>SJYA01001215.1:61641-124124 GCA_006410615.1 Neotragus moschatus | reverse complement strand
GGATGTTGGCAATTTGATCTCTGGTTCCTCTGCCTTTTATAAAACCTGCTTGAACATCTGGAAGTTCACGGTTCATGTACTGCTGAAGCCTGGCTTGGAGAATTTTGAGCATTACTTTACTAGCCTGTGAGATGAGTGCAATTGTGTGGTAGTTTGAGCATTCTTTGGCATTGCCTTTCTTTGGGATTGGAATGAAAACTGACCTTTTCCAGTCCTGTGGCCACTGTTGAGTTGTCCAAATTTGCTGGTATATTGAGTGGAGCACTTTCACAGCATCATCTTTCAGGATTTGAAATAGCTCAGCTGGAATTCCATCACCTCCACTAGCTTTGTTTGTATTGATGCTTTGTAAGGCCCACTTGACTTCACATTCCAGAATGTCTGGCTCTAGATGAGTGATCACATCATCATGATTATATAGGTCATGAAGCCCTTTTTGTACAGTTCTGTGTATTCTTGCCACCTCTTCTTAATATCTTCTGTTTCTGTTAGCTCCATAACATTTCTGTCCTTTATTGAGCCCATCTTTGCATGAAATGTTCCCTTGGTATCTCTAATTTTCCTGAAGAGATTTCCAGTCTTTCCCATCCTGTTGTTTTCCTCTATTTCTTTGCATTGATTGCTGAGGAAGGCTTTCTTATCTCTCCTTGCTATTCTTTGGAACTCTGCATTCAGATGCTTATATCTTTCCTTTCTCCTTTGCTTTTCACTTCTCTTCTTTCAACAGCTATTTGTAAGGCCTCCCCAGACAGCCATTTTGCTTTTTTGCATTTCTCTTCCTTGGGTAAGGTCTTGATCCCTGTCTACTGTATAATGTCACAAACCTCCCTCCATAGTTCATCAGGCACTATCTCTATCAGATCTAGTCCCTTAAATCTATTTCTCACTTCCACTGTATTATCAAAATGGATTTGATTTAGGTCGTAGCTGAATGGTCTTGTGGTTTTCCCCACTTTCTTCAATTTAAGTTTGAATTTGGCAATAAGGAGTTCATGATCTGAGTCACAGTCAGCTCCCGGTCTTGTTTCTGTTGACTGTATAGAGCTTCTCTATTTTTCACTGCAAAGAACATAATCAATCTGATTTCGGTGTTGACCATCTCATGATGTCCAAGTGTAGAGTCTTCTCTTGTGTTGTTGGAAGAGGGTGTTTGCTATGACCAGTGCATTTTNTGAAGAAAATTCTCACCTCTATCAAACTGGGCATCACCTAGGCATGAGTACTATGAAATATGTCCTTGCTATTTATCTAATTTTAGTTTCATTTTGTTTTTTTATCATACTAGTGGTGAAAGATATGTTTTCAAAAGAGTGTCAAAGCAAATAGATATAAAATAAACACATGTCAAAGCTTATATTTAACTCTTGAAGGAGAGAATAAGTAAGATGTTACTTTAGATTCTCAAATGAAAATCTGAAGGAAGGTAACTGTATTTGCCCATCATGGACACTGAAATAAATAAGCTTAGTCAATGCAGAACAGGCACAACTGGGCAACCTGCACAGGTCAAAAACCAACTAAATCTCCACTGGATACAATTTACATTGTTATAGACAAGAGTCTGTACATAACTATGAAATTTCTACAGCTTGTGCTGTGCTTAGTCTCTCAGTTGTGTCAGACTCTTTGCGACCCTGTGGACTGTAGTCTATCAGGTTCCTCCAGGCAAGAATACTTGAGTGGGTTGCCATGCCCTCTTCCAGGAGATCTTCCCAACTCAGGGATCAAACCCAGGTCTCCCACATTGCAGGTGGAGTCCTTACCACCTGAGCCACCAGGGAAGCCCTTTCTACAACTTACAAAGCTAGCTCAAATATAATGAAAAGCAGAGATAATCTGGAGCGGAACAAGACACTCAACAAGACACTCAATAATCTTTTGGCTCATTTACAATCTTTCATAGATTTCCCCTCTACTAGAATCTTATTTTACATGAAGTTTAGTTTTATGGAAATGTTCTGATGTGCATGTGAAATTTTAAAAACTAATATAAGTTTGAACATGTAAATGATAATATGCAAGCTACATTAAAGATGCTATTTATAAAAGGCATTAACCAATGCAGAAAACAATTTAAAATATCTTAAATATATATATATATATGGATATATATATATACATATAAGTTTGAATTCTTCAGAAACATTTGAATTTCTTAGCAAGAAAATGTTAATGAATCAAGTGTCTCCTAAGTGATACTAGAAAAGATGCATCTAAGCATAGATCTGTGTGTCAAACGTGTATTTATTGAGTACAACCACAACAAATTTATTGAGCGTACACAAAACACTTCAAAGCAGAAACAGAAATAAGTTTATTTGACATTATTTTCAGCCTGTCAGAGCAGATGCTATAAAAAGCAGAAAGACATTTTAGATTAGTTTTTTATATTTCGAAGGATCCCCTGTTTTATAGTAATATCCAAAGAGCTCTATGGAAATGGCAGCCCACTCCAGTATTCTTGCCTGGAAAATCCCATGGACCACGGAGCCTGGTAGGTTACCATCCATGGGGTCACAAAGAGTCAGACACAACTGAGTGACTTCACTTCACTTCAAAAAGTTCTGTAAAGGCTATTTCCAGACTGTTATGCCCGAGGTCCGAGTCCCCAAAACTGAGAGAAATAAGACACCCACAGCAATGCAAATGCATAAAGGGGTTTATTGCTAGCTCAAGCTAGGGCTCAGCTCTCATCCAAAGCAGTGGAGTCTTGAGGACAGCCCCGATCTCTGATTTACAACTGCTTTTATATGGGTGGTTCTTTGTCTCTGCAAGAGCATAGCTGGGGTGTAATGATTGGCTAAGCCATAGGCGCACGGGATTTTCAAATTAGAAAATCGCATTGGCTCGGGTTTCAATCAAAATCCCAATCCTGACTGGCTCAAGTTTGGTGTGAGCGGGACTTTCCCAGGGTGGAGCTTCCTAGAATTATAACTCAGGTTTACAGGAACCCGTAACTTAGGCCTGGTGTAGCCTGTCAAGCCTGCCATGGCTCCTGTCTGGTCCCCTAACACAGACCACTTACTACTCCAAAAATGCAAGATTCTCTCTCTTCATAAATCCTGGTACTCCCTGAGCCACAGATCCATTTAATATACTTGTCTCTTGCCAAAGAGGTTTCCTAATCACATGCAAATTATTGGAGCATATATATGTCAGGTAAGTGTGCAATTTCCTTGGTTCTGTCTCGCTGCAGCAAAAATTTGAAGCGAAGAATGGACCAGTGTTATAACTCCATATTACAGCTCAGTTTTATTTGGTTATCAAAGGAAAATACATCCTGGAGGTGTGAGGGTGGGCCGACCCAAAAGACACAAAGAGAGAAGAAGCCCTAGGCTCAATTTTGGCTTCTCTTTTTTATATGTTTTTTCTCCTTCCCTTGAGCCTGCCCTATGTAAATTGGGCTAGCCAGGAGGGCTGTTTGTTTTACCTGAGTTCCTCACTCTGGTCCTCGGACCTTCCTTTGTTCTATTTTCACAGGCTTTTCCCTTCTTTGTCTTTTAGCCACTGCCATTCTGGACTCCCTTTTCCTCTTCTACCTACTATATATATATATATATATATATATATATATATATATATATCACACCACCTTAGTAGAAAGCGGCCTTAGGAAGCTTGCCAATAGCATTAGGTGTCTGATAGAATATGATGCATCTTCTGTTCTCCATTAAAAAGTTAAGGACACCTAACCTTGAACCCTTTCTTCCTCATATCTGGCAGGTTTCCAGAGTGCCAGCACTGTTCTTTAATTCTGCATTATGTTTTCCCCATTGGTATAGCTAATAAGCATTTTTTTTAAAGTACATTTAAATGGCAAACAAACTCTTGTTAGGGAACCAGCTAGGGGACATACAAGAATATACATTTTCAACTTATCAAAATGCAGACATTTTCTCCAAATACAGATATATGTCAGTGCATTTGAGATATATAATATATTCATTCACTTAACAAATATTTTCTGAGCATCAGTTGGTTGGTATAGACATGATCTCTCTTTTCAAGGTACCCCTAGTCAAAGGGCAGAGGTAGCTTTATTTGTTGCTAACTCTGGAATTACTTAGTATTTTAAAATACAAGGTTCTGTGTGTTTTAGATAAGGAGAGGCCAAGAGATCAGGAGACATTACCATTAAAAAGAGAATCTGTTACCATCACAGATCCTAAGAAAATGAAGAAAATAATGATGTCACATGTGGGTTCCACTAGGAGAGCACTGGGATTGGTCAGGAGGAGAGAAAGACAGGGAAATATGAACTGGAATCTTTATAGTGGTTTCTATGGGAAGGAATGGGAGAAGTGGAATAAGCACACTTAGGCTTGGCTGGTTTGAATGATTCCAGTGGTCTCTGGGGCTGTAATGGCTGTCCCTAGTTGTCTGATACCTGGCCCTGGGGTGATTAGGGGAAGTGAATAGTGGTGCAGAAATGTGAGAGCTCCAGAAATGAGGTAGCTGAGAATGTGGGATCTGGATTGGTTGGTGCACATTTGAAAAGCCTGCTCTTGAAGGCTTGGTTTACTAGGTGAATGAATTGGTTAACTCTGGGAGGACAGTACCTCCAGGGGCATCAAGGCTTCTGATGTCAAAGTATCAGAACATAGAAAATAAAAGGGATAGCTTATACACTTATACCTAATTTTTTTCATCAATATTAAATTTTTTTCTTTCGACAATAGGAAAATTTGATGGCAACATAAGCAGTGAGCTGGCAAAGAAAGGAAGAGATGAGAAGGAAGAAAACAAGAAATGATACCATTATCGATGACATTTTTTAAAAAAAGATCAGAGACCTTTGTGATTCTTTCCAGTTTCTTATAACAGGAATAAGACGGACAAGCGGAACAAACTGTGATTCCAGAAAAAAAGAATAACAGCAACCAATCAGAGTTTGTTTATCATGAGCCATGCACTAGGCTTAGTGCTTCACGTGCAGTTATTTTATTTGATGCTTCCAGTAACTCTAATGGTTTTTAGAAAATGAGGCTTACAGAGTTTCAATAATTTTCCTGAGTTTACATAGCAAGTTAGTAGAAGAGCTGGGATTTACACTGAGATCGGATGGTTCCTAGAGTTAGAACTGTTCATTATTACACACACAGAGACACACACTTATTTATACATGCACTTATGTGTGTATCCACTGGTAGCTCAGTCGGTAAAGAATCCGCCTGCAGTGAAGGAGATCTGGGTTCAATTCCTGGCTTGGAAAGATCCCCTGGAGAAGGAAATGGCAACCCACTCCAGTACTCTTGGTCTGGAAAATTCCATGGACAGAGAACCCTGGTGGACTATAGCCCATGGGGTCACAAGAGTTGGACATTAAGTGACTAAACCACCACACAGGTTTTATTGGAGGGAAGAGCAAGAACTTTTAAATACATCATACATACCACATACACTAAGACTTTAATTTTCTAGAATGATTTAGAAATGGAGTATGGGAATTAGATAGAAGAGTATTGGAGAGGTAACTATAAATGTCTTTCTTTCAATCATTATAAATGAAAATCTTCATAAATCATACAGTCTTATCATCATAATAAACTTCTTCTAAGTAATCTAACATTACTCTTTGATAATTAAATACCTGGGAAGGCCTTAGTATCATCATTATGAAGATGAGGTGGAACTGAATTATCCTAAAGGAACAGCTAAGAACTTCAGTGAACTGACTTTCCCATTTTGAAAGTTGTAGCTGTTGCTTTGGCTGTGATTTTCTCACCTCTCACTCCTAAAAATGTAGTGACAGGAAAAAAAAATATATATACAATGTATTCATACACATGTATAAACCATATACATGTGTGTTTGTATAAGAACCATAAATAGAGAGATAGATGAGGCTCAGAGTGTATAGCCTCATCTATTGATTATTTTGATTTCAAGTTGTTAAAGCAGCAGATGATGCAAGAAGGATGTTCTGAGTCTCCTCCTTTGTCTCCCTTAAAAGTGGGAAATAAATCTCTCAGATGAAAGGTATGCTTCCTGCATCTGGAGGTAAAAGGACTCCCTTATCATCATCAGAGAGAGGAGCCAACCAAGACTGGATAAACAAGCCTTGTTACTTCTTTAATTTATTACCCCAAGCCCAAGCTCTACCTAGGATTCTTCACTAGTTAAGCAAACAAAGTCTAAGTTTCTTCGTTCTGTGAATTCCTCACAAACTGACTGTCTCATGGTCTAAAAGTATGAAAGCTGCCTGCTTTGGTCACTTCTCAAGTTCTGTTTCTGCAAAGTTGTTGCTGAGCCATGAAAGACGTTGGGATTCTTGGCCTCCAGAGGAGAAGAATTCAATCCAGGGCCAGAGACAAGGCTTGGTTGCTCAGAGCTTTGGGGTAATAAAGTTTCATTAAAGTATAAAAGAGATAGAGAAAGCTTCTGACATAGACATCAGAAGGGGGCAGAAAGAGTACCTCCCTGCTAGTATTTAGCTGGATGTTATATAACTACTAGCAGTCTGCTGATTAGAGAAAGGAAATGTCTCAAAACTCAGAGAATGGCACCAAGTGAGTCATCCCGGGGCATAAATCAATTGATATAAATCTTGAAGAAAGGCAGCGATCCATACAAATATATAGTTTCATTAACATAGATTAGGAGAACAATGCATGAGTATAACATACTGGTTTGTCAAGTCAAATCTGAGCCTTTAGGTAGAACGGACTTGAAGATAGAGTCTAGGGTAAATGCATAGTACATTAACAAAGCTTAAGACACACATTTCCATAAGAAAAATGGATTGGTTAGCTCAAGGTTTGAGAAAAGTTAAGTTCAGGTGGAACGAGACATCATTATGGCAACACAGAATTTAAGAGAAACCTCTTTTTAAATTTGTATAGAGAAGGGGAAAAAAAGGTAACACTAGTTCGTTTCCTCTTGCCACTTAAGAGGGAGATAACACGTCTGATACTTGCAGCCTATTTCCTCTGTTTGGAGACCCCTGGCCTTCCTGCCTGTTACCCTCTCATTTCTAAGAGACCTCCTTGCATATGAATTAAAATTTGTTTCTTTTTCTTTTGTTAATCTCTTGTGTCAATTTTTATTATTAGTTCAGATATAAGAACTAAAGAAAAGCAGAGAGGGAAATTTCCCCCTCCCTGAAAACGTGTAGCAAATATATGATATACAAAATAAATATGTAAAAACCTGATCTATATCAAATATATTATAGATAATTTGATGTATATATTAAGGGCTTGATAAAATGGATTTACTAGCTACTAAATAATCATCTACTTATCATTAGGTGAAAACTGATTAGGAGAAAAAGAGCCAATGCTTCTGAGAGTAAAGAGAATAAAGAGACAGAGCTTTTAATATGTATGTATTCCAAGATCATACACTGCAGTGGATAGAGTACTGGCTCTGGGCTCAACTGATCTGGGTTTGCCTTCAGGCTACAACTTTATAGCTCTGTGAATACATTCTAATCTCTGAAAGGGTGAAAATTCCTATTTTATGAGATGGTTATAAGGGTGAAATAAAATAATCCATGTAAAACTCCTTAGAGTTTCTCTGGTAGTTCAGTGGTAAAGAATTTGCCTACAATGCAGAAGACATGGGTTTGATCCCTGGGTCAGGAAGATCCCTTAGAGAAGGAAATGACAACCCACTCCAGTATTCTTGCCTGAGAAATCCCATGGACAGAGGAGCCTAGCAAGCTATATAGTCCATGTGGTCACAAAGAGTTGGACACAATTTACAAACTAAAGAACAACTAGAACAAAACTCATGGTACAGTGTTTCAGATCAGTTGTTAAGTCGTGTTTGACTCTGTGATCCCATGGACTGCAGCATGCCAGGCTTCCCTGTCCATCATCAACTCCTGGAGATTGCTCAGACTCACATCTATTGAGTTGGTGATGCCATCAAGCCATCGTGCCCTCTGTTGTCTTCTTCTCTTCCTTCCTTTGATCTCTCCCAGCATCAGAGTCTTTTCAAATGAGTCAGTTCTTCACATTAGGTGGCCAAAGTATTGGAGCTTCAGCTTCAGTATTAGTCCTTCCAATGAATATTCAGGGCTGATTTCCTTTAGGACTGACTGGTTGGATCTCCTCACAGTTCAAAGGACTCTCCAGAGTCTTTTCCAACACCACAGTTCAAAAGCATCAATTCTTCCATGCTCAGGTTTCTTTATAGTCCAACTCTCACATTCAAATATGACTACTGGGAAAAAACCATAGCTTTTACTAGATGGACCTTTGTTGGTAAAGTAATGTCTCTGCTTTTTAATACGCTGTCTAGGTATGTCATAGCTTTTCTCCCAAGAAGCAAGTGCCTTTTAATTTCATGGTTGCAGTCACCATCTGCAGTGATTTTGGAACCCAAGAAAATAAAGTCTGTCACTGTTTCCATTGTTTCCCCATCTATTTGCCATGAAGTGATGGGACTGGATGCTATGGTCTTAGTTTCCTGAATGTTGAGTTTTAAGCCAGCTTTTTCAGTCTACTCTTTCACTTTCATCAAGAGGCAAGATCTTTAGTACAGTGTTTAGTTCATATTAACTAAGCATTCAATAAACCCTAGTTATTATTGCCAGCAGAGGATGATGTGGTCTCCCAAAACTAGACATCAAATTTGCCTTTAGTATCCTTTCTTGACCTGTTCTCAGTTGAATTTCTGCACTTCTGATGAAACCAGTACCTTTAGGAAATGATTCACTCACATACAAATTCCTGGCAATACTGGAACCTGTCTCACTCCATTAATTTCAAGAGAGAAAGTGACTTCGAGCTGAAGAGAAGCAGAGTGTAAAGTGCAACCTTCGAGCCTCAGGCTTAAGAGGCACTGTGGTTCTGAGACAGAGAGTGCTGAGGTAGAATGCAGCAGGCAGTGGCTTAATTAGCTCTGGTAGAAAATGAGATGCTAATTGGTCTGCTCCTGCCAACCCTAGGGACTGACATTCTCCACTTCTTATCAGATGGTCCCTTGAGTCTAATTTCTTTGGAAGAGTTGCTGCTTATAACTTGCTCATACCAACAGGAATGTTACTGCTCAGAATTCCAGAGTTTGGTGCAGAGCTGGCTCAGTTCCCAGTTGTGAAGGGAGCAGAGTCTTTTACTGCCTGCATGTCAGCTGTTCAGCCTCTATCCCTCCCACTGTATTCTTTTCCCTCCAAACTGATCCTGTCCTGGAAGCTTCTTGATTAATTACTAACTCCCAGTTTAGGAAAGTTATGACAAACCTTGACAGCATATTAAAAAGCAGAGACATTACTTTGCCAACAAAGGCCTGTCTAGTCAAGACTATGGTTTTTCCAAGAGTCATGTATGGATGTAAGAGTTGGACTATAAAGAAAGCTGAGCACTGAAGAACTGATGCTTTTTAACTGTGGTGTTGGAGAAGACTCCTGAGAGATCCAATCAGTCCATCCTAAAGGAGATAAGTCCTGGGTGTTCATTGGAAGGACTGATGTTGAAGCTGAAACTCCAATACTTTAGCCACCTGATGCGAAGAGCTGACTCATTTGAAAAGACCCTGATGCTGGGAAAGATTGAGGGCAGGAGGAGAAGGGGATGACAGAGGATGAGATGGTTGGATGGCATCACTGACTCAATGGACATGAGTTTGGGTAGGCTCTGGGAGTTGGTGATGGACAGGGAGGCCTGGTGTGCTGCAGTTCATGGGGTCGCAAAGAATCAGACACGACTGAGCGACTGAACTGGAACTGCAACTAGTTAGAGGTCACTTTACAGTAATAAGCATGGGGATTATTCCAAGTTTCTCACAGTCAACAAACTTTCCTTGTGAAAATTCAAATTGTAATAGCAAAATCTAGCACAAGATGTGATGATTGTTAGGATTATGAGTTTTCTAATCACTCAGCCATGTTAGGCCACATAAAAATATATGGTAACCTTTATATGCCCACCATTCTTTCCCCACAAGTATTGCCCTTTTAAAGCTGCACATCTATACTCCCTGGAAAGAGTTACTTATATAATAAGTTCCCCTGATCTCAGGTCATTCTTGTTAGAAAGAGGAAGAGTTTACAACGTATTAAAAGGGTAATATTTTAAAATTATATTATTGTTTCTCTTTCACATTTCCATGTGTTTGACAATTTTCCTGGGGAATCCAAAGCATCCAAGATGATGTTAGGAAATTAACTTGTTATATATAGGAATATTTGCAATAATGAAAGAATAAATAGTTAATATTTTGCTTTTGACATTAAGAAGAACAGATGAAATTCTGGGCCTTTTGTTTCTTAGGGATATGATTCTATCACATACCATAGTCATCTTAAAAAAAATGATGATCTTAATAAACAACTGAAGCTATAAAGGCATGAATGGCTATGATGACCACTGCAGGATGGATTTTGAGTAACAATATAAGACTTATTGGAATTGGGAGTCAAACAGAATAAATAAGAATTCACAATTTTGATAACATTTCAACATTCTTAAGAGCTGGAAAAAATTATCTTAGGATTCAAATTATTTGCTCTTATTTGTATTATCTGTGATATTATTTGCCCAAGAAGCTGGGGTAGAGGAAATGTTACAAATTGTTGATGACTGTACTGCTCAATTATTCTGGCCATTGCTTAATCTGAATTCAGGCCTAGTTTCAAAACTGATCCATCTTGTTTAAAACACTGCATATAAGTCAATGACCCAAAGAGAATATACTGGCTGAAAAAACGTGATTGTCTTTTTAGTCTGCTTTGTGCCCAGAGTAGGAGGTGGATGCTGAAGATAAAGTATAGATGTGTTACAGATAAACAATAAGAAACCACATGTCCTTTGCATGTTTGTTTAGTACAAAGACCTGCTATGCTACAGTCAATCTGTAGGAATGAGATTTTCTTTTTAAATTTATTTATTTATTTATTTAGTTTGGAAGTGAGATACAAACTAGCTGAAAGGGTGGCCTAGTATCAGTACAGTTCAGTTCAGTCACTCAGTCATGTCTGACTCTTTGAGACCCCATGGACTGCAGCACGCCAGGCTTCTTTGTCCATTACCAATATCCGGAGCTTGCTCAAATGCATGTCTATTGAGTCAGTGATGCCATCCAACCATCTCTTTCTTTCTCATGCCCTTCTCCTCTCCCTGCTTTCAATTTTTCCCAGCATCAGGGTCTTTTCCAATGAGTCAGTTTGCACCAGAAGGCAAAAATATTGGAGCTTCAGCTTCAGCATCAGTCCTTCCAATGAATATTCAGGACTGATTTCCTTTATGATTGACTGACTTGATCTCCTTGCAAGCCAAAGGACTCTCAAGGGTCTTCTCCAACACCACAGTTCAAAAGCATAAATTCTTTGGCGCTCAGCTTTCTTTCCAACTCTCACATCCATACACGACTACTGGAAAAACCATAGTTTTGACTAGACAGACCTTTGTTGGCAAAGTAACATATATGCTTTTTAATATGCTGTCTAGGTTGGTCATAGTTTTTCTTCCAAGGAGCAAGCGTCTTTTAATTGCATGACTGCAGTCACTATCTGCAGTGGTTTTGGAGCCCCAAAAATAAATCAGGGTAAGTAATAAACTGGAATTTGAGCAAGCTCCGGGTATTGGTAATGGATAGAGAAACCTGGTGTGCTGCAGTCCATGGGGTCTCAAAGAGTCAGACATGACTGAGTGACTGAACTGAACTGTACTGATACTAGGCCACCCTTTCAGCTAGTCTGTATCTCACTTCCAAACTAAAGTCTCTCACTGTTTTCATTGTTTCCCCATCTATTTGCCATGAAATGATGGGACCGGGTGCCATGATCTTAGTTTTCTGAATGTTGAGTTTTAAGCCAACATTTTCATACTCCTCTTTCACTTTCATCAAAAGACTCTTTAGTTCTTCTTTGCTTTCTGCCATAAGGTGGTATCATCTGTGTATATGAGGTTATTGATGTTTCTGCTGGCAGTCTTGATTAGAGTTTGTGGTTCATCCAGTCTGCCATTTTGCTTGATGTACTCTGCATAGAAGTTAAATGGAGAAGGCAATGGCACCCCACTCCAGTACTCTTGCCTGGAAAATCCCATGGACTTAGGAGCCTGGTAGGCTGCATGCAGTCCATCGGGTCACTGAGAGTTGGAAATGACTCAGTGACTTCACTTTCACTTTTGACTTTCATGCATTGGAGAAGGAAATGGCAACTCACTCCAGTGTTCTTGTCTGGAGAATCCCAGGGAAGGTGGAGCCTGGGGGGCTGCCATCTATGGGGTCGCACAGAGTTGGACATGACTGAAGCGACTTAGCAGCAGCAGCCGCAAGCAGGGTGACAATATATAGCCTTGACGTACTCCTTCCCCGATTTGGAACAAGTCTGTTGTTCTATGTCTGGTACTAACTGTTGCCTCTTGACCTCCATACAGATTTCTCAGGAGACAGGTCAGGTGGTCTGGTATTCCAACTCTTAAAGAATTTTCCACAGTTTGTTGTGATCCACACAGTCCAATGCTTTGGCATAGTCAATAAAGCAGATGTTTTTCTGAAACTTGATTGCTTTTTTGGTGATCCAACTGATGTTGACAATTTGATCTCTTGTTCCTTGCCTTTTCTAAATCCAGCTTGAACATCTGGAATTTCATGATTCCTGTACTGTTGAAGGCTGGTTTGGAGAATTTTGAGCATTACTTTGCTAGCATATGAGATGAGTGCAATTGTGAGGTAGTTCAAACATTCTTTGGCATTGGAGTGAAAATTGATCTCTTCCAGTCCTGTGGCCACTGTTGAGTTTTCAAATTTGTTGGCATTTTGAGTGCAGCACTTTCATAGCATCATTTTTTAGGATTTAAAATAGCTCAACTGGAATTCCAACACTTCCAGTAGCTTTGTTCCTGATTATGCTTCCGAAGGCCCACTTGACTTCACATTCCAGGATGTCTGGTTATAGGTGAGTGATCACATCATCCTGGTTATCTTGGTCATGAAGATCTTTTTTGTATAGCTCATCTGTGTATTCTTGTCACCTCTTTTTAACATCTTCTGCTTCTGTTAGGTCCATACCATTTTTGGTATCTCTAATTTTCTTGAAGAGATCTCTAGTCTTTCCCATTCTATTGTTTTCCTCTCTTTCTTTGTTTTGATCCCTGAGGAAGGCTTTCTTGTTTCTCTTTGCCATTCTTTGGAACTCTGAATTCAACTGGGTATATCTTTCCTTTTCTCCTTTGCCTTTAGTTTCTCTTCTTCTACTTCTTCTTCTTCTTCTTCTTCTTTTTTTTTTTTTTTTGCCCACTATACGGCCTAGTATGCTGCTGCTGCTAAATTGCTTCAGTCATGTCCAACTCTATGCAACCCCATAGATGGCAGCCCACCAGGCTCCCCCATCCCTGGGATTCTTCAGGCATGAATACTGGAGTGGGTTGCCATTTCCTTCTCCAATGCATGAAAGTGAAAAGTGAAAGTGAAGTCACTCAGTTGTGTCCGACTCCTAGCGACCCCATGGACTGCAGCCTACCATGGGATTTTCCAGGCAAGAGTACTGGAGTGGGTTGCCATTGCCTTCTCCAATGGCTTAGTATACTGGGACAGAAACTAGGAGTCTCATGTAGGTGCTGCTGCTTTGTGGAAAGGAGAAATTCTTCTATAATCTCAAGGACTTCATTCCTAGTTGACTTCTATTTCTTTCCTATCTTCAACATTTTCCTATGTATTATTTAGGTCTTACCTTAAATAATAAATGCAAAAGAGGTTGTCCCTGACTCCTGGATATAAGAAGAAATCTAATAACTCATTATAACACAATCCTGTTTTAATTCTTTACTTGACACTCCCTTTCATCTGATATTTTCCTGTGTGTTTGATTACTTCTCTTCTGTCTCTCCACATTTCCTAGAACAGCAGCTCCAAAAGAGAGAGGAAACTTAACTGCTCGTTGTTTTGTGCCCTTCTCAGCCTATCTGTAAACAAAGTTGTGGTTTGGATCAGCTCCTGTGATTCTTTTATGACTGCAAGACGCCCTTCAGCAACCCACCAGAAAACTGGAAAAAAGGTTTATTGCTTATATGTCCTGAAAATTACATGGCTTACCTGGGGCCACATAGAGAGATCATGGGTACAGAGATAGTGAAAAAGAGGGTGAGTGTCTGGGATTNCACAGTTTGTTGTGATCCACACAGTCCAATGCTTTGGCATAGTCAATAAAGCAGATGTTTTTCTGAAACTTGATTGCTTTTTTGGTGATCCAACTGATGTTGACAATTTGATCTCTTGTTCCTTGCCTTTTCTAAATCCAGCTTGAACATCTGGAATTTCATGATTCCTGTACTGTTGAAGGCTGGTTTGGAGAATTTTGAGCATTACTTTGCTAGCATATGAGATGAGTGCAATTGTGAGGTAGTTCAAACATTCTTTGGCATTGGAGTGAAAATTGATCTCTTCCAGTCCTGTGGCCACTGTTGAGTTTTCAAATTTGTTGGCATTTTGAGTGCAGCACTTTCATAGCATCATTTTTTAGGATTTAAAATAGCTCAACTGGAATTCCAACACTTCCAGTAGCTTTGTTCCTGATTATGCTTCCGAAGGCCCACTTGACTTCACATTCCAGGATGTCTGGTTATAGGTGAGTGATCACATCATCCTGGTTATCTTGGTCATGAAGATCTTTTTTGTATAGCTCATCTGTGTATTCTTGTCACCTCTTTTTAACATCTTCTGCTTCTGTTAGGTCCATACCATTTTTGGTATCTCTAATTTTCTTGAAGAGATCTCTAGTCTTTCCCATTCTATTGTTTTCCTCTCTTTCTTTGTTTTGATCCCTGAGGAAGGCTTTCTTGTTTCTCTTTGCCATTCTTTGGAACTCTGAATTCAACTGGGTATATCTTTCCTTTTCTCCTTTGCCTTTAGTTTCTCTTCTTCTACTTCTTCTTCTTCTTCTTCTTCTTTTTTTTTTTTTTTTTGCCCACTATACGGCCTAGTATGCTGCTGCTGCTAAATTGCTTCAGTCATGTCCAACTCTATGCAACCCCATAGATGGCAGCCCACCAGGCTCCCCCATCCCTGGGATTCTTCAGGCATGAATACTGGAGTGGGTTGCCATTTCCTTCTCCAATGCATGAAAGTGAAAAGTGAAAGTGAAGTCACTCAGTTGTGTCCGACTCCTAGCGACCCCATGGACTGCAGCCTACCATGGGATTTTCCAGGCAAGAGTACTGGAGTGGGTTGCCATTGCCTTCTCCAATGGCTTAGTATACTGGGACAGAAACTAGGAGTCTCATGTAGGTGCTGCTGCTTTGTGGAAAGGAGAAATTCTTCTATAATCTCAAGGACTTCATTCCTAGTTGACTTCTATTTCTTTCCTATCTTCAACATTTTCCTATGTATTATTTAGGTCTTACCTTAAATAGTAAATGCAAAAGAGGTTGTCCCTGACTCCTGGATATAAGAAGAAATCTAATAACTCATTATAACACAATCCTGTTTTAATTCTTTACTTGACACTCCCTTTCATCTGATATTTTCCTGTGTGTTTGATTACTTCTCTTCTGTCTCTCCACATTTCCTAGAACAGCAGCTCCAAAAGAGAGAGGAAACTTAACTGCTCGTTGTTTTGTGCCCTTCTCAGCCTATCTGTAAACAAAGTTGTGGTTTGGATCAGCTCCTGTGATTCTTTTATGACTGCAAGACGCCCTTCAGCAACCCACCAGAAAACTGGAAAAAAGGTTTATTGCTTATATGTCCTGAAAATTACATGGCTTACCTGGGGCCACATAGAGAGATCATGGGTACAGAGATAGTGAAAAAGAGGGTGAGTGTCTGGGATTCTACTTTTATTAGAGGTGAAGGTAGGATCCTAGGGTTTGGTGGACTCACTCTTTATTGGTGAATTTAAAACATAACAGTGTAATTTAAAGAGCAGAAAAGGTTGGTGGGAATGTTGCTCAAACAATTAGTTAATGGAATCTACAAAGATCTTGAAAAAAGGAGTTGGTGGTGGAGTGGGAGGGGAGAGGAGGTTGTATGTGGCCTGCCTCCATCTAGTCCTATAACTGGCAATGAGTTTATTTGAGATAGCCATCTTTGAAGTAATCCAAGTAATCAAAGCTTATGTCAGGCAGTTAAAAAAGATAAAATCCAACTGTCAGGTTTTACACTATATTCATGTATACCATGGGATCTTAAGTCCATGTAACTGTGCTTGCCATAGTAGGAGGGCTAATAAATATTCCCTGAATACATATGTTTATATATAAAAGATAAGCCTTGCAACCCAAGGGAGAAAGACGCAGAAAGAACAGTCTACTCATTTTCCCATTGCTACAAGGCTAACTTTCTGTAATTCCATTCCTTACAATTCCTTATGTCATTAGTTATGTTTGGCCTCTGCTGTTTTGAATCAAAATGATGCTGAAGCAAGAACTTGCCTTTTCTAAGACTCAGTTGCTTCCATGTTAGAAGTTTGCATTTTAGAAACTTCCATGTTAGTCTGTATTTGGTTCACCTTCCCAGGAAGCCTATCAGTCTTAGGGTTGGTAAGGTGATGTGACCAAACCCACACGTTCTGCATGATGCAAAGCCCCTTGACTCCTAGTTTAGCATATTTTCATAGTATATCTTGCTGGTCCCATTCATACTGAATTATAATGAGCCCTCTTCTATTTTAATGAGTATGCTAATGTGTTAGTGTTGGTCTCAGCCTGACCTTGTATATGTTTGTCTTTGCTGTTCTGTTTCTATTTAAACTGAAAGCTCTTGGGAGGAGGAAAAGATGCCAATTTAACTACCCCATTGCCTCGTGCTCCAGGAAGCTTAGCAAACACTATCTGGTGATGATAATGATGATAGACTAGGCATAATAACATTCTTCTCTCTCTCTAGGGAGGCTGTGTGGTTGCTTTACTTTGCATTTTTTGTTCCTCAAGAGATAGGTACTGCAGGAGTCTTGTAAAGGTCAGAAAATGGAAGCAGTATGTTTCATCAACAACTTTTTTGACAAAAATTCTGAACTGTCCCCAAATTTGCAAAGAGAAACAAAAGTGTGAAAACCAGAGATAGTGTGGAGTGGAGCTGTCATTTTTATATTTATTTTCCAGGACACTGCTGAGCATAGCAAATATAAATGGTAAATGCCACGTTTCATTTTCAGGAGAGCAGGTGTCACTTGAGGCAGGGGAATTGAAAGGATATGCGAGATGAATGGAAAAAAAGACAGTAACAGGAATGGAACCTGAGGAGGTAGTTGATTCTGAGCCTAACGCAAGTTACTGTTGGTGAGGAAGAAATTTTCCTCTAGAAAAATTTCCTCTAGAAATTTTTTAGGTTCTTCTGGCTGTTCTAAGAATTAAATTGACACGAGGCAGATTAACAAGACAAAATCAAACAAAAACTGATAACATTTACAATGGAAGAGACCCAGGATAACTGAGTAACTCACCAAAATGGCCGAAGTCCTCATAAATATCATCTAAAGCTAAAGACAAAAGAGGGTAGTGGTTTGGGACCTCAAAGGGGAGGAAGGCAATTCATATGGGGACAGGCTTCCCTGGGCTCAGGTGGTAAAGAATCTGTCTGCAGTGCAGGAGACCTGGGTTTGATCTCTGGGTCAGGAAGGTCCCCTGGAGAAGGGCATGGCAACCCACTCCAGTATTCTTGCCTGAAGAATCCCATGGACAGAGGAGTGTGGAAGTCTATGGTGTTGCAAAGAATCAGACATGCTGAGCCACTAACACAAAACGCACACAGAAAATAAAATATTTGATAAAGATTTGCTGGGCCCCGCAGAGACAATAGGACAAAGAGTAGAGTCTGATCTCTAGGCCCTGCTTAAATTTCTTCACCATACCTAGAACATATTCTTTGCATCTATCTCTGATGATAAGTCTATTACTGAAACAGAATCTTTAGCTAAATTCTTTAGGAAGCTAAGGGGAAGTAAAATAAAAAAGACTTCCTGATGCATATGTGTCTTAAAAATAATCAACCTAAATTAAATCTCATGCCAAAGAGACACATTTAGGGGTGGCAAAATTTGTTCCCCTATGGTATGAATTCACAATGAAAATACAGAATTTACCTAACTTGGAGAAAAATTAGAGTAGTTGAATTCCCACAGTCCACTTAAAGAAATTATAAATTGCATAGCTACAGTGGTGAGGTTTTTGAGTCAAACTATATTGACTGGTGTTCCAGCACCAACAATTTCTAGCTAATATCAATTACTTAGAGTTGTTGTAAAAGATTAAATGAAATAATGCATGCTCAACTCTTCAAATTATGCCTTTCCCATTGTTCATTTCAGTTGAGTCACTCAGTTGTGTCCAACTCTTTGCAACCCCATGAACTACAGCACAACAGGACACTGTCCATCACCAACTCTTGGAGTTCACCCAAACTCATGGGCATTGAGTTGGTAATGTCATTCAACCATCTCATCCTCTCTTATCCCCTTCTCCTCCTGGCCTCAATCTTTCTCAGCATCAGGGTCTTTTCAAATGAGTCAGCTCTTCACATCAGGTGGCCAAAGTATTAGAGTTTTAGCTTCAATATCAGTCCTTCCAATGAATACCCAGGATTGATATCCTTTAGGATGGACTGGTTGGATCTTCTTGCAGTCCAAGGGACTCACAAGAGTCCTTTCCAGGACTACAGTTCAAAAGCATCGATTCTTCAGTGCTCAGCTCTCTTTATAGTTCAACTCTCACATCCATGCATGACTACTGGAAAAACCATAGCCTTGACTAGATGGACCTTTGTTGGCAAAGTAATGTCTCTGCTTTTTAATATGCTGTCTAGGTTGGTAATAACTTTCCTTCCAAGGAGAAAGCATCTTTTAATTTCATGGCTGGAATCACCATCTGCAGTGATTTTGGAGCCCAGAAAAATAAAGTCAACCACTGTTTCCCCATCTATTTGCCATGAAGTGATGGGACTGGATGCCATGATCTTCGGTTTCTGAATGTTGAGCTTTAAGCCAACTTTTTCACTCTCGTCTTTCACTTTCATCAAGAGGCTCTTTAGATCTTCCGCACTTCTGCCTTAAGGGTGGTGTCATCTGTTTATTGCCATTGTAGGCACTCAGTAAAGTTATTACCATACTGTGAACAACAACACAACAAAAATAATGAATCTCAATCTTCACCAAGTTGCACACTGTTTAAGTGATGCAATTCTTTGCAATAGCATACTAACAATGCACCCTGAAAAGACTTTAGGATGAAAAATGCCAGAATGAATAACTCTGTGCTTTGGACAAATGGGCCCCTCTGGAGTTAGGTGCATATCTCAGGGAGAATTTCAGTGAATCCAGATTCCTGTATCTTTCCATACATAGAAAAGTACTAAAATATTTAATTTGAGCTATCTGTTCTTTGTGATTAAAGGTAATATTTATTTTGTTTACCAAGATGCATGCTTGACTATATTTGACTACATGTAATCTCCCAGAAAAAAAAAAAAAAACATAGATATATATAGATATAGATACCAGCTCTTCACCTGCCTCTTCAGAGCAGGTTACTCAGAGCTACTAAGTGGTTGACTCCTAGGCTACAGTCCTCAGTATGATCCTGAAAAAAATTTTAAACTCACAACTCCAATGCTGTACTTTTCATCATGCTTACAATATTCTTTATATTTAAGGCTTCATTCCTGTGAGCAGAATGACAGGGTTTTCCTCTGTCATTCTTGATGACAGTGTGATTAGAACATTTGGGTGGCCCAAATTTCTAAAAATGTTCACTTCTATTAGTTGAGACAATATAGGATTACAAATATATGATATAAGATTAAGAGAAAATCACCAGTTAACACAGTCATTACTCTATTTATTCTACTAACTACTGATAGTCTGAGGGACCCAAAGAGATTGGGGAAGAGAAAATATGGATGTATAAGGCAGACAGTGGCTAGCTATTCACACATTCACTTATGTTCCTGGGCACATAGATGCTTTTTATGCTCCAATCCTGGACCAAATGCTATACCCAATATTCTTCCCCTTATTTAATAAATGAGCATAGAGGGACCAAAAGCTGTATGCTGAAGAATGACAAAATCCAAGCCACTGATAACACTTTGAAATTATTAAAAGATGAGAAGCAAATTCCTCATGTGTTAAAACCATTATATATTTGAGGGTTTATTTATTACAAAAGCTAACATTAAGTTAACTGATACAATATACATATGTGTATTTCTATGTGTGTAGAGTTTAGAGAATGCGGCATCACAGGAGATAGAGACGATCTGGAGAAAAAAAGACATAAAGTAAAATGTCGTTCAGTTAGAGGGAGAGCAATTCATGAGCCTCAATATTTTTGATGCCATTTGCAAGTTTTGGAGCCCCAGAATTGACCCTTTGAGGTTCAAAAATTAGCTGAGACTCACAGAAGTATCTAAAAGTTGCTATGGTCACAGTTACAACTTATCACAGCTAAAAATATATATCAAAATTAGCAAGAGAAGAGGCCCACATTACAGATTGTAAGAAACTTCCAAAAGTAGAGCTTCTAGTTGTTCTTTCCCAAAGGAGTATGGATAATATTACTTTCCCAGTATGGATGTGTGACAATATACTGACACACTTATGCTGACAACTGGGGATGCTTACCATAGCCTTGAGTACAGAATTTTTAATGGGCTCCATTTTGTAAGTGTGATTGACCGCCCACATGGCTGATCTCATTTTCCAGGCCCTCAGAGGTGACATGATATGACCCAAAGCTATCCACTCCAATATTCTTGGGCTTCCCTTGTGGCTCAGCTAGTAAAGAATCTGCCTGCAATGTGGGAGACCTGGGTTTGACCCTTGGGTTGGGAAGATCTCACGGAGAAGGGAGAAGCTACCCACTCCAGTATTCTGGCCTGGAGAATTCCATGGACTGTATAGTCCATGGGGACACAAAGAGTCAGACACGACTTTCACTTTCAAAGCTCCCATTTGTATATCGCACTGCTAAACTATCTGGAATGATACCATCCACCAGGCAAACAAAAATCTCCAAGAATTTAAAGATTATCTCCCAGAAATTATAGGCAAAATTCAGCTATCTTTTGGGTAAGGTTAAATGAAATTAAAAAGACGCTTGCTCCCTGGAAGAAAAGCTATGACAAACCTAGATAGTGTATTAAAAAGCAGAGACATTACTTTGCTGACAAAGGTTCATATAGTTAAAGCTATGGTTTCCCAGTAGTCATGTATGGTTATGAGAGTTGGACTATAAAGGCTGAACACTGAAGAATTGATGCTTTTGAACTGTGGTGTTGGAAAATATGCATAAGAGTCCCTTGGACTATAAGGAGATCAAACTAGTCAATCCTAAAGGAATCAGTCTTGAATATTCAATAGAAGGACTGATGCTGCATCTGAAGCTCCAATACTTTGGGCACCTGATGTGAAGAACTGACTCATTGGAAAAGACCCTGATGCTGGGAAAGATGGAAGGAAGGAAGAGAAGTGGACACAAGAGGATGAGATGGTTGGATGGCATCACTGACTCAATGGACATGAGTTTAAGCAAGCTCTGTGAGATGGTGAAGGACAGGGAAGCCTGGCCTGCTGCAGTCTAGAGGGTCACAAAGAATTGGACATGACTGAGTGACTAACCAAGAACAACAAATTCTTTACTATAGAAAGCCTTTTTGCAATTCCTGTGATATCAAAGAGACCAAACAGGTATAAATCCTTCGCACAAAGATAACAATTTGTTACTGAAGCCTCACAGGATACTGTGAGGATCCTGGGCATGGAAGTCTTTCTGTGTTTCCCATTTCTTGTTTGTAGGAAATAGGCTTCAACCTTCTTGATCTTCCCTGAGTTCCAAAGGGCAAATTCCAATGTTAATCAGGGAAGGGAAAGGACACAGAGACAAAGGAGGAGCAATCAAGAAACAATAGTGCAGCCATGGGGCGGGTGAGGGGGGGAGGAGGAAAGGTACTGGCTCTTCCTCAAGGAATACGCATAACAGTATCTTTGAGTTCTTCTACAGAACCAGTATCCCCCCAAAACTGAAGATGTTAACTACTCGATGAAGTGTTCATTCCAGACAAGGTCACAGTTGGATGGCCTCAAGGCCACCTGAGGCCAGATCAAAAGAGTACAGGATCTGTACACACCCTGATCCTTATCAGCAACCCTGTCCTTGAATCATTGTTATAAAGCTCCTCACCAAATTCCCTCCTACCCAAGTTGGGACACACAGTTTTTGAGGATACAAGCCTGCTGTTTCTCCTTTTGCCTCGAAAGCAATAAAGTTATTCTTTCTATTAATACTTCGCCCAAAACTCTGTCTCTGAGATTCAATTCAACACTGGTGCACAGAGGCCAAGTTTTTAGCATCATTATTAATAGCCAATCAGACACACTCACACAGATTTTTATAGATTTGGCAACTGTAGGGTAAAATAATTGAATGAGGTTTACCCCTCAGGCCACACAATCCTAAACAACCTGTTTTTCATGGACCTATATAAATGAAGAAGTGCCTTTTTCTAATTCATGTGCCGTGAGGAGGCAGATAAATTGGCTTCCCCCCTCTTAATCCCACAAAGGCATTACATGTATGAGAGGCAGCCTTGCAATTGTAGTTGAGACAGTGTAAAAAAATGTTTTTATATCATTTCAGTCCACACAGAGCCAACTTTTATGGACATCAGTGCTCATTTTCTCTCTCTGATCTTATTTTCTATTTTTTCACTCACTGAAATTCACATGGGACCCTTGCCTCAGGCCTTGGCTTCTTTCTGGGAAGCAGAAGAACATCTTTTATCTCCATGCATCTGCTGCTACTGCTGCTAAGTCACGTCAGTCATGTCCGACTCTGTGCAACCCCATAGATGGCAGCCCACCAGGCTCCCACCCCTGGGATTCCCCAGGCAAGAACACTGGAGTGGGCTGCCATTTCCTTCTCCAATGCATGAAAGTGAAAAGTGAAAGTGAAGTCACGCGTCGTGTCTGAGTCTTTGAGACCCCATGGACTGTAGCCTACCAGGCTTCTCTGTCCATGGGATTTCCCAGGCAAGAGTACTGGAGTGGGTTGCCATTGCCTTCTCCTTTATCTCCACAGAATGAGGTAAAATTCTTACTTATTTTCCAGAGTAACAATGTACAAGAAAAAGCAGTTTCTGGATTTGATTTCATCTGATAGTATGTAATTTCAATGTGTCAGAATGCTCACAAAGTGTTTGTTCTTTAGTTAGTCTCAGGTAAGACCATCTGAGTGAAAGTGAAGGTCGCTCAGTTGTGTCTGATTCTTTGCAATCCCATGGAATATACAGTTCATGGAATTCTCCAGGTCAGAATACTGGAGTGGGTAGCCTTTCCCTTCTCCAGGAGATCTTCCCAACCCAGGGATTGAATCCAGGTCTCTCACATTGCAGGCAGATTCTTTCTCCAGTCAAGAATACTGGAGCGGGTAGCCTATCCCTTTTCCAGCAGATGTTTCTGACCAAGGAATTGACTTGGGTCTCTTGCATTACAGGTGGATTCTTTACCACTGAGTTATGATCTCTGTGCTATATAGCAGGTCTTTGTTGGGTATCTATTTTATATATGGTATATATAACATACCCAACCTGTTAATTTCTAACCTCTTATTTTCTCATTACACTTTAAATGGAGAGGATCTGTTGACAAGCATATTTTACAGTATTTTTTGTTGTTTTTTTTTTAAACTGCTTTGAGGTTGATATATAACTTGAAATTGAATGACTCTTGAGCAATGAAGAAAAGATTAGAAGTGAACAGAACCAAAGGAATAGAAGAAAAACTTTTCACTCTTCTAAGTGGTCACGTATGGATGTGAGTTGGACTGTGAAGAAAGCTGAGTGATGAAGAATTGATGATTTTGAACTGTGGTGTTGGAGAAGACTCCTGAGAGTCCTGTGGACTGCAAGGAGATCCAACCAGTCCATCCTAAAGGAGATCAGCCCTGGGTGTTCTTTGGAAGGAATGATCCTAAAGCTGAAACTCCAGTACTCTGGCCACCTCATGCAAAGAGTTGACTTATTGGAAAATCCCTCTGCTGGGAGGGATTGGGGGCAGGAGGAAAAGGGGACGACAGAGGATGAGATGGCTGGATGGTATCACGAACTCAATGGATGTGAGTTTAAGTGAATTCTGGGAGTTGGTGATGGACAGGGAGGCCTGGCATGCTGCGATTCATGGGGTCCCAGAGAGTGGGACACGACTGAGCGACTGAACTGAACTGAACTGAAGTGTGTAATAGTCCTCTCTCAACGGCCCACTTGACATCTCAATTTTCCTGTCCTTGATAATGCTACTACCATGACTTGTTGTGTTTCTGTAGTTGGTTCTCCTGCCTCAGGACACAGTAGCTATAATCAAGGACCCCGTATTTATGACAGTTGAGTTAGCTGAGCCAGGAATATGCCTGTCAACAGATCCTTTCCATAGAAAGTGTAATGGGAAATTAGGAGGTTGGAAATTAAGAGGTTGGGTATATTATATATATATATAAAATAGATAGCCAACAAGCACCTACTATTGCACAGGGAACTCTCCTGCATTGGCAGGCAGGTTCTTTACCACTAACGCCACTGGGGAAGCACATAATATCCCATACAGAAAAAGAATCTAAAAAAGAATGTGTGTGTGTGTTGTGTGTGTGTGTGTGTGTGTGTGTATGGAATACAGAATCACTTTGCTGTAAGACTGAAACTAATACAACATTGTAAATCTACTCCAATATAAAATAAAAAGTAAATTAAAAAAGAAAGTGCAATGATGATAAATGAGCTCATTTCTGTCATAATTCACAGGTGATTTAACAGGGTGGCCTATATGGTTATTGGGAGACAAAAAAAGAGGTGATCTGTGTGTGCCCAATGCCTTCAACTTGGTCAGTCCCACAAGACTGAAATTTACATACCTTTCAGATTAGGGAGTCAGTGAGTGAGCCATTTGTTTCTGATCTGTTACATGGAAGATTTTAACAGGGGAAGAAATTGTTCTCTCAGTAAAAATAAAGGTTCTCCTGATAAGTCATAGAATATGAATGCTATAGCTACTTTTACTACTATTTAATAATTTTTAAAAATCTAGTATTTGCAAATCATTTAGAATTCTGTTACCTAAATATGACCAAAGATTTGAATAAACAAATCCCTCAATATACCGAATTCATATTCAACGGTACTTTTTAAAAATCATACTTAACCCTTCTATTGTACCTTCTCCAAGTGACTGTGAGATTATAAACATGGAGACTTCATCTTTTACATGCATTGGTTATTTTCTTTAAAAGCCTTTGTGTACTCAACTAGAATGACTCAAGATATTACAGAAGAAAGACAATTTTCAGACTGTTAAACACATCATTTTCATACAAATAAAGAGTAAATATGCACCAAAATTTAATTTGTGTATTAATCAGAGAACCAGCAGAATGTAAGAGATGATGTAGAAAGGATTTGAAAAAGTGGCATACATGCATAATGGGGAAAGGACTGTTGAAATAAGATTGCAGTACTGGAAAATATCCTACAAAATAATAAACCATGATCTTTGGGATTATCATCTCTATTGGAGAGGAAAACAATTATTTGATATCAGTTTCTACAAGTTAATGGCTATCTTAAGAGGGCTGTAAAAAACATTCAAGCCAAAACCATTAGCCAAATTTACATTTTCTAGCAGCATCAAATATCACTCAGATGGGCTTACTGGAAAATAATCGAGCATTCTACTGAAGTCACACAATCAACATTTTGATTTTCTTTTCAAATTTTGGATAATTTTCCTACAAGGAGATAGCTCAAGAATAAGTTGAATTGATTAATCTTGCTAACTGCAAATGGAATTTCTGAGATAACAGAGGGGCCTCACTGATTTTCAATTCTTCCATGCTGATAAATAATGAAAATATAAAATTTTAATTAATATTAACAAAAATAATCTCAAATATCTGTAGATTTGCCATGGGGCACCAAACATGTTAGAAGCTCAGGCAGACATGTCTAGGAAAAGACATAAATCAAATTGCTATAATGCATAAATAGAAGTAGGGAACAGTTTAGTTCATAAAATTAAATAAGTGGTAAATGTAGTCACTGTAGACTTTCTAAAGGGACACATGGCCAGTAGAAACCAGCAACAATAAAGGTGGTAATTTTACCATGAACAGCTTTTAAGATCTTCAAGGTTGTTCATTCTCTGAATGGAGAATTTTTTAAAGAATCTATCTTTCCCTACTTTTCCACAGTGTGTGAAATGTTACTTGCTTTCTAAATAAAAAAAAAAAAAAATGAAGGAAGGAAGGAAGAAAAAAAGGAGAAAAACACCTTGAGTCAAACCATCAGTCTACATACTCAATCTGCATTATCATCATCATCTTAGGGCACTCTCACCTACCTGTCAAAGTGCTTTCCTCTATCAGATGATAATGTTTTATTAACAATACAAATTACAGATGAAATTTCTTATTTCATTAAACGAGAGGGTTTTCCTTTTTGGACAGTTTCCGATCCCCAAAAAGGAAACCATCTAAACTCTCGCCAGGCCCTTGTCTTGGAAACAGTCACTGGCATTATTTCTGCCATAATCAACAAATCCTAACAAATCCTAACAAATATCACTCATGTGATATGCTGTCATCAACAAAGAGTGCCAGGATTTCAGAGACAGGCAGAATATTAAGCTATTCGTAGGATGGCACCCCACTCCAGTACTCTTGCCTGAAAAGTCCCATGGACAGAGGAGCCTGGTAGGCTGCAGTCCATGGGGTCGCTAGGAGTCGGACATGACTGAGTGACTTCACTATCACTTCACTTTAATGCATTGGAGAAGGNAAAAAAAAACCTAGAAGCTGAGCTACACCAAGGCAATCAGTAAACTGATCTTTCAACTTAGTAATAAAGAAGGTGATTATTTTATAAGTCTCGAATGCTATAATTTCAGAAGAGTATAGTTCAAAGGAGAACGAAACCTATCTTTAGTAAGATACTTAGGGGCAGGAATTACGCCTTCTTCTTAGTGGCCTATCATACTCAACCCACCACTTAGATGTAAAGCGAAAGACAGCACAGACTACTCATTCTTCTCACCATCAGGGTACTCAGTGAGTCGTTTCTGATCAGCAGGTCCAGGTGAAATATTACCTCC
Organism: Neotragus moschatus; assembly: GCA_006410615.1. NCBI lineage: Eukaryota > Metazoa > Chordata > Mammalia > Artiodactyla > Bovidae > Neotragus > Neotragus moschatus. The sequence goes on along the minus strand of SJYA01001215.1, from coordinate 97,114 downwards.
TTTGTGAATTCTTTCTTAATCTAATTGGCCAGAGTTAGGCATTTCTCACTGTTTTTTAGTTAGCCTAATTAGTTTTTTTAAATCATGCATCAAAAATTGTTATACATCTACAATGTACCAGGCACTGCGATAAGCGTGAGAGATAAACAGCAATGGGCGTGTACATGATGAAACCAGTCTGCTGTATTTCCAACTTTTTGTTTTTATATCTGTTTCTTTAGGAATCTTTAAGGCAGACTGCTGTGTAATTTACAATCATATCCTCTAGAGTTAGCAGGGTTTTGGAGCCATTAAAGGATCACAGAAATCTCTTACAATTTGCATACTACCTCACACCCAGTTCACATCACATATCTTGAATGGCCCATTTTTATTACCTCCTAACTCTATTCAACACAATACCCTTTCCTATNAGGCAGACTGCTGTGTAATTTACAATCATATCCTCTAGAGTTAGCAGGGTTTTGGAGCCATTAAAGGATCACAGAAATCTCTTACAATTTGCATACTACCTCACACCCAGTTCACATCACATATCTTGAATGGCCCATTTTTATTACCTCCTAACTCTATTCAACACAATACCCTTTCCTATATTTATCTGTCTGTTGCTTATCTATTTCTTTTTTTGTTACTGGTTGTATGTCTGTGTGTGTATTAGTCAGGCATTCTTCATCATATCTTTTAATAAACTATTTATTGAAAACTGACTATTTTACAGGTCTGGCGCTGGGTAGCCTACACTGAGCGCAAGGGTTATCCTACTCATATCTAATATTGTCCCTCCTCCAACTAGACTCTGGGATCCTCCAAATTTCACAGATGTTAGGAAATTTGCTGGTTAGTTTTTGTATCTTTAAAGGCTAGAATAGAGTAGAAACTTGCCCCAAAAATTAATTGGGTCATAAATTAATAAATGCATTGTGCAGTTTCTTCCCTCCCCGCTCATGGCATTTACATTTGGAACATATAGCTAAGCATATGATAGGAGTCAAATAGCTAAGTTTATCAAATGTTCTTACTTTTTTCTGGAAATACACTATCATTTAATTTTCCCAAAACTTCATAAGGTTAGTCTATTCGTAGCATCCTATTTTGTAGGAAGCAAACTGAGGGTTAAAAAGGTTTAACTTAGAGACAAGTGGTAGATCTATGACACACATGTGGGCTTTGTATTATTTTATCTTAATATTCTAGATTGTATTTCCCTGATGGCTCAGATGGTAAAGAATCTCCCTGCAATGCAGAAGACTCGAGTTTGATTCCTGGGTCGGAAAGTTTACCTGAAGAAATGGCAACCCACTCTAGTATTCTTGCCTAGAGAATCCCATGGACAGAGGATCCTGGTGGGCTACACTCCGTGGGGTTGCAAAGAGTTGGACATAACTGAGCAACTAACACACAGAATAGTATAGATTAACTGTGGAATTTAGAAATGCTGCCTTACTTCTCTGGTCATTATCTGAGGAGGTTTTGTGTCTATCCATATGAAAAATGCCCTCTGATAGGGAGGAATCTAAAATATAGATATGTGTATTTCTTGATGTTCTGCTTGCTCTACTTCTTCATTCTCTCAAGCTCATATCTCACTTTCACTACCTGGGGTTCCAGACCCCTGGACATAAAACTCTTTTTCAATTCTATTGGCTGTTTTTGTCTTTGAATTGGTGTCTTTTGATTTTTTTTTACAATTGTTTCATTCTTGGACCCTTTTCTAGTGACATTTTGCAATTACAGCCTGCTTGGGGAATTGAGTTTTGAGTCGGACAACAGGACTTCTTTTTTTGCTCTTATGTTGTTCAGTTAATAAGTCATATCTTACTGCTGAAACCACATGGACTGCAACATGTCAGGGATCCCTGTCCTTCAATATCTCCTTAGTTTACACAAACGTATGTACATTGAGCTGGTGATACTATCCAACCATCACAATCTCTGTCACCCCCTTCTCCTCTAGCCCTCAGTCTTTTCTAGCATCAGGGTCTTTTCCAATGAGTCAGCTCTTCATATCAGGTGGCCAAAGTACTGGAGCTTCAGCAACAGTCCTTCCAATGAGCATTCAGAAGTGATTTCCTTTAGGATTGATTGGTTTGATCTCCTTGCAGTTCAAACAACTGTCAGATGTCTTCTTCCATGATACTCTGTAAAGCAATTATTCTTCAATAAAAAAATTAATTAGTTAAAAAAGAAAAGTCTTCTCCTGCACCACAATTTGAAAGCATCATTTCTTCTGTGCTCAGCTTTCTTTATGTTCTAACTCTCATATCAGTACATGACTACTGGAAAAACCATAGCTTTGACTAGATGGGCCTTTGTCAGCAAAGTAATGTCTTTGCTTTTTAATATGCTGTCTAAGTTTGTCATAACTTTCTTTCCAAGGAGCAAGCATCTTGAATTTCATGGCTGCAATCAGTGTCCGCAGATTTTAGAGGCTAAGAAAATGTAATCTGCCACTGTTTCCACTTTTTCCCCATTTATTTGCTATGAAGTGATGGGACTGGGTGCTATGATCTTCATTTTTTGAATGCTGAGTTTTAAGCCAGCTTTTTCACTCTCTTCTTTCACCCTCATCAAAAGCCTCTCTAGTTCCTCTTCACTTTCTGCCATTAGGGTGATGTCATCTGCATATCTGAGGCTACTGATATTTCTCCCAGCAATCTTGATTCCAGTTTGCTTCAACCAGCCCAGCAATTCACATAGTATACTCTGCATAAAAATTAAATAAGCAGGGTGACAATATACAGCCTTGATATATACCTTTCCAAATTTTGAGCCAGTCCCTCATGTCTGGTTTTAACTATTGCTTCTTGACCTGCATACAGGTTTCTCAGGAGACAGGTAAGGTGGTTTGGTATTCCTATCTCTTTAGGAACTTTTCATAGCTTGTTGTGATCCACACATCAAAGGCTTTAGTGTAGTCAATGAAGCAGAAATAGAATTATTTCTGGAATTCCTTTATTTTCTCTATGATCCAAAGGATGTTGGCAATTTGATCTCTGGTTCCTTTGCCTTTTCTAAATCCAGCTTATACACTTGGAATTTCTTGGTTCATGTACTTCTGAAGCCTAGCTTGAAGGATTTTGAGTATAATCTTGCTAGCATGTGAAATGAGCAAAGACATGTGGTAGTTTGAATATCCTTTGTCTTTGTCCTTCTTTTGAACTGGAATGAAAACTGACCTTTTTCAGTCCTGTGGCCACGGCTGAGTTTTCCAAATCTGCTGACATATCGAGTGCAGCACTTTAAAAGGATCATCTTTTAGGATTTGAAATAATTCAGCTGGAATTCTATCACCTCCGTTAACTTTGTTCATAATAATGCTTTCTAAGGTTCACATGACTTTACACTCCAGATAGTGTGGTTCTAGGTGAGTGACCACATCATCATGGTTATCCAGTCATTGAGACCTTTTTTGAACAGTTCTTCTGTGTATTCTTTCCACCTCTTCTTAAACTCTTCTGATTCTGTCAGGTACTTGCTGTTTCTGTCTTTCATTGTGCCCATCTTTACATTAAATGTTCCCTTGGTATCTCCAATTTTATTAAAGAGATCACTAGTCTATCCTAGTCTATTGTTTTCCTGTATTTCTTGGCATTATTCATGTAAGGACGCTTTGTCCTAGTGCTTAGTCTCTCAGTCATGTCGGACTCTTTGCAACCCCATGGACTGTAGCCCTCCAGGCTCCTCTGTCCATGAGGATTCTCCAGGCAAGAATACTGGAGTGGGTTGCCATGCCCTCCTCCAGGGGATCTTTCCAACCCAGGGGTTGAACCCAGGTTTCCTGTATTAAAGACAGATTCTTTACTATCTGAGCCACCAGAGAAGGCCTTGAGAGCCATATAAATGACATGCATGAACCTTAAAAAAAACTTTTCAAGTCTTATAAACAATGCTGTCTATAACTAGGATATATTATGCCTATTTCTTTTTATCCTATTTTCTCAGTTGCTTCTGATGAATTTCAGGTAAAATTCTGTTAACTCTTACATAAAATCAACTTTCACTCTCAGTTATCAATCAGTTTATCAGAAATGAAGACTCCATGTTTGTTAAAGCCTTAATAATTTTCAAGGTTATATTAAGTAGAGTTTATTTTATTACTGTAAATATTATCTTATGTATATTTCAGTAATATTAGCATGAAACCACAATAAATAGCTTCTTCAAGCCAGCATCTTCAGTTTCATTATAATTTAGCATATATCCTATCCCACTCTCTTCCCATCTTATGTAAAAGCCTTCTTCTCCATCAAAAAATGCACAGTCTTAGTCATTTTTAATAATGAATATGTTTATGGTATATGCTGCTGCTGCTGCTGCTAAGTTGTTTCAATCGTGTCTGACTCTGTGCTACCGCATAGACGGCAGCCCATCCATGGGCTCTGCCGTCCCTGGGATTCTCCAGGCAAGAACACTGGAGTGGGCTGCCAATATGACAGTAACATAATTAAAGTTGTAATTTTCACCTCAATAAAAGTCACACACTTCTAAAAAATCACATTATATCAATTGTGAAACAGGAGGGCAAAGAGAATTCACAATGCCTGATTTATCACAAAGCTACAGTATCGAAACTTTGTGGCTTCAAGAAAAGGAAAAGAAGTCCACAGACAGGGAGAATGTATTTGCAAAAGATGTATCTGATAAAGGACTGTTACCCAAAATATAAAATGAACTTTTAAAACTCAACAATAAGAAAATAAGCAAACTGCTTAAATAGTGGCCAAAGGTCAAAGAAGATACTGTATGAAAAAAAAGAAAAGAAAGAAAGAAAAAATGTTCTACATCACATCCACACAAAAACTTGCACCCATATATTTGTAGTAGCTTTTTCATAATTGTCAAAACCTGGAAGCAACCAAGATGCTCATCAGTAGGTGAATGGATAAACAGTTATACATACAGACAATGGAGTATTTCTCAGCACTATAAAGAAATGAGCTACCAAGCAGGCAAGCAAGAAATTTACATTCATATTACTATATGAATGAAACCAGTTTGAAAAGATACATCCTGTATGATTTCAACTATATTACCTACTGGAAAAGACAAAAAGAAAGATATGGTGGAAAAAAAAACAAACAAAATCAACAGTTGCTAAGGGTTGGGCAGGGAAAGGGGTGAGTAGGCTTAGCACAGAGGAATTTTAAGGCAGTAAAACTACAACATATGATACTATAATGATGGATGCACATTATCATATGTTTGTCCAAATTCACAGACCACATAAAACCAAGAGTGAATTGTAGTGTAACAGTATAGTTCACAGGAGTGAACTGGATTTTGGATGACACTGGTGTGTCAGTGTAGGTCCACCAGTAGTAACAAATGTGGGAGATGTTGGTAATGGAGAGAGATTATGTTCAAGTTGGGGCAAGAGGTTTTGTGGGAGACCTCTACACTTTCCACTCATTATTTTTTTTTTTCATGGCATGCAAAACTTTCCTGAGTAGGGGCTGAACCAGTGTACCCTGCAGTGGAAGCATGGAGTCTTAACCACTGGTCCACTAGGGATGTCTGTCTTCCACTCAATCTTGCTTTGAACCAAACACTTCTCCCTGGTGGCTCAGATGGTAAAGCATCTGCCTATAATGCTAGAGACCCGAGTTTGATCCCTAGGTTGGAAAGATCCTCTGGAGAAGGAAATGGCAACCCCCTCCAGTACTCTTGCCTGGAAAATCCCATGGACGGAGGAATGTGGTAGGCTACAGTCCAAGGGGTCGCAAAGAGTCAGACATGACTGAGCGAGTTCACTCGCTAAAAACTTCTCCAAAAAATAAAGTTGTTTAGAAAAAAATAGAAAAGTACACTCTCCTAAAGTAATTATATTCCTTGTGGTTTTAACTTAATCTCCATTTTCAGAATCATCAAGGTGCCAGTTTCACATTAATTTTAGAATTCATACATCTTAATTTATCCTTCTTTTCGTCTAGAAATGTGAGCAGTTTATAATGCTCAGTGGAAATACAATTAGTGAAGTGCCAACTGGCGAAGGACTTGAGGCTAGGCACAAAGTAGAAAATGCAGAGCCACAAAGCTGTTGCCCTCTGAGGGATTTCAGTACAAAGAAACAATACAAAAGGGAGTATTGGAAGTAATGAGGAAAAACTTTAGACTGCTGCAACAAATATAAACAGATTATTTTGAAGAGTTGCTAAGGAATAGCAATCAACTCCTGAAAGAACAGTGGTTAAACTAGAATGCTATAGAAAGAAAAAAAAAAAGTCTAAAAAAACAATACTAGAAGAATAAAAGACAATCCAAGCCTTATTCACAAATCCTGCAAAACCAGTAGACTGTTCCTGTGACATCAAGTGAAAAAAATGAATAATTAGAAAAAAAAAAAAAACACAGAGAACCATTCTTCAGTTCCCTAGGCTTGGAAAGAGTATTTCTGTTTCTTCACATCTCAACAATATTTGTAGCTCTTGTTATGGTTAGAAGGAATACAACATTGACTTTTACCCCTAACTTCCTTGGTATGTTGGATTCAAAAGGGAAAGTGAAAGTTGCTCAGTTGTGTCCAGATCTTTGCAACCCCATGGACTGTAGCCCAACCAGGTTCCTCTGTCTATGGAATTTTCTAGGCAAGAATACTGGAGTGGATAATCATTCCTTTCTCCAGGGGATCTTCCCAACCCAGGGCCTGAATCCAGGTCTCCTATACTAGAGGCAGATTCTTTACAGTCTGAGCCACCAGGGAAACCCCCAAGATGAATAAATTTTTCAGTAGATTTACAGTCTTTTAACAGATTGGGACTAAACATAGATATCAAGACATTATGAAATATTTGAGTCAAAGAAAAAGGGAAAAATATATAAATTTTTTTAAAGACTTTTATTTTATTTTATTTTTTTAATTTTTATTTTATTATTTTATTTTTTTAATAAAATTTTATAAATTTTATTTCTTTGTTATTATAGTTTAGTTTTCAATAAACATGTATCCTATATTCCAAACTGCAAGATGAATTTTATTAACAACAAATATTATAATGAGCAACATTTAATAAACTTGGAAGCAAACTGTTAGATAGTGTGGATCAATGAAATATGCAAAGAAAATACTTAATCACTAATTATTTTGTTTGCTATCACTTAATATTCTGGTACACATGAGAGTATTTACTCCTACATATTATCTTTGTAACTTGTCTAAGCTGCCAACTAGAGTACAGCAGTGCTCAGGTTATGGTTGAATGGTTGAATTTAAACAGAAATTGTCTTCAAACAATTGAATCTTAACTTTTGCATTTGATTATACTAAATTACCCTTCTTCTATGTAATACAAGTTGATAGAATAGTGAACAAAAATCTTAAGTACCTATCCAAAAAAAAAAAAAAAAGATGCAGTTTAGAACAAGATTAAACACACTAGAAAACCTAGAAACTACAGGATCATAACATTTTGAAGACTAAGGTAACAAGAAGCTTCTAATGAAAAATTTTGCTTTTGACCGTTACTATTTATCCCATCTAATCCCATTTAATCTGTCTTCTAGACATAAAATGGAAGCGATCTATTGAATAGTCAAACTTTTCTTTATCTCAACCTCATATATTTGTTTCTTCTCCAATATTAACATTGTATTTTAATAAACTGGGTGTCAAAAATCAGATTGTATAAATTTGACAATTTCTATCAAAGTTTAAAACACATGTTCCATTTCATATTATTATTTCACTGTTAGAAATCAACTCTGCAAATATACCTGAACAAATACAGAAATATAAATGTTTAAACCAACCTAGATAGCATATTGAAAAGCAGAGACATTACTTTACCAACAAAGGTCCATCTAGTCAAGGCTATGGTTTTGCCAGTGGTCATGTATGGATGTGAGAGTTGGACTGTGAAGAAAGCTGAGTGCCGAAGAATTGATGCTTTTGAATTATGGTGTTGGAGAAGACTCTTGAGAGTGGACTGCAAGGAGATCCAATCAGTCCATTCTGAAGGAGATTGGCCCTGGAATTTCTTTGGAAGAAATTATGCTAAAGCTGAAACTCCAATACTTTGACTACCTCATGCAAAGAGTTGACTCATTGTAAAAGATTCTGATGCTGGGAGGGATTGGGGGCAGGAGGAGAAGGAGATGACAGAGGATGAGATGGCTAGATGGCATCACTGACTCGATGGATATGAGTCTGAGTGAACTCCAGGAATCGATGATGGACAGGGAGGTCTGGAGTGCTGCGATTCATGGGGTGGCAAAGAGTCAGACATGACTGAGCGACTGAACTGAACTGAACTGAATGAAGCATTGTTTGTAACCAGAGAGAGTGCTCCAAATATCCATCACTAAGAGATATATTAAATTAAGTATTATACTCCTGCTGTCTTCAACTTATGATCACAACATGAATGTAAGGTAGAAATATACAGGCTGATATAAAAAAATCTCCAAGGTTTATTTACCTAAAATTAAGGTTCAAAACATATTTTATAGTATAAGCCTAAATTTGTAAAATAAGTATAATTTTTCAACTGGTAGAGTATTAAATACTCAGAAACTTTAATAGTGGCTTAGGGCCTGAAATAGTTCATATTTTGGCCAAACATAAATTATTTTTAAAATTTAAGGTGTTGGTAGTACAAACAGCAATATAAAAAACAATAGAGATAGCAGAAATTAATTTTCTTTTTAAAATTTTTTGCTCACCTCACTTTTAGGAAAAAAAAATATATTACAAAACATGTTTAAGTGGAAACTACAAAATTCAATAAAATAACTTTGCAACAGTTATCCTAAACCCAGCATTGTAATTTGCATAGTATAAAGAAGTAATCTACTGCCAATTTGTGAATGTTCACTCAGTCACAGCCTATAAAGCCAACAACAGACCCAGAAGTGGCCTTGGCCTAGTTATTCATAGTTCTCATCAGGAAAACAAACTCATTTGTCATCCAGGTGATGAAAATCATTCAGATTATAATAACTATAATTTTGTGGGTATTATCTTGCAAATCAAAATTCAAACAAGGAAAAAGGCATTTCACAAACCAGATACAGTTGTAAACAAAATTTAAAAATCCATGCAAATGAAGAGGAGACTTTTCCAAATCTCAGAGTAAACAGTTTGCCCAAGTGAGATTAATTTGAAACATATAGAAAATTAAAAGCTACTTATGATAATGGGTATAGAATGATAATTACAGGACATCATATACAAGAAAACAGAAGTCCTCATCTCTGTATGGAACCAGATGGACCATATTTCCTTAACTTGACCCTATTTACATTTTGGGCCATATAATCCTTCAAAAGGCTGTGTAATGCACTGTCAGATATTTAGCAGCATTCTTGGCCCTTTACACTGGTTGCCAGTCAGACTCCTCTCCTCGACTTTCCCATTTCCATTCTAATATTTCAAAAATGTTTCCAGACACTGCTGAATATTCTCCAAAGGAGAAAACGGTTTCTGATTGAGATTATTGATACAGATTTAAAAAAAAAATTTTTTTTAAACCTATTGATACAGATTATACTGACTAATTTGGAGGGGGGTTAATTTTTTCTATGGTCATTAATAAAATATACATTTCAAATCCCAACCCAGTACCCAAATATACATACATATATGTGTGTATATGTATGAATAAATACATATATATGTACATATAAATGGAGATATAAATGGAGATATGTATACGTAACATTAAACAATTATTTTGGCTTGGACCCTGATCAATCAAAACAGACAGTGGTGGTAGTGCTAGAAGACCCCAACATATCAAGGAATCTCTTGAGCTGTTAGATTCTGAAAATCTCTAATGGGAGGACCCAAGGGATTGCTGTGTCCTGGGATAGAGGGCACCAGAGGCCAAGGAGTCTGTGACTTTTTATTAACTATAAATAAATACTTCACTACTGTTAACAAACAGTTTAGTGAATCCTAATGTGAACTGACTGAATACTAGCATTTATACAGAAATCAACATTTTATGGTTCTTCTGAACCCAGGGATTGAACCCAGGTTTCCTGCACTGCAGACATATTCTTTACCATCTGAACCATCAGGTAGCCTATCCCTTCTCCAGGGGATCTTCCTGACTCAGGAATTGAACTGGGGTTTCCTGCATTGCAGGCAGATTCTTTACCAGCTCAGCTACCTGGGAGGCCTTATAAAACAATAGTTCTAACAATACAACATATTTAAATGTTGGCTGCTGCTGCTAAGTCACTTCAGTCGTGTCCAACTCTGTGTGACCCCATAGACGGCAGCCCACCAGGCTCCCCTGTCCCTAGGATTCTCCAGGCAAGAACACTGGAGTGAGTTGCCATTTCCTTCTCCAATGCATGAAAGTGAAAAGTGAAAGGGAAGTCACTCAGTCATGTCTGACTCTTCGCGACCCCATGGACAGCAGCCTACCAGGCTCCTCTGTCCATGGGATTTTCTAGGCAAGAGTACTGGAGTGGGGTACCATTGCCTTCTCTGTTAAATGTTGGCACCATCTACTAAATTGAATTTATTGATCACAGTAAGCTATAATTCACATTTTGATAATCCTTGGAATTAACATGTATCATTTTGGGATTTCCCTGGTGTCCAATGGCTAAGACTCCATATTCTCCATTCAGTGGACTGGGGTTCAATCCCTCATCAGGGAACTAGATCCCACATGCTGCAACTGAAGATCCCAAGTGCTGCAAATAAGATCTGGGGCTGTGAAAGTGAAGTGAAAGTCACTCAGTCATGTCCAACTCTTTGTGACCCCATAGACTATACAGTCCATGGAATTCTCCAGGCCAGAAGACTGGAGTGGGTAACCTTTCCTTTCTCCAGGAGATCTTCCCAACCCAGGGATCAGACCCAGTTCTCTCACATTTCGGGCAGATTCCTTACCAGCTAAGCCACAAGGGAAGCCCAGGAATACTGAAGTGGGTAGCCTATTCCTTCTCCAGCAGATCTTCCTGACCTAGGAATCAAACTGGGGTCTCCTGCACTGCAGGTGGATTCTTTATCAACTGAGCTATCAGGGAAGCCCAAGATCTGGGGCAGACAAATAGGCAAATAAAACATTTTAAAAACATATATATCATCTCAATAACATAAGAATTGCAGATTTGCATTCATAGAAATAATCATGGTGATCTGGGATAGGCTCCTTTGTATAATATCACATGGCTTTGGGGATTTGATACAGTACTGGTACCAAGGTGCAACCTATTCATAGGTTCAATGGTCAATTCCCTGGTATTTATGATATAAAGGCTACTGAAAGATGCCTCTAACAAATTATATCAACAAGTAACTTGCTTGAAATTCTCTCAATGACCAGGCCTTAAAGGCCTTCAGCATTGACAGCTTAGTTTATATTTTATTGGTAGATCAACAATTACATTTTTAGCCTTTAATCTCTTTGTCTTAAAGAGTTCTGTAATAGTTTAGAGTATGCACACTGAAGTCCTACAGGACTATATGTACACCTTGGCTTTGCTGTTTTCTATCTGTGAATCATTGGACAATATACTTAACTTCTCCAAGCTTCTTTTACTTTTCTTAAAAGTGGAAATAACAACAATATGTAATACATGCAGTTATTGTGAGGAATGTATGAAAAGATTTAGTTCAGTTCCCAGCATATGGTAAGTACTTCATGAATTCTGCTGACAACAAAACTTATAATACCAGTAAGTTAATAATATGAATGTCAAGTCATGTCATTCTGTGAACCTCAGACAGAATATATAACATGACGATTTGGAAAAGAATGTCAAGGTTGCTTGCGCTCAAGACCAAAGTCTTTTGGATCATCTTTCTTGCAAACTCTTGTAAGTCCCTTGAAGTTCATAAATGAAAATTTATTACTTAAATATGTTAATAACTAAAGCATTTTTTTAAGTACATAGGATACACATTACATTTTAAAAGAGAAGAGATGTTCTAAAACATTTTCCTGTAAGAGTTTCCAATTAAAGCATCTGGAAGCTTTTGGAGGAAAAAACTGGGTTGCTATTTTCAGAGACTTCATTTAAACAATTGCTAGGCTTTTTTTTTTTTTTTTTTTNTGGGATAGAGGGCACCAGAGGCCAAGGAGTCTGTGACTTTTTATTAACTATAAATAAATACTTCACTACTGTTAACAAACAGTTTAGTGAATCCTAATGTGAACTGACTGAATACTAGCATTTATACAGAAATCAACATTTTATGGTTCTTCTGAACCCAGGGATTGAACCCAGGTTTCCTGCACTGCAGACATATTCTTTACCATCTGAACCATCAGGTAGCCTATCCCTTCTCCAGGGGATCTTCCTGACTCAGGAATTGAACTGGGGTTTCCTGCATTGCAGGCAGATTCTTTACCAGCTCAGCTACCTGGGAGGCCTTATAAAACAATAGTTCTAACAATACAACATATTTAAATGTTGGCTGCTGCTGCTAAGTCACTTCAGTCGTGTCCAACTCTGTGTGACCCCATAGACGGCAGCCCACCAGGCTCCCCTGTCCCTAGGATTCTCCAGGCAAGAACACTGGAGTGAGTTGCCATTTCCTTCTCCAATGCATGAAAGTGAAAAGTGAAAGGGAAGTCACTCAGTCATGTCTGACTCTTCGCGACCCCATGGACAGCAGCCTACCAGGCTCCTCTGTCCATGGGATTTTCTAGGCAAGAGTACTGGAGTGGGGTACCATTGCCTTCTCTGTTAAATGTTGGCACCATCTACTAAATTGAATTTATTGATCACAGTAAGCTATAATTCACATTTTGATAATCCTTGGAATTAACATGTATCATTTTGGGATTTCCCTGGTGTCCAATGGCTAAGACTCCATATTCTCCATTCAGTGGACTGGGGTTCAATCCCTCATCAGGGAACTAGATCCCACATGCTGCAACTGAAGATCCCAAGTGCTGCAAATAAGATCTGGGGCTGTGAAAGTGAAGTGAAAGTCACTCAGTCATGTCCAACTCTTTGTGACCCCATAGACTATACAGTCCATGGAATTCTCCAGGCCAGAAGACTGGAGTGGGTAACCTTTCCTTTCTCCAGGAGATCTTCCCAACCCAGGGATCAGACCCAGTTCTCTCACATTTCGGGCAGATTCCTTACCAGCTAAGCCACAAGGGAAGCCCAGGAATACTGAAGTGGGTAGCCTATTCCTTCTCCAGCAGATCTTCCTGACCTAGGAATCAAACTGGGGTCTCCTGCACTGCAGGTGGATTCTTTATCAACTGAGCTATCAGGGAAGCCCAAGATCTGGGGCAGACAAATAGGCAAATAAAACATTTTAAAAACATATATATCATCTCAATAACATAAGAATTGCAGATTTGCATTCATAGAAATAATCATGGTGATCTGGGATAGGCTCCTTTGTATAATATCACATGGCTTTGGGGATTTGATACAGTACTGGTACCAAGGTGCAACCTATTCATAGGTTCAATGGTCAATTCCCTGGTATTTATGATATAAAGGCTACTGAAAGATGCCTCTAACAAATTATATCAACAAGTAACTTGCTTGAAATTCTCTCAATGACCAGGCCTTAAAGGCCTTCAGCATTGACAGCTTAGTTTATATTTTATTGGTAGGTCAACAATTACATTTTTAGCCTTTAATCTCTTTGTCTTAAAGAGTTCTGTAATAGTTTAGAGTATGCACACTGAAGTCCTACAGGACTATATGTACACCTTGGCTTTGCTGTTTTCTATCTGTGAATCATTGGACAATATACTTAACTTCTCCAAGCTTCTTTTACTTTTCTTAAAAGTGGAAATAACAACAATATGTAATACATGCAGTTATTGTGAGGAATGTATGAAAAGATTTAGTTCAGTTCCCAGCATATGGTAAGTACTTCATGAATTCTGCTGACAACAAAACTTATAATACCAGTAAGTTAATAATATGAATGTCAAGTCATGTCATTCTGTGAACCTCAGACAGAATATATAACATGACGATTTGGAAAAGAATGTCAAGGTTGCTTGCGCTCAAGACCAAAGTCTTTTGGATCATCTTTCTTGCAAACTCTTGTAAGTCCCTTGAAGTTCATAAATGAAAATTTATTACTTAAATATGTTAATAACTAAAGCATTTTTTTAAGTACATAGGATACACATTACATTTTAAAAGAGAAGAGATGTTCTAAAACATTTTCCTGTAAGAGTTTCCAATTAAAGCATCTGGAAGCTTTTGGAGGAAAAAACTGGGTTGCTATTTTCAGAGACTTCATTTAAACAATTGCTAGGCTTTTTTTTTTTTTTTTTTTTAATATTCATTCTTCACTCCTTGAAGGAAATTGTTGAAATGTTCTACTGAATCGAGTCTCATATATACACATCTGCCACATAGCAATTCACATATGCTGTGATATAAAATGCTAGATTGACACCAGCCTCCTGCAGCTCCCTCAAATGTGAAACTATTAGAGAGTGTTCTCTATGTTGGAAACTGGTGATCTCTCACATAATCTCATCTGGAAGACCCAAGACTCTGGGGGAAAAAAACTGGGCCGAGTAGTTTCCATGGAAAGAAAATAGGTATTCCTGCTTGAAAAATTATTGGAACTGGCTCTTCTCTTTCAGGATTGCACACAGAAGTGTTTAGCTTGAATTTTCCCACTATATTGGAAAATTAATCTGTTTGGTGAGGTGAGGCTGTGCAGGTGGTGAAATAAAAGGATATGTCTGAAATTCAGGTGTGGCACTTTATATCTGCAACTCACCCTATGATCCTTCCTGTTTTTTAAGTCTTTAAACATCAATATTTTCAAACATCAATACAGCAGAATTCTGGTATGGTGAAGATAGAGTAGACATCCAATTTCTTCTATATATAATAATTTGAAACTCCAGATAAACTACATAAAACTACTTAGTACATAAAAACAAGGACTCTAAAAGGTAAATAACAGCTGGTGTATTGGAAAGGAAAATAAAAATGTGAAGAAAAGCTGATACAGGGGTCAGCTCCCACTTTTTATCTTTATCCTTGTATTATGTTTCTTGGACTCATATGCTTGATGAACTGTCAACTGCATAAAGAGTGTGGCCATGGAAAATCCCTTCCTGTCTGGTCAGAGGAGAGGGAGAAGAAATCCCTGGAACAGAGAGAGTGGTAGATATACTCTTTTTATATTTTTCTCTCCTAGCTCTGCCTGCAAATCCAGTCCCCAAGCTTCAATTCTAGGCTGTGGAATTGGTTGCAACATCTGGGTCCATTTATTTACCCTGGAGAAGAATATAGTTGCAGAAGATTCACAACAATGTGGGGACTTTGTTATTCTGGCTTTCTGGCCAGAGAACGAGAAGAGTAGGCTCTGTAAGACAGTGATCTGGGGAAATTATGGGGAATACAAAGCTTGATAAGAAGACAAGGAAGAAGAGCTATACATGAAACTGTAGTGTGTATCAAAGAAATGACCCTCAAACTAATTATCTGAGAACTGCCCTATGGTCTAGGTCAGCATCCAGTTTCCAGATGCATTCCTGAATGTGACATAGGCAGGCCTGATCCAGATAGCAAAACAAAGGCTTTGGAAACTGAACTGACATTAGAACCAAAATCCTCATAAGACAGAAGAGGAATTGAAGCCTAAATTAAGTACTATTAATTATTTATTAAAACAAGCACAAAAGTCAAGATTCTCTAGAGGATTTTAATATGACTCAGACAATGATATATCAAATATCTGGGACATGATACAAAAGTAATCAAAGCGACAAGTACATTTCAATGACATTTAAAAAAAATGGAAATGAGTCCATGAGAAACACAAAGACTGAATATCTTGGAATGATTAGGCAAAGATTTTAGAGCGATGATTATAACCAATCCAGATGAATTAGGGGTCTTGAAACCAATGAAAACTTGAAAATTTCATTATAGTACTATGTTATTCAAAAAGTGAAAATTCTAAAAGTGAAAACCACAGCAACCAAATTTTAAGAAATTACTCAATGGACTCAACACTGGATTGAAAATTATAGAGGGAAGACAGTTGATTAGAAATTATAGAGGAAAGAGTAAGTTAACTTGAATATAAACTAACAGAAATAATTCAATCTGAACAGAAAGAAGGCACACACACACACACAAAACTGAAAAAAAAAAAAAAAAAAAAAAAAATGATCAAAGCTTCAGGGATCTACTTATAGAATAAGATCAAAAAGTCTAATATTCTTGGCATTGTGGTCTCATAAAGATAGCAGAAGTTTTTGGATCCTTACCCAAATAAAAAAATNAAAAAAAAAAAAAAAACGAAAAATGATCAAAGCTTCAGGGATCTACTTATAGAATAAGATCAAAAAGTCTAATATTCTTGGCATTGTGGTCTCATAAAGATAGCAGAAGTTTTTGGATCCTTACCCAAATAAAAAAATAATGCTTGAAAAACTGCCCAAATTTGGTGAAAGAAAAAAAATTTTTTTGCAAATTTAAGAAACACCATGAATGGAAAACAGAAAGAGCTCACAGAAAACTATGTCCATACAACTCCTAATTAAAATGCTTAATATCAAAGATAAAGAAAAAAATAACTTAAAACAGCCAGAAATATTTCATGAGATATGTATGGGAAATAGTAATTCTAATGACTGTTGATTTCTTATTACAAACTACTGGAGCCAGGAAAAAGCTGAACATAATTTTTAAATTTTGAAAGCAAACAACGATTTTAAAAGCTAACCAAAAATTCTATAGCCATTAAAAATATTCAGAAATGATAATAAAGTAAAAATATTTTCAGATAAAGGAAAACTAAAATATTTATTTCAAGTCCTGTCAATGAAATGCTAAAGACAGATTTTCAGACAAAAGAAAAATGATATTAAAAGAAAACTTAAATATGGGAAATAAGAGAAAATAAAAGAAATGGTAAATATATATGTAAAAATCATAAGCCATTTTTCTCCTCTTAAATTATTTAAAGCATGCATGATACTGAAATAATATTTAACATTGGCAGGTGGGAATTTATGTTTATCCAGATAAATCACATGGGAAAGACCACAGATCTTTTCAAGAAAATTAGAGATACCACGGGTAAACTTTATGCAAAGATGGGCACAATAAAGGACAGAAAAGGTACAGATCTAACAAAAGCAGAAGATATTAAGAAGAGGTGGCAAGAATACAGAGAAGAACTATACAAAAAAGATCTTTATGACACAGAAAACCACGATGGTAAGATCATTGACCTAGAGCAGACATCCTGGAATGTGAAGTCAAGTGGGCTTTAAGAAGCATCACTATGAACAAAGCTAGTGGAGATGATGGAATTCTAGTTGAGCTATTTCAAATCCTAAAAGATGATGCTGTGAAAGGGCTGCACTTAAAATGCAGCAAATCTGGAAAACTCAGCAGTGGCCACAGGACTGGAAAAAGTCAGTACATTCCAATCCCAAAGAAAGACAATGCCAAAGAATGCTCAAACTACCGCACAATTGCACTCATTTCACTCACTAGTAAAGTAATACTCAAAATTCTCCAAGGCAATCTTCAATAGTACATGAACTGTGAACTTCCAGATGTTCAAGCTGGATTTAGAAAAGGCAGAGGAACCAGAAATCAAACTGCTGACATCCATTGGATCATCGAAAAAGCAAGAAAGTTGCAGAAAAACATCTACTTCTGCTTTATTGACTATGCCAAATTCTTTGACTGTGTGGATCACAACAAACTGTGGAAAATTCTTAAAGAGATGGGAATAACAGACCACATGACATGCCTCCTGAGAAATCTGTATGTAGGTCAAGAAGCAACAGTTAGAACTGGACATAGAACAACAGACCTGTTCCAAATTGGGAAAGGAGTATGTCAAGGCTGCATATTGTCACCAGGCTTATTTAACTTATATGTAGAATACATCATGCAAAATGCTAGGCTGGATTAGGCACAGCTGGAATCAAGGCTGCTGGGAGAAATATCAATAACTTCTGATAATATGCAGATGACACCACCCTTATGTCAGAAAGTGAAGACGAACTAAAGAGCTTCTTGAAAAGTGAAAGAGGAGAGTGAAAAAGTTGACTTAAATCTCAACATTCAAAACACTAAGATCATGGCATCCAGTCCCATCACTCCATGGCAAATAGAGGGAGAAACAATGGAAACAGTGACAGACTTTATTTTTTCTGCATTCCATAATCACTGCAGATGGTGACTGCAGCCATGAAATTAAAAGATGCTCCTTGGAAGAAAAACTATGAATGATTTAGACAGCCTATTAAAAAGCAGAGACATTACTTTGCCCTCAAAGGTCCATCTAGTCAAAGCTAAGGTTTTTCCCAATAGTCATGTATGGACGGCAGAGTTAGACTATAAGGAAAGCTGAGCATCCGAAGAATTGATATTTTTGAACTGTAGTGTTGGAGAAGACTCTTGAGAGGCCCTTGGACTGCAAGAAGATCAAACCAGTCCATCCTAAAGGAAATCAGCCCTGAATATTCATTGGAAGGACTGATGCTGAAGCTGAAACTCTAATTTTGGCCATCTGGTGTGAAGAACTGGCTCACTGGAAAAGATCCTG
Source organism: Neotragus moschatus (assembly GCA_006410615.1). Taxonomy (NCBI): domain Eukaryota; kingdom Metazoa; phylum Chordata; class Mammalia; order Artiodactyla; family Bovidae; genus Neotragus; species Neotragus moschatus. The sequence goes on along the minus strand of SJYA01001215.1, from coordinate 78,633 downwards.
GTGCTGGGAAAGACTGAATGAGGGAGGAGAATGGTTGGATGGCATCACCAATTTAATGGACATGAGTTTGAGCAAGCTCCAGCAGTTGGTAATAGATAGTGACTGGAGGAAGTTTCAGGATAAATTCAATGTATTTTGAACTGAAAGTGAAGTCACTCAATCATGTCAAACTCTTTGCGACCCCACAGACTGTAGCCTACCAGGTTTTCTATCCATGGGATTTCCCAGGAAATACTGCTGGAGTGGATTGCCATTTCCTTCTCCAGGGGATCTTCCCAACCCAAGGCTTGAACCCAGGTCTCCCGCATTGTAGACAGAGGCTTTACCCGTTTGAACCACCAGGGAAGTCTCCTATTTTGAAGTGAAGGAAAATGAAATACAGCATATCAAAATCTGTGGAATGCAATGTCAGGAGTTACAGAGATTTATAGCAGCAAATGAACATTGTGAAAAAAGAATAAAGGTCTCATATCACTAATTTTATACCTCAAGAACCTAGGAAACTACAAGACCCAAAGTATGTGTAAATATAAAGATATGAGCAGATATCAAAGAACTTGAAAACAAAACAATAGAAAAAATTAAATCAAAAGCACATTCTTTGTTAACATCAATAAAACTGATAAACTCTAGCCAGTGAACAAGGAAATGAGGAAACTTAGTAGCCAAGAATGAGAGAAGTAATTATCTCTATAAGCTCCACAGACACTAAAATTTAATGAGGGAATATTATGAACAACACTGTTTTAGTAAACTCAGGCTGCCATAAAAAAATATCAAACTGGGTGGCTTATCAATACCATATATTTATTGCTCACAGTTTTGCAGGCTGGATATGCCAAACCAAGTGCCAGAATGGTCAGGGTTTTGGCAAATGCTCTCTTCATTTTAAATAGTTCATAGATGGCTTCTTTCTTGCTATTTCATTACAAGATGGAGAAAAACNGCTTATCAATACCATATATTTATTGCTCACAGTTTTGCAGGCTGGATATGCCAAACCAAGTGCCAGAATGGTCAGGGTTTTGGCAAATGCTCTCTTCATTTTAAATAGTTCATAGATGGCTTCTTTCTTGCTATTTCATTACAAGATGGAGAAAAACCTAATGAACTCTCTGGTCTCTTCTTATAAGGGCAATAATTCCATTCCTGCAAGTTCTACCCCCATGATCTAATTATCTCCCAAAGAACTCATCTCCAAATATCAATTTGGAATTAGGGTTTCAACTTAAGAGTTTGGGGAAACATAACCATTCAGTCCACAGAAAACAGTAACAATATAAATAGACAACATGAGGTAAATAGATCATCTTTTGAAAATACAAACTGAGGAAACTTTCCTGAGAAGATTGAGATAATTTAAAAGTCCTAAGCCAGACCACCTGACCTGCCTCTTGAGAAATCTGTATGCAGGTCAGGAAGCAACAGTTAGAACTGGACATGGAACAACAGACTGGTTCCAAATAGGAAAAGGAGTCTGTCAAGGCTGTATATTGTCACCCTGCTTATTTAACTTATATGCAGAATACATNCAAAGTGGCCAAGAATAATCAATAAAGACATTCTTTTCAACAAATGGTGCTGGGATAATTAGGTATTCATATATAAAATACTATTTGACCCATATCTTATACTACTCACACAAACTGTATTAAAGACTTTAATTTAAGACATGAAACTATGAAACCCCTAAAGGAAAACATAGTAATAAAGCTCCTTGGCATGGGTCTTGGTAATGATTTTTTTTTTTAACATAATACCTAAAGCATAAGCAACAAAATAAAAAAATAAAGAAGTAGGATTACATCAAACTAAAGGATTTATGCACTGTAAAAGAAAACCTACAGGAGAGGAAAACTGCTTGTAAACTTTGTATCAATAAAAAGTTAATATCCAATATATAAAGAACTTATACAACTCAACAGCAAAATCCCCAAACAAAACGAATGCTAGTTGAACTTGTTGTGGTAATAATCATTTCACAATATATGTAGATCAAACCATCATGCTTTATGTCGATTAAAAATAAAGTTCCATTTGTTTTTGGCTGTGCTGAGTCTTCATTGCTGCACATGGGCTTTCTGTAGTTGTGGAAAGCTGGGGCAACTCTCTTTGTGGACCACAGACTCTAGATGCACAGGCTTCAGTAACTGCAGCACGTGGGCTCAGTAGTTGGAGCTTGTAAGCTCTAGAGTGCTGGCTTAGTAGCTGTGGTGCTCAGGCTCAGTTGCCACCCAGCGTATAGGATCCTCCCAGACCAGGGACTGAACCTGTGTTCTCAGCATTGGCAGGCAGACTCTCAACCACTGGACCACCAGGGAAGCCCTGTGTCTTAATTTTATACATATCAATTCTTTACATATCAATTATTTCTTAATAAAACTGGAAAAAAAACATGGCAGCAAGCAACTGTTAACACAACTGAGACAAAATTTAAAAAGTAGAAATTCTGAACCACATACATTTGAAGATACAAGTTAAAAAAACAAAAGAGCAAATCCTAGAAATCTCAGCACATAAAATTCACTGGATGACTTAGCTGCAGGGTGGAGATTACACTGGATTTTAATACAGAGCAATAAAATTACTCAACAGCATTCAATCAGCTAAGGAGCAGAAAAAAATAAAATTAAAAGAAAACTAATGTTCTATTGGACAATAAAGTAACAGAGTGCTAGGAAAAAGAGTATGGCACTGGAAAGATATGTTAAAAAATAATTGCTGAAACAAGTTTCAGTGACTTCATAATCAAACTACATATAACCAAAGATAAAGAAAATTATTGAAGACAGCCAGAGAAAGGACATTGTATACACAATAAAACAGCAACTTGAAAATTGTAAAAATATTTACAAACGACAGTAAAATAAGATGTATCAGATGAAGTAAAACTCAGATAATTTGTTTCCAATGAAACTGCTGCAAAGTATGATTAAAGGAAAGTCTTAAGATGTACAGGTAACAGTACCAGAGAGAACAACAAAGCAAACTTGGAACGTGAAGAATGAAGAAAAATGACAAAAATGCTAAGTATCTGAGAAAATATATTAGCTTATTTTTTTCCTCTTGAGATTTACATAGTATATGTTATGGTTGAAACATAAAGTATGAGATTATCATATAAGAATTTGTCTAGCCTTTGTCCCAGGCTCCTGGCATTGAACACCTAAAACCCTTAGAATTCCCTGTGTAATACAGGTGTCTTCGTCATTCGCAAGCACCTTTGGATTTCACTTTGTATTACATTTTATTGCTTCTGAAAATGAGGTGACTCTTGGCAAGCCCCTAGATAAGTTTGAGAATTATACTGGTAATGTCTGAAAGACCAACCATGCGATTAGAGGACTGAATCTTTGAGCTATTCTGACTTCTGGGAAGGGCAAGGATATTGAAGATCGAATTTAATCACATGGTCAGTGGTTCATCAACTACACCCATGCAATGAAACATCAATAAAAACTCTGAATGTCAAAGCTTGATGGAGCTTCCTGATTGGTGAACACACTGGGTGACTTGCCTTAATTCCATGGGGAGAGGCTACAGAAGTTCTCTGCCTGGGAGCCTTTCAAGCCTAACACTATGCATTTCTTTATTTGGCTGATGTTCACATGCAAGAAAACAATAAAATAAAGAGGTGTAAAAAGACCTATATGATGATTTCTACATTGGATTTAAGTTGTAAAATGCTGCTACCATAAACAGACTATTAAGTATGTATACTATAATCCCTATCTCACAAAGATATAGAAAGAGATGCAATCAAAAGCACAACAGACATCAAAAAAGTACTGAACAATGTTTAAATAACCCAAAGTGAAGATTAAAAACAAGAAGCAAGGTTTTTTTTTTTAATTTTAAAAAACAAATAAGCAAGAAACAAATAATCAAATGGTAGACCTTAGTCTCCCTTGGCTGTCATAACAAAATACCATAAACTAAGTGGCTTGAACAACAGACATTTATTTTCTCACAGTCTGTGAACTAAAAGTTCATGATCAAAGTGCTGGCATATTCTGAGTGGTCTCTGTTTGGCTTGTGGACATCTGCCTTCTTGCTACGTCCTCACATGGCCTTTTCTGTGTGATCACGTGGAGTTGGGGGGAGAGCAAGCTCCGGTCTCTTGTTGTATAGAAACCAATCCTATTGGATTAAGGTCTTACCCTGACGACCTCACTTAACCTTCTTGTCTCGAAATATAGCCACATTGGGAGCTAAGGCTTCATAATCTAAATTTTGAGCAGAACATAATTCAATTCATAATAACATGTACTGTAATGTACCAATAATGTAATTAAATGTAAAATGTTACTCTATATCAATTAAAAGACAGACAGACTTCAAAATATCCAACTTTCATGTTCACAAGAAATACATTTAAATATAATTGAGTTAAACATAAAAGAAAGAAAAAGGGTATACTATATAGACACTAATCAAAAGAAAGCTGGAGTGACTCTATTTATATCAAAGTGTAGTTGTCAAAGCAAAGCAGTTTACTAGGGATCAAGAGGAATGCTACCCAATGATAAGAGGAAAGAGGGTTAATTCACCACCACCAACAACAAATTCTTAACTGTGTCTGCAGCTAACAATAGAATTTTTAAAATTTTTTCCATTTTTAAATTAATAAATTCATGTTTCTTTTTATTTATTATTATTATTTACTTTACAATATTGTATTGGTTTTGCCACACGTCAGTATGAATCCACTATAGGTGTACACATGTTCCCAATCCCGATCTCCCCTCCCACCTCCCCCTCACACCATCCCTCCAGGTCATCCCAGTGCACCAGCCCCAAGCATCCTGAACCATGCATCAAACCTAGACTGGTGATTCGTTTCTTATATGATATTATACATGTTTCAATGACATTTTCCCAAATCATCCCACTCTCTCCCTCTCCACAGAGTCCAAAAGGCTGTTCTATACATCTGTGTCTCTTTTGCTGTCTCTCACACAGGGTTATCATTACCATCTTTCTAAATTCCATATATATGCGTTATCATAATGTATTGGTGTTTTTCTTTCTGGCTTACTTCACTCTGTATAATAAGCTCGAGTTTCATCCATCTCATTAGTATAAGGAGCAAAGTTTGATTTAAAGAAGAAATATACAAACACAAAAATATAGTAGAAAACTTCAACACTTTCCTCTTAGTATTATATGGAAGTAGAGGACGTAAAATCACCAAAGATATAGAAGAGGATAACAACACTATGAATTAATTAGACTTAACAGATCATGTACAGGACTCTCCAACACAAACAGAATGTTCAAGTGCCAATGGAAATAATCAACAAAATGAGTGGTCAGCAAACTAGCTATTGGGCATATAAACGGATATGTATTATATCCTATACATTGTATACAATGTGTATAGTACCCAAAAGTGTGATTAGCAGATAGTGTGGGGCACTAGAGAAATCTCTGAAGCTGGTTATCATACTCTTATAAGTGTTACTCACTGAGACTTTACTATAGTTTTCTAAAGTAAGGAAGGAAAAAAAAACACCAAATGTCTGAAAGTCTTGAACACCACCAAAGAAAGTATATGTAGGTAAATGATGATTGACATCACTGACCAATAAGGTAATACAAATTAAAGACACGATTACATTCCACTATATACTGACTATAACAGCTAAAAATAAACTGATAATATTGACTATATCAAATCCTGGCAAGGACACAAAGTGCTCGGAATTCTCCCACATTACTGGTGGGAATGGATAATGGTGCAAATAATTTGGAAAACAGTTTAGAAGTTTCTTACTAAGTTAAAAATACACTTATTATATGACCTAGTAACTCTTTATAATAGCAAAATAAAAGCTAATGTTAACTCATCCTGTGAACGGAGGTTTATAGCTACTTTTTCATAGGCATCAAAAGCTGGATAAATAAAGCAAATGTTATTAATCAAGGGCAAGGATAAAGAAACTGTGGTAATACAGTGGAATACTACTCTACAATAAAAAGGAATGGCTGTTATAGAAACTTGGATGGATCTCAAAGACTCACATTATGCAGAATGTAGACGAAATCTTCCTTAAAAGATCATATAAAGTATGATTCCATTTAAATGACATTCTTGAAAACAAGATTATAGTAACTGAAAATAAATCAGTGATTTCCAAGATGGAGTTGTAAGTGTAAAGAGATAGCAGAAAGATCATTTGTGGGGTAAAAGAACTGTTCTGCATTCTGATTCTGGTGGCAGTTGCATGATTTTTTTCTGTTCTTGTGTTAAAATGTATAGAACCACTCACCAAAATAAAGATCAACTTCACTGCATGGTAATTTATACAACTTTAAAAGCAAATAAATGAAAAATGTGGTTGCTATTATGAGTCCTTTTCTGACCTCAACAACCTAGTACACATGGGGCTGGCTTAGAAAACAACACAACATATAACTTTGTTCATCAAAGGTAATACACATTTAACAAAAAGAAGAAATTGTTATTATTGATACTGTCAAAATTATTTGATAAGCCACTTTCAAAGAATTCTGAAATGACCTCTAATTTAATCTGATAAACCATTTATATTTCAATGATCTATTCTATGTAACAAACTTGTGGCTTAAAACAACATTTTATTATTTTATATTCTGTTCCTTAGTTTGGTGGGTTCCCCGCTGATTTTGTCTGGGTTCACATATATGTCTACATAGTGCTCAAGAGCTGGCTGGGCTAGAAGACCCAAGGTGGCAGCAATGACTCATCTGGCATCTGATGCTGGCTGATGACTAGGGCAACTTGAGTCCCCTCCACATGTCTCTCACCCTCCAGTATTCTAGACCAACTTCCTCATATGGTGCCTCAGAGCAACATCCAAAAGTATAAAACTGATGCTATATCTACTGAGGTTTACACTACTGGACCCATAACGCCACTATGCCATATGCTGTTGATTAAAGCAAATCACAAGAACAGTCCCAACTCAAAATATGGGGAAATTTACTCCATCTCTTCATTGAGAAGGCACAAAATATTTAGGCTGTGTTTTACTGTCTACCCAATTATTTTATTCCTATATAATTACCAAACCTAATGACTAAGGATACATTTCCAGTTATCATGCAAAGATAGAAATATCAGACTTTTTTTCCTCCCAAACCAGGAAGAGGCAAGTTCCTTGCCTTAGCTGCATATCCCCTTTTTCATGTGAGTAACTCTATGTTCATGATGTCACTTACATGTGTGCCCATTTTTTCGGCATGCAAAGTTCCCTTTTGGTTCTCTTAAGAACCAACTGAATATGGCAATTGTTTATCTATTGCATAGCTCCGGTCAGCAACTGGTTTCCTGCAAGGCAGACTTGATGATATATTAGCACCCAGAATTTCAGCTGATCTCAGAGGGTAAAAAAATATCGCACTAACATAGGAATGACACTCATTAAATTCACTCTGCCTTCATTAGGAACTGGAAATAGTAGTCCTCACTTTTCTTTGTCAGCTAAAAAAATTCTTATGATTAAAAAGTTGGAGAATTCTTATTCTTGCAAAAGGTGCTAAATACTTTCCCAAAGGAAGTAATTTGCAGGTTTCCATTTTTAGACCAGCTTCTCCCAACAGAATCTCTGCAAATGTTTTCAATCCTTACTCCCATTTCTCTCTACTGCCTTGGTCTTAATTATATTATTATTGTTGTTATTTCTTGTGGTCTCTTTATTCAATATGTGAAAGGTTTGTGACCCTATCTACTATTTAAACATACATAGATATTAGTAGTACAGCTGTTTTATTATGGAAAACAATGTAGATGAAGAGTCTTCTCTATTTCCATAGCTGAATTTATGTTTCCTAAATAACAGAGATTTATTTCAGGGCCTTTTTTCTTTTTCAACCTAGCAATAACTTTCAAAGGTTTGTTCACTTGCATTAAGAAATTCAGAAAAAATATAGTGTCTGTTAGGAATGTAAAATGACCCTCTGTCACCAAATATATATTGTACCTTACACTACAATGATTTCTTTCCTTGTTTCTACTCTAAAAGTAATACTCTGATTAGTGTGATCCTTGCACTCTGCTGTTAGGCACAACAAATAGTTTATAATCAGTCATGATGAATAGGTGACAATTAGAATCTTGGAACAAATTACATGTACAGCAACATTCAATTTTTCTAACAGCAGGATATAGCAATTGGAGGTAGCAGTTCAATGAAAAAGAACAATTGACCAGCAAACATATTTTTATTAAGAGCCATGTATAAAATGATTTTTTCTCTTAATTGGCTTCCCTGGTGGCTCAGACGGAAAAGTATCTGCCCACAATGCGGCAGATCCGGGTTTGATCCCTCGATCAGGAAGATTCCCTGAAGGAAATGGCAACCAACTCCAGTACTCTTGCCTGGAAAATTCCATGGATGGAGGAGCCTGGTGGGCTACAGTCCATGGGGTAGCAAAGAGTTGGATGCGACTGAGTGACTTCACTTTCACTTTAGACAACTGTCAGAAAGCAGATGCTTCTAATTAGAATTTAAAACCAGCCTTCCATAATAAGTATACTTAATGTTACCACTGGTTTGATAATTGAGTCCTGGGGTCCATACACTGTGCTTTTTCAATTACTAGCCTCAGATTCAGCTAGCCACCTGATCCACCAAAACAAGATAAAACATTAGGACCTAATAGACTAGATATTTTGCTCTAGCAAATAAATGAAGATACAAAGGAGTATTTTCCTCAGAGCATGGGTGATAGAAGCAGTTGTTGGGAGGAGTCCTAGAAAAAAACCTTGAGGGCTCAAGTTGATACAGGATTGTTCAGAGAAAGATACTCTCGAAGATATTTTTTAACAGTGAGTCTTAACTTTAAGTGATGGATCTCATTAATTTGTATGGCAAACTATGCCATCTGCAGACTAACAATGACATAAAGTTCTTAAGCTGAAGCCAGATTTCTTGTTGTATTCCTTCATTTGTTTTAGTAATTAATACAAAGGTAATTTTTCTTACAGCAAGTGGTTTGAAGAATGTTTTTAGCCTCTAAATATCCTCTAAATAAGAAACTTTATTCTTTACTAGAACATCTCCAGCTTTTCCAGCAGTTTGATTGATCAGCATCCTTTTTAAAGAGCTCTTCTAGAGAATTAGAAACTATGTCCCAGAGCATGAAGCACAATGGGGTATTACCTTCTTTGCTCTGCTTACTTATCCTAAGTTTTTATTAGTTTTCAGAGTCATTTTACACTGCTTTTATTTACTGAACTTGCCATCATCTAAAACATTGTAATTCATTAATATGGATTTCTGTCAAGCCAAATTTCTTCCCTCTAACATTATATGTGTGTTTTTAACATTTGTTTGTGTGTATGTGTGGGTGGAGGGAAGATATGTTTAATATTTTTCTTCAATTTTTTCTTCAATATTTGGAGCCTTCTGAATGCTGATATTGTCAACTGTGTTATTAATCATGCCTCATGATTTGTGTAATAAATATGTATTTTCTTCTTCATGAATTACAGAAATAAGTGCATAAGGAATATCAAAATAAAAGGAAAACTAATTTCTAAAAGCATCTTATTAATTATCAAGTTGCTATTAATATTCAATAAAATTTGAGTCACAGAAACTAGACTTCAAAGTTAACATAATGATTTCTGGCAGTCTATTTTTAGAGGAAATTCAGACACAAGAAAAATAGTGAATATAGCATGAATAAGAAAGTACACATATTGACAACTCACAAAGCATAACTTTCCTGACATCTCTACTTGTGCTTTATTTTATAAGTTTTTCTTTATACCTATTATACCTAATAGCCCATTCAATTGAAAATGATGTTTAGAATAATAAATGTAAGATTAGAGATTCAGCCCATTCTAAAATATTAAGTAAATTTCACTACATGGCACTTTCAAAACCAGGAAAGCAGATGATGTTTCTTTCTGTTTTTTTTCTTAGGTAAACCAATTCAATTACTCGAACATTCCCATTCAGTTTCCTTCTATTCATTTTGACTTCTTGCATACTGGAGTTTTATTTTCTTCTCTTTTCCTAATTTTAATAAAACATACAAAATGTTTTATATGTATGTGGCATACACACACACTTGTCTCTTCTTTTCCTGTGGTACCTCATCGTGCTAGAGTTAACAAAATGGCTAGTTTATCACATAAGCTTCAGAATAAGCTCATGTTATACAAAATCAATTCATTCCTTCAATAGGATACTAATTCAATGTTTACTATGTGCAAATTATTGTGCTAAGAATCAAACTGGTGTCATGTTTGAATGTAACTCAAAATCTCAACTACAAAATAGGTTCTCAATATGTTTTTTAAATCTCAACTGTATCCCAATTAAATAATTTTGATTTGACATTTGAATCAGCTAATTTTGATTTGCTTTGGAGTTTATTTATATTCAAGTGGCTATTAAGTAAGAATAGCAGAACTTAACATTTAAGAGAACTTAACGTATATGGGGAAGCTAATTTTAATACCAAGAAGCCAATCTAAATTGAATCTGAGCTATCTAGGAAGCAAGTTAAACTGGCTAACTCCACAAGTTGAGACTGTTAAGTTGAAGTCAGATGTTGAAATCAGAACTAAAATTTTCTCAATAACTAATACTCGAAACAGAAACCCAAGTAAAACACATAAATCAAATTCTGATTTTACCTATCATTTATACCAAAACAAATATTTTATATTTATGTAATACAAATATTATTTGAATGTCCTCAAAGGGCAATCACTTCTGATGCATTTCACTTCATCAACAAGGGGAAGCATTTAGTGTACAAAAAAGTGTTTGTTTTAGAAATATAGAAACTTGGGTGCTGGTCCAAAATTTGTAACTACGGTGGTATGGGAGCAAGACAAGGTAATTTTGAGTTGTTCAGTCACAGATTTCTCATCTATAGAAGGAGTAAGCTGCACTGATCTTCTCCAATAACATGAGAGTCCCATTGCTCCATAGGCTCCAGATCACCTCTTCCCTTGGTTCCACTCTGAAAATGACTGGAATGAAGGAATGTTCAGGTGATTCTACATTTTCCTGGTAAGACTTTTGCTTCTCTTTTCCTTTCTAGAGTGTGACTATTATTATTTGCCTTGAGNCTGATCTTCTCCATTAACATGAGAGTCCCATTGCTCCATAGGCTCCAGATCACCTCTTCCCTTGGTTCCACTCTGAAAATGACTGGAATGAAGGAATGTTCAGGTGATTCTACATTTTCCTGGTAAGACTTTTGCTTCTCTTTTCCTTTCTAGAGTGTGACTATTATTATTTGCCTTGAGATTTTCCAACAGTCACACTCCTCTTATCTTGCTTACATCATCCCCCAATGAATGCCTATTACATCCAGGTCATCTCTCAACCCCTGACTCTATCCCCATAGAGATCTTTGGATAAGCGTGAAGCAAATTCTTTGCCACCCTAATCTGGACAATAGTTTCCATTCCTTGCCACACTAGTTTTCTTTATAGGATTTATCACTACTCTCATATTATATATTTTATTTATGTTTCTATCTCTCTCCACAAATACATAATCTTCATAATGGAAGAAATTAAAAAAAATTGTTTCCTACAACAGTTAAGATTTACAGAAAAATTTAGAGATAGTAAGTACAAAAAATCAATATAGCCCATACTCAATTTTCTTATTATCAGCATTAAGTGGTGTTGGAGAAGACTCTTGAGAGTCCCTTGGACTGCAAGGAGATCCAACCAGTCCATTCTGAAGGAGATCAGCCCTGGATTTCTTGGAAGGAATGATCCTGAAGCTGAAAGTCCAGTACTTTGGCCACCTCACACGAAGAGTTGACTCATTGGAAAAGACTCTGATGCTGGGAGGGATTAGGGGCAGGAGGAGAAGTGGACGACAGAGGATGAGATGGCTGGATGGCATCACTGACTCAATGGATGTGAGTCTGAGTGAGCTCTGGGAGTTGGTGATGGTCAGGGAGGACTGGCATGCTGCGATTCATGGGGTTGCAAAGAGTTGGACACGACTGAGCGACTGAACTGAACTGAACTGAAATACTATACATTTGCTACAGTTAATGAACCAATATGAATACATATTATTAACTAAAATCCACACTTTATTCTGACTGTTTTAATCTAACTACCTTTTTCTGTTCCAGGATGTTACCCAGAATATCACTTTACATTTAGACCTCATGTCTTCTTTGGCTATGAAAGTTTCTCAGATTTTCCTTGTTTCTGATAATCTTGACATTCTTGAGGAATACTGGTAAAGTATTTTCTCTCATAGCACTCAGTTGAGATTTTTCTGATATTTTTCTTGTGACTGGACTAGGGTTATGGATTTGAGGAAGGAGGATCACAGGTAAAAAGCTATTCTAATTCGATGGGTTGATGCTATCGACATGGTTTATCAGTTGATGTTGACCTTGATCAGCTGGTTGAAGTAGCATTTGTTAGGTTTCTCCACTGCTAAGTTACTTTTCTTCTTCCTTTCCATACTGTACACTTTGGAAAGAAGTAATTATGCATGGCCCACACGAAGGGAGTGAGAAGTTATGTTCCATCTCATTCAGAGTGGAATATCTATACAAATTATTTGAGATTCTTCTACCTAGGAGATTTATCTACACTTATCCCCCCAAAGAATTGGACAAGACTGAGTGACTAACACACCTACACATACCCATTTATTTATTTCTTCATTTATCTATATCTGTATAGATCCATCAATATTTATTCTATGCTTTGGGTTATAATCCAGTAATTTATTTATCTTGCTCAATTTTTGTCATTGGTAGCTCTTTTAGTTGGCTTTTGATTCCCTTGAACATACTACTGATTTTTAAGAAAGCGTTTCATGCTTTCTGGTAATACAAGACATTGTGGGCTCATGTTGTGATTCTTCCATCTCAGTCTTAGAATCAACAGTTTCTCCAGATGCAGCAGTTCCTTTAATTGCATAGTTGTATTAGAATTTTGTTTGTGAGGACTTGCTTGTTCTTACCAAAGTTTCCTCTAGTATTTTATCACACAGACTATTCTAACCTCTTCCCAATGCTTACCTATCAACTTCCATTCCAACATGAGAATCCTGCCTCTCAATCTCTGCCATCCACTTGTTTNTTAATTGCATAGTTGTATTAGAATTTTGTTTGTGAGGACTTGCTTGTTCTTACCAAAGTTTCCTCTAGTATTTTATCACACAGACTATTCTAACCTCTTCCCAATGCTTACCTATCAACTTCCATTCCAACATGAGAATCCTGCCTCTCAATCTCTGCCATCCACTTGTTTCATTGGTCAGCTTCCATACAACATGTATACCATATCACAATTGTTCACTCATACTCCCATGGGAAACTATTTCATCAACTAGAGCACAGTTCTTATGTAAAACTTCTTTTGCCTTTATTCTTACAGACTTCATTCATTCCTGTCAGGTTAGTCATTGTTCTCCCCTCCATTTTTTTCCAGTGAGATTGCTTCATAAATATCTACTACAGTTGAGTTGTCACATTCTATAATCTATTCTAGAAATCTCAATGTCTTAAATGATTTTCTTTTAATTTACATGCATTAAGACTTACTCTTTCTTTGTAAAGTTCTATGTGTTTGGCAAATGCATAATGTCATGTGTCCTCTATCACAGTATCATATGGGGAACAGTTTCACCACTCTAAAAAAATCCCATGTTTCCCATCTCAACCTTCTGTCTCCAACCCCCTAACAACCACTGTTTAATCACGGTTATAATTCTATCTTTCCCAAAATCCTGTATAATTGAAATCACATGATATGCAGAGGACCAAAATTTTAAACCTGGTTTGTTTAGCACTGTATGTCTAGTAAACAGAATAATTCCTTGCTTACTGTGGGCACCTGTTATCGATGGAATGTCTTTGTCTCTCCTCTCGCAAATGTATATGTTGAAGATTTAACCCACAAAGTGGAAATATGTGGTGATAGGTCCTTTGGAAGGTAATTAGTTTTAGATGAGGTTATAAGGAGAGGGTCTCATAGTAAGACTAGTGTTCTTACAGAAAGAGACAAAACATCTTTATTTCTGTCTATCTCTGCAACTCACTAAGAAGTCACATTAGCACACAGCTGCTGCTACTGCTAAGTCACTTCAGTCGTGTCCGACTATGTGCGATCCCATAGACGGCAGCCCACCAGGCTCCCCTGTCCCTGGGATTCTCCAGGCAAGAACACTGGAGTGGGTTGCCATTTCCTTCTCCAAAGCATGAAAGTGAAAAGTGAAAGTGAAGTCACTCAGTCATGTCCTACCCTCAGCGATCCCATGGACTGCAGCCTTCTAGACGCCTCCGTCCATCTACATGGCAGCTATCTATAAGGCAGGAAGAGAGTCCTCACCAAGAATCAAATCAGCCAGCACCTTGATTTTGAACTCCCCAGTCTCTAGTACTGTGAACAGTATACATATCTGTTGTTGCAGTCATCCAGTCTGAGGTATTTTGCTATAGTAGTTCAGGCTGACTATGATAGCAATCAATATATATTTTTGAATGAAGGAATGGAAGGATTACTGATGAGTTTCTTTTTAGTNTCAGCCAGCACCTTGATTTTGAACTCCCCAGTCTCTAGTACTGTGAACAGTATACATATCTGTTGTTGCAGTCATCCAGTCTGAGGTATTTTGCTATAGTAGTTCAGGCTGACTATGATAGCAATCAATATATATTTTTGAATGAAGGAATGGAAGGATTACTGATGAGTTTCTTTTTAGTTAAAAAATGCCATAGCTCTACAGTAAGTTAGTTTCATGATTTTATTTTCTTTTGCCTTATCTCACACTCTCTTTAAAAAAAATTATGGAAGAAAGAAAATAATTACTGCTTTCAGTGGTGACTGTAGAATCAATTTAATTGTTTTGCTAAATGTTTTTTGAAATGAATTTGGAGGTAAGTCATTTTTAGTGATTATTGAGTTGATTTAAAATAGTATAGAGGAACTATTTAGGTATTTAGAAATACACAAAAATAATAGCACAGGAGATCTTATTCTTCAACATTCTCATATTTTCATATTCTTTATTAAAATGTTTCATATGTTCTATGATTTCATATTTTCAGCTTACGCAGCATTTTTCAAAGCATTAAGAAAAAGACCTTTACATTCTTCCATGCTATGATTGTGGTTTAACTATAAGAGCAGAAGTGAACTGCTTTACTGAAACAGTGGTGGCCCCCACTTAGGCAGAACTTTTGGCATACAAAAACAATGTTTTCAGTCTTGCCTGATTTTTAAGAGTCTCTCAGTTAAAGACTGCAAGAAACAAATGTCATGATTATTTGCCTACAGTCCTTTTGGCTCATGGTCCGTGCACAGTTTAGTTTTCAGGATACCAGAGGGAGTTTTATTGTTAGCTGATGATTTATGATGCATATCTAAAGGAATGACACTATATAAAGTACCACAGTAGTTTCTTTTAGCTCCTTGCATGTACCTCATTACTTAAGACATCCATGTAAAGCCTATTTAAAGTAAGGTATCATGCACAAAAATATCTGACCAGGACAGTAATCCTATGAGCTTTCCAAAATATACCAAAAGAAATTTTTAGGAGTTTAATTATCAATTTTAAGCTCTAGTAAGAATTTGATCTCATGCTGACCTACCCTCACAGTCTAAACTCAAAAATTATCTTCAACTCTGTCTCATAGAATTTTGTTCTCTTTCCTCTAAATACTCAAAAAAAGTATGTATATATATATATACATTTTTTTCTTTTTACTTTTATAACCCATTAGAATATTTCTTAGATTTTGTTACCATTTGCTTTTATTGTAAAACTCCTTGGGGACAAATAGGCATTTCACCTTTGTATTTCTTAGCTTAGCACATACCACTTTCCTATAAATTGAATTAGTGCAATGAAACATTAAGCTGCAATGAAATGGCAGCTAAGCATTGATATTGCAGTCATTGGGAATGGTGGATGGCAACTATCTATATGCCATATTAGTTAACAATCTCATACCTACTTGTTAGGTCATGGCAGAAAATAAACCAGAAATCATATGCTTAGATGAATATGCCAGTTTATGCCTTTGGGAAAATATGTATTTTTTTCCTTTTCTTTTTCTGCAGTCCATGGAAGTAACTGAAATCATTAAAATAAATGATATTCTCATCATAACAACTTTCACTAGAAACCTAGGAAAAAACAATTGGGACTCTTATCTCTCCTCTTTACTACAATAATCCTCAAATGTTTTTGTCTTTTATTACCTGAATCATAGGAAAAATGTGAAATAATGAAAATGGCTGTTTTAAAAATTCCTAATGCTTTTAAGAGGAAATTAGTTGTATTGATTTTTTTCCCTGATATTAAAAACAGATGACAAGAATACACAGAAGAACTATACAAAAAAGATCTTCATGACCCAGATAATCACGATGGTGTGATTACTGACCTAGAGCAAGACATCCTGGAATGTGAAGTCAAGTGGGCCTTAGGAAGCATCACTACGAACAAAGCTAGTGGAGGTGATAGAATTCCAGTGGAGCTATTTCAGATCCTGAAAGATGATGCTGTAATAGTGTTCCACTCAATATGCCAGCAAATCTGGAAAATTCAGCAGTGGCCATGGGACTGGAAAAGGTCAGTTTTCATTACAATCCCAAAGAAAGCCAATGCCAAAGAATGCTCAAACTACCGCACAATTGCACTCATCTCACATGCTAGCAAAGTAATGCTCAAAATTACTCAGGACAGGCTTTAGCAATACATGAACCGTGAACTTCCAGATGTTCAAGCTGGTTTTAGAAAAGGCAGAGGAATCAGAGATCAAATTGCCAACATCCGCTGGATCATCAAAAAAGCAAGAGAGTTCCAGAAAAACATCTACTTCTGCTTTATTGACTATGCCAAAGCCTATGACTGTGTGGATCACAATAAGCAGTTGAAAATTCTTCAAGAGATGGGAATACCAGACCATCTGACCTGCCCCTTGAGAAATCTGTATGCAGGTTAGGAAGCAACAGTTAGAACTGGACATGGAGAAACAGACTGGTTC
>SJYA01001215.1:0-60512 GCA_006410615.1 Neotragus moschatus | reverse complement strand
TCCAGTGGTCATGTATGGATATGAGAGTTGGACTATAAAGAAAGCTGAGCACCAAAGAATTGATGCTTTTGAACTGTGGTGTTGGAGAAGACTCTTGAGAGTCCCTTGGACTGGAAGGAGATCCAACCAGTCCATCCTAAGGGAGATCAGTCCTGAGTGTTCATTAGAAGGACTGATGTTGAAACTGAAACTCCAGTACTTTGGCCACTTGATGCGAAGAGCTGACTCATTTGAAAAGACCCAATGCTAGGAAAGATGGAGGGCAGGAGGAGAAGGGGATGACAGAGGATGAGATGGTTGGATGACATCACCAACTCTATGGACATGGGTTTGGGTCGACTCTAGGTTTGGTGATGGATAGGGAGGCCTGGCGTGCAGTGGTTCATGGGGTTGCAAAGAGTTGGACACGACTGAGAGAGTGAACTGACTGAACTGTTTTTTTTTCCTTAGCAATTTTTGATTTTTCCTTGTATTTATTCCAGAATACATAGTTTGGTTTATAGGAAACATGAGCCATGAAAATCAAAAGTTATTTTGAATCTATTTGACCTATATACAATTTTTTATTATAGAAAATGTCATATTTTAACTTATTCAATATAATGTGACCTAAACTATTTATGTTCTGTGTTAAATAACCAATCTCAGAGTGTAGCCTATATCTGCTTTTTTGCCCAGCTTCCATTTATCCATCTTCTAATAAGAAAACTGATTTTTTTTAAGAAAACTGATTTTATTTGCAGACCACATTCAGTAGAACTTTGTGTAGAACTTTGTGTACTTCTCTGAGGAGATAAATTAATACTTCATGCAAGCTAGGNTGGCAGCAAAATGAACAGTTCAGGCACTCAACTATTTCTTTTTGCAGTGAAGACAAAATGAAACCCAATATCATAAACACAGAAACTGAACCTGCTGACCTAATTTTTATGGCTCTGTTTCTGTTTCTTACTGCTGGTGCTATTTGTTTCTTGAAATCATGTGGAAATACCACCTCAGGCTGGGTTAGTATAAGATCTACAACAGACTTCTGTGATTTTCCTCTAAAATCTTAATTTCTCTTATTATATCTTGATATCTTAAAATGTTTACCCCAAAAGAAGTGACACCAGTTTGCATATATAATCACAATGTTTTTATCTCATATTTACTATGTTCTATCCCATCAAGTAGATGCTGATTAATTGTTTGGTGTGTTTAACACGGCCATATGTTATTTACCATCTTCACAAAATATGAGGGCTAAGGTTTACAGCAGTATTTTCCTGCCTGAAATTAAAAAAAAAAAAAAAAAAAAAACAGGTGGTAATCATCACACTATTCTGTTCTGAGGTTAAAACACTGGCAAATTAAATAATCTATTAGCAGATGTTGCATTATGTTAATTGCTTCAGTTTTAGATATAAAAGAAGTCTAAACTCATGAAAACAATGTGCAAACTAATGGAATATGGAGACGTGCATAGACCGATGATCTTATGAATACAATGGTTATTCCTTAAGAAGATTCTCACCATAGTCAACATTATTTTGGTCAATAATTCATAGTAAATTACCACTACTGATTTCTCAAAGCCACATTTACTAAAGCTTCATATAATCTGATTTTTAAATAACTTTTCATAACTTTTTCTCAACTGGTATAAAATCACTCCATTTGCCACTATTATTTACTCAGCAAAATCATTAATTTATCATTTATCTACTTATTAATTCAATTATTTTAATTTTCCCAAGCCTCTGATATGTAATTAGACTACTCTGCTAGGTGCTACTGGGGATATACATATATTTTTTGCCCTGAAAAAACTTGCAGCTGATTCTTTTCATATCAGAATTATTAATACTAGAATTGAAAAATCATATATAACAATACACTAAGGATGTTTCAGAGACACATATGGTAAATGTTGAGTAAATTAAACAGATAATATGTGCTATGTGTTCTGAGAATGAAATTTTTTATGGTGGAGAGTAGTAACTAGAGAAAGTGGCTTCCGTGGTGGCTCAACGGGTAGACAACCTGTCTGCGATGCAGGAGATATGGGTTCAACTCCGGAGTTGGGAAGATTCCCTGGGGGAGGAGATGGTAACCCATCCAATATTCTTGCCTGGAGGATCCTGTGGCCAGAGTAGCCTTGTGGGCTACAGTTAATGGGTTGCAAAAAGTCAGACTCAACTGAAGCAACTGAGCATAGCACAGCACAGTAACTGCAGAAGGCTTTTTGAAAAGCCTTGGAGAATGCATGAGCTGAATAGTAAAAGAAAATATGAGGGCATTCCAAAGAGAAAACATTGTGAAAGGAAAGACAACACCGAGGCCAGAGTATAATATGGAGAGGAAAAATCCATGGAGTATTATGGCTGGAGTGTGGAAGGTGGAAAGAGGGGAAGTGGAGATTTAGGAGCTGAAAAATAAACATCCAATTTATCTTGAGGAGAATAAATGATTTCCAAGATACCAATGGTGAGACCCACTTGGCAAGACAGTGGTGAGGAGTAAGTTTCCAATAGAGAGAACACTATGTATGAAAATCCCATTTAATATGAATAAAAGATAAAGTATCTATGGAAAAGGAGGCAGGTAAAGTGGTCTGGTATTCCCATCTCTTTAAGAATTTTTCAGTTTGCTGTGATCCACACTGCCAAAGGCTTTAGCATAGTCATTGAAGCAAAGTAGATGGTTTTTTTTTTCTGGAAATCTCTTGCTTTCTCCATGATCTGATAAATGTTGGCAATTTGATCTCTGGTCTCTCTGCATCTTTGAAACCCAGCTTGTATAGCTGGAAATTCTCAGTTCATGTACTGCTGAAGACTAGCTTGAAGGATTTTAAGCATAACCTTGCTAGCATATGAAATAAGCACAATTTTATGGTAGTCTGAACATTCTCTGGCATGGCCCTTCTTTGGGATTGGAATGAAGATTGACCATTTGCAGTCCTGTGGCCATCGCTGAGTTTTCCAAAGTTGCTGACATAATTGAGTACAGCACTTTAACAGAATCATCTTTTAGGATTTGAAATAGTTAAGCTGGAATTCTGTCACTTCCAATAGCTTTGTTCATAGTAATTCTTCNGGCATGGCCCTTCTTTGGGATTGGAATGAAGATTGACCATTTGCAGTCCTGTGGCCATCGCTGAGTTTTCCAAAGTTGCTGACATAATTGAGTACAGCACTTTAACAGAATCATCTTTTAGGATTTGAAATAGTTAAGCTGGAATTCTGTCACTTCCAATAGCTTTGTTCATAGTAATTCTTCCTATGACCCACTTGACTTCACACTCCAGGATATCCGGCTCTAGGTAAGTGACCATAACACCATTGTTTTTTGGGTTATTATAACCTTTTGTGTATAGTTCTTCTGTATATTCTTGCCATATTTTCTTAAAGAGATGGGAGTACCAGACCACTTTACCTGTATCCTAAGAAACCTGTAAATGGGTCAAGAAGCAACAGTTAGAACTTGACATGAAATTTCTCTGTGTTCAAATGGACTGGTTCAAAATCAGGAAAGAAGTACAACAAAGCTTTACATTTTCACCTTGCTTATTTAACTTATATACAGATCACATCATGTGAAAGCCTGGGCTAGATGAACCACAAGCTGGAATCAAGATTACTGGGAGAAATATCAACAACCTCAGATATGCAGATGATACCACTCTAATGGCAGAAAGTGAAGAGTAACTNTCACCTTGCTTATTTAACTTATATACAGATCACATCATGTGAAAGCCTGGGCTAGATGAACCACAAGCTGGAATCAAGATTACTGGGAGAAATATCAACAACCTCAGATATGCAGATGATACCACTCTAATGGCAGAAAGTGAAGAGTAACTAAAAGGCTTTTTGATGAGGGTAAAAGAGGAGAGTGAAAAAGCTGGCTTGAAACTCAACATTAAAAAAACTAAGATATTACATCCAGTCCCATCATTTCACAGCAAATAAATGGAGGAAAGTGGAAACAGCAACAGATTGTATTTTCTTGGGCTCTCAAATCATTGTGGATGGTGACTGCAGCGATGAAATTAAAAAACACTTGCTTCTTGGAAGGAAAGCTATGACAAAACTAGATAGCATATTAAAAAGTAAAGACATCACTTTGCTGACAAAGGTCAGTTAGTCAAATCTATGGTTTTTCTAGCAGTCATGTACAGATGTGTGAGTTAGACCATAAAAATGGCTGAGCACCAAAGAACTGATGCTTTCAAAATGTTACGCTGGAGATGACTCTTGAGAGTTCCCTGGATGGCAACAAAATCAAAGCAGTCAATCCTAAAGGAAATCAAGCATTTACTTGAATATTTACTAAGAAGGACTGTTGCTGAAGCTGAAGCTCCAATAGTTTGGTGACTAGATGCAAAGTGCTAACTCATTGTAAAAGAATCTGATCCTAGGAAAGATTAAAGGCAAATGAAGAAGGTGGCAGAGGATTAGATGGTTAGATAGCATCACTGCACAATGAACATGAATTTGTGCAAACTTCAGAAGACAGTAGAGGACAGAGGAGCATGGTCTACTGCAATCCATTAGTCCACAAAGTGTTGGACACGACTTAGTGACTGAACAGCAACTATGGAAAAGGAGCAAAGAAGACAATGTTTGGGTGGAGACACATGCATCTGGGGAGGTGGGTTAGCTGGGCCATAACATAGAGGCTATTTTTTTATCATGCAAGAAAAAGTTGGATTCTATGCTGCAAGCACTGGGAGACATTGACAGGGGAGAACAAGGCCAGAACTGGATGGAAAATGATGCTAAGTTACAGTGGGCATGATTTATAATTGAAAGACACAACTGAAGGTAGGAAGTGCTATAACTACAAAATGGGAGTGATTCAGATGATAAAGAATGGTGAAGTGGCATGGAATGAAAAGAAGTAAGAAGAGTGACATGATAAAGAGGAAGAACTCAGTTTCTATGTGAACAGATGATGGTAGATCCCTTTTAGGACCTTCCTAGTTCTATATTACTACTTTTGAAGTCCTTATGCAGTGTTGTATTCAGTTCGGTTCAGTTCAGTCGCTCAGTCGTGTCCGACCTTTTGCAACCCCATGAATTGCAGCACGCCAGGCCTCCCTGTCCATCACCAACTCCCGGAGTTCACTCAGNCCTTCACTAATTTACCAGGAACCATATAGGAAGAGCACATACATTCCTCCAACCTCATCCCTTGTATTTTTATGTACTAAAGTTCTAAATGAATTCTTAAAATTCACTAAACCTTTCAGAGTGCTGTGGGTCATGGACTTACTTTCCTCATATTCTTGTGTGGATTTTGGTAGTGAACCCGACAAAAATAAATAAATAAATAACTGAAGTGAGAAATCTGCTGTCCACTCAAACCCCTCTCATAAACGCAGTCATTTGTGTTCTTAGGGAAGGCAGAAAAGAACACGGCCGCTGCTATGTCCTCGGCCAGCCCAGACCACTCAGTGGAGCTATAAAGGGCCCAATGTGTGGCACAAGGGCAGGTGCTGGAATGACGTCAGCCTTCTTCAGGGGCAGTCTTGGGCAGGCACATATTCNAGTCATTTGTGTTCTTAGGGAAGGCAGAAAAGAACACGGCCGCTGCTATGTCCTCGGCCAGCCCAGACCACTCAGTGGAGCTATAAAGGGCCCAATGTGTGGCACAAGGGCAGGTGCTGGAATGACGTCAGCCTTCCTCAGGGGCAGTCTTGGGCAGGCACATATTCCTCTGCCCATGAAAAGTGCACCGTATGAATCCTCACTGACAACATGTCATGACAGCAACACTGATTTAGACTTTCTTCTTCACCAGTTGCCATTATGTGGAAATCAGAATTATCTTCTTCCTCTTGCTGTTTGACAACTGCCAGTTAAACCTTCTAATGGAGAAGTGAGCAGTAAGAAGGCAAACATACTTGATAATAACGCCACAGTAGTGAGATGAAAGTATGCCAAAGCTCTCGATTTTAGAATCAATTAAACCAAAAGGTGAATTTTCTTGTAAAGGAAAATGCTCTTCAAAAATATTCTGTTACCAATATGTTACACAATATGCTCAAAATCTAATTCATCACTATGTCAAAAGCACAGTAAATATCTATGACCTGAGTAATTTTATGTAAATCTGTTAAGCAGACAATTGAGACTGATATTCAAACCTTAAATATTTTTTCTCTGATCATCATTTTTTCAGAGAGAAGTAAGTAAGAAGAAGGGTTAGGAGGAAGCTAAAGAGAAAAGACAGGGGTTGAGGATGAAAAAAGAGAGGGGAAAAAAAGAAAATTCAGTGAAAATAATTTCTCCTCTCTTTCTCTTCTACAAAATGGTTAGTTCAAGGCCTTAATTCTACCCAAAGCTAGTTTTTCTAGGCACCTCATCACTTATATTCTTTTTAAAAGACTAGCCCATATTATCTATTTTGAGAAAATTTTGCCTCTAGCTTCTAAAATTTGATCAGTTGTTATAGTAAATATACAAACTAGCTCAATAATCAACACTGCATTGTTTTCACCTAATGTGTGTTCATTCATCTCCAAACACTGGGACTTCTCTCTGAAATGAAGCAACTATTATGCTTTGAGTAACTGAAAAGCTTGGATCCCAATCTAGATGAATAGAAGATTTAATATAAATATATACTAATTGATTTCTTTAGCCTTTTATCTAATTTTGGGGATACTAGTAATATCTAGGCTGCCTAAGCAGGCCTGTTTACCATGCAAGAAAGGAAAGTAATCAGATGATAAGAAATTACTTCTTCGTTTGCACTGAAACTAGCTTTTTATCCAAGGGCTTTTTTTGCTTTTATTCACTAAGTAAAATTAATCTGCAGAATAACTGTTAGTTAATAGCCAGTTAATTAATTAATTTAAACTATTGGTTAGAATATCCACCCAGTATTTTGTGGAATTCATTATTTTTCCTCAAAAAAATTCTGTAAAGAGGCTTTGTTTGATTATTAGAACAGTGAATTAAGTAGATATTTTCTCTATGAGCTGTTTTGCTACCCAGGATTCTTGCTGGTTCAGTTACATTGTATGAATAAACAAACTATTATAACAAGCTTCATCAGTCCTTGTTAAATCTCCTCTACCTTCTATATGTGAGACCAAAACTCAAGTTGCCTTCCTTCATGAAAGTTTTCTGCAACAGCTATTATCTCTTGTCTGAATGTCTATAACCAGAAAGTTTGGTAGCTTGTTGTTTTTCTCATTTTATTAGCATTTCGCCCTCAAATATGACAGAAATTCCTTGAAAACAAAGACTATGTATTTACTCTGTTACTTCCACAGACCTGCATTGAGCATTTGCTTACTGAAAATACATCAAATGCCAAACCCAGGGTAATTCCTGAGGATACAGAGAGGGAGTGAAAGTTGCTCAGTCGTGTCTGACTCTTGGCAACCCCATGGACTATACAGCCCATGGAATTCTCCTGGCCAGAATACTGGAGTGAGTAGCCTTTCCCTTCTACAGGGGATCTTTCCAACCCAGGGATCAAACCCAGGTCTCTTGCATTGTAGGCAGATTCTTTATCAGCTGAGACAGAAGGGAAGTCCAAGAATTCCAGAGTGGGTAGCCTATTCCTTCTCCAGCACATCTTCCCAACCCAGGAATTCAACCAGGGTCTCCTGCATTGCAGGCGGATTCTTTACCAACTGAGCTAGAGGAAGCATTCAAATCCAATCTCTAGAAAAGCTCTCAGTCAAGTGGAGGTGACAGATCTGTGAACTGACGAATTCAGGAAGATGTAATCAGTTCTACAGGTGAGTTGTGGAAATACAAAACATGGGCAATAAATTTGCCCAGAGTGGTCATATCAACAGATGTTTAATCTAGGTCATAAAAAATATATCTCACTTTCTTAACATAAAATTTAGGGAAGGGATCAGGAAAAGAAAATTCCAAGCAGAAGTAATAGCATGGAATCATAAAAAGTTTTTGCCCAAAAGTTAGCCCAAAGCTAAGCAAATAGCAGAGGTTTCAATAATATTTTCATTTTAATTAATGAAACTTCTTTATTGACAGGGAAACTCTAGATTAATATTTCCTGTAGACAAAAGCAGAAGCAAAGGTCTTTTACTTTGTATTTAACATGCTCCCTGAAGTAGAAAAGACAATTCTGTTATAAGAAAAGCTTGCCAGATATTCAATTTGATATATTTTGGTGATGTAACCCCACAGATTAACTTAAGCTTTTTACATTCCTTACTGTTTTATTCTAATTAATGTGAGCACTATGTTTGAAGGCCAAAGTTTTAAACTACAAAGGCAAAGCCTGAAGTAATAGTGTTGATATCTGGGTTGGTTTCCCTTAAGAAACTGAGGCAGGCTCATCCCAGGTGTGAAGGAGAGCACTGCCCCAGTCACCTACTTAGGCATACGTATACATCTTTGCTTCTAAATTCTAAACACTTTCGTACTGTCTCTGAGATTTTTGCCAACTGAAGATAAAACAGAAAGCTTCACTAGCACTGTGGAACCATATTTATATACAATTCAATTCTAAATATCTTTAATAAATGCAAGAGAGACACCATCCATAATCACCCCCAGTCTTCTGTCCAACGGGAAAGAGGCAGAAAATTGGAAAACAGCCAACCACGCTTCGACCCGTCACTGTAAAATACCTTCGGATTTGGTTGCAAGCTCTGTAACACCCCACATGGTTTGCTCCTACACAGTTCCCCTTCATCATGGCCTACTACTGTCTCTCCCACTGAATCTTTGAAATATAAACTTCCTTCTTTGTCTTCAAAAGTGTAAAGTTTATTCCCATTTCTGAACACATTTTGCTGTTTCCTCAGCAAGAAGAGCTTCAGTCATTTTCGAAACTCATAAGAATCTATTCAAATGTTACCTCTAGTTCAGGTAGTTCTGACCATGCTACTTAGAACAGGCATTATCTACCTTTATCATATTCTAACAGTCTTTTGGCACAAATCACTTCCTGAAATCATCTTTCTCTCTCACACACATGCACGCACACCTTAAAAGGTTGTCCCTCTTCTAGAGAAGAAAGGAATTTTAACTCTAATTGCTCAGAAATTATGTCTCCATTTTTTTGAACAGTACCTTGCATGTAATAGATAATAAATATTTCCTGTTTTTGGAGTTTGTTCATGTATACAGAGTGATGTGAAAGAGAAAAACATTTTTTGAGCATCTTTTCCTTTTAGAAATTTGCACCTGACTATCCAATATAGATTTTCAGCTCCATTTTGGTTATTCCCAATGTCATCCTGGAAAAGGAAAAAACAAAAACAAAAACCTCACATCTGATAAGCACTTGTGTGTGTGTGTGTGTGTGTGTGTNAGTGATGTGAAAGAGAAAAACATTTTTTGAGCATCTTTTCCTTTTAGAAATTTGCACCTGACTATCCAATATAGATTTTCAGCTCCATTTTGGTTATTCCCAATGTCATCCTGGAAAAGGAAAAAACAAAAACAAAAACCTCACATCTGATAAGCACTTGTGTGTGTGTGTGTGTGTGTGTGTGTTTGTGTGTGTGTGTGTGTTAGTCGCTCAGTCATGTCCAACTCTTTGCAACCCCATAGACTATAGCCCACCAGGCTCCTCTGTCCATGGAATTCTCGAGGCAAGAATACTGGAATAGGTTGCCATTCTCTTCTCCAAGTGATCTTCCTGTCCCAGAGACTGAACCCTGGTCTCCTAAACTGTAGGCAGATTCTTTACCATTTGAGCTACCAGGGAAGCCCAATAAGCACTTGACGTCGCAATATTAGGATAATGCCATGGTCAATTAAAGATTCTCCTACATTTGAGGTAAAGATGTCTATATTCAAATGGTTTTCAAGTTGAACTCAAAGAACTGAGAGTTGGAATATAGAATAGGTACCAAGGAGTAGTTTCCTACCTGTATATAACTGCATATATTTGGAAATGTTAATTACTGATGATATACCTCCATTTCCTTATAAAGATAAACATTTCACAAAGTGTGTGTGATATTAGAGAATGTTAAAATATTTCTTTCAGTCATGTAATTTTGAGTAATGATGGGTCTGATATCAAGTAAACAGTTTTCTTTACTGTAATCTTCTCAGCAATCACAGTGTATGATTAATGTCTACAAGGGTTTTAAGTACAGTATTCCCCAAACTGTTGACCTCAACTACCATTTAACACAGAGCACCTTGCAGGAGATGTTTTACCATATCCTCCTCTGGAAAAACTGTGCTAGATAACTCTAAGTTCTCTCCTAATGGGAAATTCTATGCTTCTAATATATCTCAAGCCCTGACACAGTCCATTATTGATTCATGCTCAGTGATGAATGGCTGGTGAGACTGGCATAAAGCCAACTATTTGAATATCAGATTGTCCATTTTGTGGACTATATAGCTGCTGCTAATTCTCATTCATATTTGGGTGAATCAGTCAACTCATTTATTTCTTTTTTAAAAAATCAAACAAGGAAACAAGCTCTGAGGATTCTGTTCTATAACAGGTAGGAGGGATAGTCTCTAAACTTATTCTCTTTTAGGCTGCAGTATGCAACACATTTAAATATTTTAGTAAATGCAGTTAAAATATTTGGTTTTGCTTTAATAATATATCAAGCCAATAGCAGAACCATTCCAGATGAACACATTCAATTATTTATCCCACAAATATTTCTTGAGCTCCTAAAAATTGACACTGGGACTACAGCAGTGAAAAAGGCAGATTTTGTCTTTTTCAGACAGACCCTCACAAGAAGTTTAAAATCTAGCTAGGAAGAAACATAGCAACCCAATAAAATAATATGCAACAATTTGATCAAAATTATGAAATATCATGAAGAATAACAGTGTACTACGATGCAGTATAATACAGAGTCTGACTTGAGGTAGTGAAGCAGTAAAGGTTTTCTTTGGTACAGAGTATTTGCCAGAATTGGCAAATAAAAATATAGGACATACAATTCAGTTTGAATTTCAGGTTAAAACTATACATTTTTCAATATGTCTCATATGTTGTATTGGACATACAGCAAAAACAAAGTTGTTTATCTAGAATCATATTTAACTGGGTATTGTAAATTTTATCTGCCAATCCATAGTCTAGGAACTGCAAGATGGCCAGAACTCTCTGAGTAGGTAGGAACAGACCAAGGATGAATACAAAAATTCTTCTTTTGCCTCTTCCCCCCGCCGCCCCCCCATTTAGACTACAAATACCTTTCATGTATTTAATGTCTTGCAGTCCTCAATGTGCCTGAGGATATAATGAAGCAATATACATAAATAATTTCCTTACCATTCAATGAAAACTTCTCCGTATTCTCAAGTTGTAGCACAACACTTGGTACAGAGGTGACTTTCAGAAAGAATTCAGTGCCTAAAAACATGTCAATGGGGGAATAATGTTGCTAAGATAGATAGAGTGCCTGATGAACTATGGAATGAGGTTCGTGACACTGTACAGGAGACAGGGATCAAGACTATCCCCATGGAAAAGAAATGCAAAAAGGCAAAATGGCTGTCNTAGATGGCATCACTGACTCGATGGACGTGAGTCTGAGTGAACTCCTGAAGTTGGTGATGGACAGGGAGGCCTGGCGTGCTGCGATTCATGGGGTTGCGAAGAGTCGGACATGACTGAGCGACTGAATTGAACTGAACTGAAATGAAGCATCCCTCGGATTTTGTTCCATGACAGAAAATTAACATTTTACTTACACATAAAAGATATTTAAACTTTATCTCAGTTTCCTCTTAGTGATCATTTTACCTTCTCTTTTCTGGGTCCCTCCTCTAAGCTAGTGGTTTTTAGTCTGTATTCTATAGAAGATCCCCCAGGTGCAGTGAAAGATCAGAATGGGAAGAACTTAAGTATATTGTATACCTTGGAATCTTCACTTCTGCTTAAACAGAACAGCGCCTGAAAGATGACTGACTGCCTCCATGGGTGTTTACTGATACAATATAGTCACATTTTTTTTAATTTACTAGGAAATTTTAATAAATACTCTTCTAAGATAATGATACCTACACAATTTTATTAAAATAAAAATATCACTGAAATACTCTCTACAACCATCTAACAATTTTGATCTTGGGTTCAGTTCTTATTCACCAGGCATTTGGCAATTTCTGGAGACATTTTTGACTGTCGTGGTTGGGGTTTAGGGGATGCTATCATTGACATCTAGTGGATAGAGATCAAGGATGCTGGCAAACATCCTACAATGAATAGGATAGCCCTTGCACAATAAAGAATTGTCCAAAAATGTCATTAGTGCCCCTAATAAGAAACCCTGATATAAATCAGTAGTCAACTTGCTTTGAAACATACATTTTAATTCATAGTAATACAATTTGTCAAACACATGGCAGGAGTGAATAGAACATAATCATTTTAACATAATGGAAGTTTAGCATTATGGATTTATTATTATTTTTATTACATGGTAGACCACTTTACACATTTAAACTTCACATTTTATATCTTTGAAACTAAGACATGAAATGATTAGCTAACATTAATAAAAGGTAAAGTTTATATTTGAACCTAGATACTCTGAGGCTAAAATCTTCATGCGTAGGTTTCTTCTTTAACCTGCATCCATTTCCATTGAATGCATTCAGTGGAATGATCACAGTAGATAATTGATTCTATAGCTCAAGTTTTTTTTCAACTAAAATGGTAATAAACTCCCCCTACTTGATTATTGCCAACATTTCAAGCAGATATATGTTTTCTTCTACCAATAATTGTGAGTGCGTAACTACTCCTTGTAATTGTAAATACATATTCCCTTTATTGAATACCATCTGCTCTATTTTGAGTTGAATCAGTCAACTTTTTTTTTTTTAGAGTTTATTACCATTGATGAGCCCCCTCCCTCATCTCTCTCTCTCACACACACACCTCTTAATTAAAGATTTTTTTCTCTGCCTCTATTCTCAGGGAAAAGAATATCTTAATTTGTTCTTAACAGTTGTCTTCAGTAAGTANATCTGCTCTATTTTGAGTTGAATCAGTCAACTTTTTTTTTTTTAGAGTTTATTACCATTGATGAGCCCCCTCCCTCATCTCTCTCTCTCACACACACACCTCTTAATTAAAGATTTTTTTCTCTGCCTCTATTCTCAGGGAAAAGAATATCTTAATTTGTTCTTAACAGTTGTCTTCAGTAAGTAACCATATCATCATCATACCTAAACACCTGTGTTAGCTTTTGGTTTAAATCCTTTGTCTTTTATGTTTAACTTCAAATGTAAATGGGAATTTTCAAGCCCAATATGTACTAACAATCATCTCATGAGTTTCACAGGTGATTTGCTTCCTAATTACTACTTGAAATAATACATACAAGGCTATTTTTATGCTTATATATTCATTACTTCTATATGCAGTTAAATAAAAACAGGTACACAGAAAGAGGCAAAATTGTATCTGCAAATTATTACTGTAAATTGGGTGTTTATTCACAAAAACATCTAACTGATAATCACTTGTTGGCAAGCTTGGACAGATTTCAAAGTAACTCCAAAGGAGATTCAAGCATACTTCAAGCATACTGTTAAGAAGAAAATCTCCACAGAGCATAACAAAGGACATTTGTTTTTACTGAGGAAACTACTATGCCTCCATCACAAAATGAGTTTTCTAATTTTGGGGTTGCAATTTCACTTCTTCACTGTGATGTTAACTGCAAGACCAGAATTATCTGGTTTTAATTAGAGAAGAGAGAATGTTGTTTCTGATCATTAAAGAAAACACAGTCAGTTCCTACTTGTTATGTGGGTATTCTCCATTTCTTTTAGAATCCTTCCTTAACACTTTCATATTCGACTGGTGGAAATGGAAGTTGGTTTGATCTTTTTCAAGAGAAAGTTACAAACAAAAATTTAGTCTCTTAGGATTCTGGTTAGAGGTATTAGAAACTGACTAGCCAACAGATGAAGGTACCTCAGAGGTCTTAGAACTAAAGGAACCAGGTTCAGACAGAGTTATAAAAACACTGGGAGGAAAGTACACACAAATCCAGAGCTAATGGATATGCCATAGGAAAACTGAAATAAGGCAGATTTCAGCATTTTATAGTTTTTTTCACTAAACTCTTCATTCCACATTTCAAAGAGGCAGTGCCTGACTCACTGCCTTGAGTCAGGTGTCCATTATTTGTTTAAGGCAAAGCAAGAAACAATCAACATTTTCACAAGAATATATTCCAACATGGAAAAGACTGTTGCCAAACAATAAACAGATAAACAAACAGACCCATCACTTCTATCAAAAGGCTTTAAAATAAGCATTCTTTCATTCAATAAGTTGATTCCTGGATCATAACCTGGGGAAACAGTCAAGCACATTTCCCCTTGGGTCTCAGAGACCCAGGGGACAGACAGCGGCTGAGAACTGGCAGATTCCATTTGCAATAGCTAAGCCTGACCCTGGGAACTGTGGTGGACACCACTCCCTTGTCACCTATGGGTTCTTAAACGGGCAGGCCATGAAAATCCAAATTCTCCCTCACTGGCATGGCTCACCCCACCACCCACCCTTGTGACTGCCCTTCAAGCTCTGCTCTGGGGCAAGTGCCCCCATGGCAGCCCATGTCCTTGCCCTGGGGTTCCTGGATGGCCCTTCTGAGCCCCTCTCTGCCCCTCCTTGCAGATGTAAGAGTGTTAAGTCAAGCTCTGGGACACCAGGCTCTTCTCATCCGGTGAGTGCCCTCACCTCCCTCACCCTGGACACCTCTCCCAGATAGAAGCGGCCAGAGCCTCGGGTCGGCTGGTGGGTGTTGAGGGCCCCATGATGTGTATAAATGTGCACTGCTGGTTGGGGGCAACCTTTTGCTGGTGTGTTTGGGCCTTTGGAGAGGAGACTGTGACTCAACAGGTGGGGGGACAAGGTATGTGGGGATACACTTGATTTTGTTGTGAGTGCTCTGGTTGGGCTGAGGACTGGGACAGTGAGGCTCTGTTTTAGAGGCGGATGTGGGGTGACTTGGGGTGACATGGGGTCTAGAGGCAGGCCTTGGACCCACAGTCTTGGTGATACCCCAGGCGAGACCCCATGCTATCGCTGGTAACACATCTAATAGTTAATGTCACGAGGAGACTGAAAAAACTCCACATACAGTGTGAAATTAAAAAATCAGATTAATGATCTAAAGTTAAAAGTGTAATTCAGGTTTTATTTAAATGATAATATACTGATGAGAAGGTACCATATGAAAATATTTTAAGTGATTTTATTATATATTTAAAATTTTAATCTTTATGTACACTTTACTAAAATATAGTTGACATATAGAATTGTGTAAGTTTAAGATATACACGCATGTGCGTGCACACCAAGTTGCTTCAGTTGTGTCTGACTCTTTGCAACCCTATGGATTGTAGCCCACCAGGCTCCTCTGTCCATGGGAGTCTCCAGGCAAGAATACTGGAGTGAGTTGCAACTCCCTCATCCAGAAGATCTTCCTGACCCAGAGATCAAACCCCTGCACTGGCAGGTAGGTTCTTCACCACTAGCACCACCTGGGAAGTCCAAGATATACATAGGATACACACATAATTATGAAATGATTACCACAATAACACTTCACACAATTAACATTTTTTGGTATGTGGTCAGAACATTATATAAGATTTACTTCCTTAATAAATTTTAAATACATAAATATCATCAATTCAGTACTGTTAACAAGTCACCATATGATACACTGGTTCCTCAGAAATTTTCATCTTATTACTTATTAGTATTATTACTTGTGTTATTATCTCCAGGTTTTTTCACTCCCACCCTTAGCCCATGGCAATCACCATGCTACTCTGTTTCAATGAATTTAGTTTTTTTTGGTTTCTACATGTAAGTGAAATCATACAGTATCTGTCTTTGTCCGACACATTGATATTTTACTTAGTACAGTACCCTCAAGGTCCATATGTGTTGCTGTAAAAGGCAGAATCTCCTTCATTGTTATAGCTAGCTGGGTAATATTCCATTCGTATTCATCGATCATACCTTCTTTACCCACTGATGGACACTCAAGTTGTTTTCCTATCTCAGTTATTATGAATAACATTCCAATGAACATGGAGGTGCAGGTATCCCTTCAAGATAATGATCATTTTTTTGAATATATACCCAGAAGTTTAACTGCTGGATCATATGGTAGCTCTATGTTTTTTCAATTTGAGGAACCTCCTTATTGTTTCCCATAGTGAGTAGACCAATTTATATTCCTGTCAACACTGTATAAGGGTTCCTTTTACTCCACATCCTAACCAACGTTTGTTATCACTTGACTTATTGATAGTAGCCATTTTAACAAGTGTGAAGTGATGTTTCCTTGTGGTTTTGATTCACATTTCTGTGATGATGAACATCTTTTCATATACCTATTGATCATCTATAGTTTGGATACATGGAATCTGATTTAGAAGCTAAGCTCATGGAAAAACTGGCCTGGCTGGAGGCGGGGGGCGAGGGAGGGGGGAACCAGGAGTTTGGTTTCCTCAAAAACCTACCTGGAGCCAAGACTTGGGGAATTGCTTTGGTGCTGTGCTGAGCTGGAATCTTGGACTCACAGGACCTCACAGAAACTTGGGCCATGGAAGCCACCTGGGCCTGAGTGCCAACATGGTACTGGGGTAGACTGAGCTCCTGTGGCTGCAATGAGTCTGCTTCGTGTTGTTATAGGCCTGCTGATGGGTTCCCAAAGAGGCCAGTGCCTATTTCACTCCCCTTCCCCTGCAGGGAAGGTGTTTCTCTCTATGCCAGGCTGTCCAGTCTTGGGAGAGAGATGATGAAGGTGATGGGAAATTGTCTTACCTACATTCTCAATGTATCTTTTCTTATTTCTGTGCTCCCTCTATATGCTACAATCTCTCATCTGGAAACTTCAGCTCTGGTACAGTAATTGTCATGCGTGAATAGTTGTTCAAATTGATGTTTCTGAGAGGGGATGAGCTCTAGAAGTTTTTATCCTGCCATCTTGCTAATGTCATTCCCCTACTTACAATTTCTTGTCAGTTATACATTTAAATTTTAGCAATGGAGTTTCCCTTTATGGTTGCAGGAGTCACAGAGCATAAGGCTAAGAATAATTATAATTTGAATAAAAAAGGACTTTGACTTTAGCTTCAAATTTATAAAATAAGACTATAATAGCTGCCTCTATAGGTGGAAAAAGAAACAACTGAAACAAAAATGTTAATAGTGGTTATCTCCAGATGAGGGTTTGGAGGGAGATTTTTACATTACTTGCAAGAAAAGTGATTTTCTTATAATAAGAAAGAGAAAGTAGGGAAGAGTGAACATTTCTTACCTAAGATCAGATAGCTATATAAATGTTTATGAGATCTTTTCCTAACTTTTTTATGAGGAAAAATCAATTTATAGCCAAATTATTAGTGACATGTGTCCAAAGTCTTTAAATTCCTCTGTTTATTCATCTGATCTTAAAGTCAACTGAAAACAAAGGAATTAATAAACTCAGTGGCTGAGAGTAGATCTTATAAAGCCACTTTGATCTGTACCTGAATCTTACTTCTTCTAATTATTGGCAGTTGGAACTTATCCAAGTTGGAATGTTCTGACCTCAGTTCCCTCGTCGATAAACCAGAGATAATACTTTCTATTTCTTAAGATAACTATGGAAATGAAAATCTATATGGAAGTCTATATTTATTTTATATTCACTGTAGGAATATAAACTTTATACAAATTCTTAAGAAAAAAATATTAAACAGATTATTTAGAACTTTTATTTTGTACAGATACATGTAAAACCATGAAAGTGGAATGCAAATAGGCAAATGCAATGGGGAAAACAGTGCTCCAAAATGATGAACAGAAGTTTGAGGGAGTTCCAGCTCACTTAACATCCAACATGCATCACAGGATGCTATGTTTCTGGAAAAAAATCACACTCCTGTTCAACCATTGGTGAGTAGTCATCTGATGTCTTATTCTGAGAAGCCACAATCCATCTAGCACAAAGGTTATTAAATTGTGACCCATGGATGCCCCTAGTGGTCTGTGAGCTCATATACACACTTGAAATGTCTGAACAGGAATGATGTGTTTCTTAAATGAGGCTGCATAGCCTCTATTGGCATTTCAGAAAGAAATGAGACCTTTAAAATATTAAGAAGCACAGAATTAAAATCTCCAATATCGATTCCTCCCAATGTCTCTTATATTTGGCCAGTTCCTTATTTGTTTCTCTTATCTATTATTTCTAAGCACGGCAAATATGAGCTGGCTGCTTGAAAGACCATTAGAAATTAGTGGGAACATGACATGTAAGTTCCTTCTTTTTCTCATCTTTGGTAATGAGCTGCCTCATATGTAGCGGAGATAAAAATAAAATTGACTTGGCTAGGGTAAGAAAACGTGAATAATAATTTAGTGTAAACTGTGTCTTATGAACTTGCTGGAGATGTGAATAGGCATCCAGAAAATAGAATGGCAGGTTTTAAAACATAAATGTTATACAGACTAGGGTAAAAATGAATTGTTCTTTTATCCCTTACCTTTATAATTCAAGACTGAAGTCTGATCTCACTCATAAGCCTTATCTAATTCTTCTAGCCTGTACCAATACCACTGTGCTGAAATCCCATTCCTGGAATGATCAATAGTTTTCTGGCCAATTCCAATCAGTTGTTAGGCTGTTTGGGAAAATTTGGAGGATTCATTAAGGCTCANCAATGAACATGGAGGTGCAGGTATCCCTTCAAGATAATGATCATTTTTTTGAATATATACCCAGAAGTTTAACTGCTGGATCATATGGTAGCTCTATGTTTTTTCAATTTGAGGAACCTCCTTATTGTTTCCCATAGTGAGTAGACCAATTTATATTCCTGTCAACACTGTATAAGGGTTCCTTTTACTCCACATCCTAACCAACGTTTGTTATCACTTGACTTATTGATAGTAGCCATTTTAACATGTGTGAAGTGATGTTTCCTTGTGGTTTTGATTCACATTTCTGTGATGATGAACATCTTTTCATATACCTATTGATCATCTATAGTTTGGATACATGGAATCTGATTTAGAAGCTAAGCTCATGGAAAAACTGGCCTGGCTGGAGGCGGGGGGCGAGGGAGGGGGGAACCAGGAGTTTGGTTTCCTCAAAAACCTACCTGGAGCCAAGACTTGGGGAATTGCTTTGGTGCTGTGCTGAGCTGGAATCTTGTACTCACAGGACCTCACAGAAACTTGGGCCATGGAAGCCACCTGGGCCTGAGTGCCAACATGGTACTGGGGTAGACTGAGCTCCTGTGGCTGCAATGAGTCTGCTTCGTGTTGTTATAGGCCTGCTGATGGGTTCCCAAAGAGGCCAGTGCCTATTTCACTCCCCTTCCCCTGCAGGGAAGGTGTTTCTCTCTATGCCAGGCTGTCCAGGCTTGGGAGAGAGATGATGAAGGTGATGGGAAATTGTCTTACCTACATTCTCAATGTATCTTTTCTTATTTCTGTGCTCCCTCTATATGCTACAATCTCTCATCTGGAAACTTCAGCTCTGGTACAGTAATTGTCATGCGTGAATAGTTGTTCAAATTGATGTTTCTGAGAGGGGATGAGCTCTAGAAGTTTTTATCCTGCCATCTTGCTAATGTCATTCCCCTACTTACAATTTCTTGTCAGTTATACATTTAAATTTTAGCAATGGAGTTTCCCTTTATGGTTGCAGGAGTCACAGAGCATAAGGCTAAGAATAATTATAATTTGAATAAAAAAGGACTTTGACTTTAGCTTCAAATTTATAAAATAAGACTATAATAGCTGCCTCTATAGGTGGAAAAAGAAACAACTGAAACAAAAATGTTAATAGTGGTTATCTCCAGATGAGGGTTTGGAGGGAGATTTTTACATTACTTGCAAGAAAAGTGATTTTCTTATAATAAGAAAGAGAAAGTAGGGAAGAGTGAACATTTCTTACCTAAGATCAGATAGCTATATAAATGTTTATGAGATCTTTTCCTAACTTTTTTATGAGGAAAAATCAATTTATAGCCAAATTATTAGTGACATGTGTCCAAAGTCTTTAAATTCCTCTGTTTATTCATCTGATCTTAAAGTCAACTGAAAACAAAGGAATTAATAAACTCAGTGGCTGAGAGTAGATCTTATAAAGCCACTTTGATCTGTACCTGAATCTTACTTCTTCTAATTATTGGCAGTTGGAACTTATCCAAGTTGGAATGTTCTGACCTCAGTTCCCTCGTCGATAAACCAGAGATAATACTTTCTATTTCTTAAGATAACTATGGAAATGAAAATCTATATGGAAGTCTATATTTATTTTATATTCACTGTAGGAATATAAACTTTATACAAATTCTTAAGAAAAAAATATTAAACAGATTATTTAGAACTTTTATTTTGTACAGATACATGTAAAACCATGAAAGTGGAATGCAAATAGGCAAATGCAATGGGGAAAACAGTGCTCCAAAATGATGAACAGAAGTTTGAGGGAGTTCCAGCTCACTTAACATCCAACATGCATCACAGGATGCTATGTTTCTGGAAAAAAATCACACTCCTGTTCAACCATTGGTGAGTAGTCATCTGATGTCTTATTCTGAGAAGCCACAATCCATCTAGCACAAAGGTTATTAAATTGTGACCCATGGATGCCCCTAGTGGTCTGTGAGCTCATATACACACTTGAAATGTCTGAACAGGAATGATGTGTTTCTTAAATGAGGCTGCATAGCCTCTATTGGCATTTCAGAAAGAAATGAGACCTTTAAAATATTAAGAAGCACAGAATTAAAATCTCCAATATCGATTCCTCCCAATGTCTCTTATATTTGGCCAGTTCCTTATTTGTTTCTCTTATCTATTATTTCTAAGCACGGCAAATATGAGCTGGCTGCTTGAAAGACCATTAGAAATTAGTGGGAACATGACATGTAAGTTCCTTCTTTTTCTCATCTTTGGTAATGAGCTGCCTCATATGTAGCGGAGATAAAAATAAAATTGACTTGGCTAGGGTAAGAAAACGTGAATAATAATTTAGTGTAAACTGTGTCTTATGAACTTGCTGGAGATGTGAATAGGCATCCAGAAAATAGAATGGCAGGTTTTAAAACATAAATGTTATACAGACTAGGGTAAAAATGAATTGTTCTTTTATCCCTTACCTTTATAATTCAAGACTGAAGTCTGATCTCACTCATAAGCCTTATCTAATTCTTCTAGCCTGTACCAATACCACTGTGCTGAAATCCCATTCCTGGAATGATCAATAGTTTTCTGGCCAATTCCAATCAGTTGTTAGGCTGTTTGGGAAAATTTGGAGGATTCATTAAGGCTCAGCTGGAAAGAAAAACTTGATGATGAGCCTGGGTGCTACAGGCTGGCCTTAGGCTAGACCAGCATAGAGGAAACAATACAGGGCTTTGAGCAGAAAAATACGAGTATCTTTAAAACACAAATCAGAACCTGGTGAAATTCCAAAGTTCCACACTGCATTTACATTCAGTTAGGTCGGAGAAAGCGATGGCACCCCACTTCAATACTCTTGCCTGGCAAATCCCATGGACGGAGGAGCCTGGTAGGCTGCAGACTGTGGGGTTGGACACACTGAGAGACTTCCCTTTAAATTTTCACTTTCATGTATTGGAGAAGGAAATGGCAACCAACTCCAGTGTTCTTGCCTGGAGAATCCCAGGGACGGGGGAGCCTGGTGGGCTGCCATCTACGGGGTCATACAGAGTCGGGCACGACTGAAGTGACTTAGCAGCAGGTATGAATAGCAAGGGGGATTGTGACAACCTTGGTTACTTTTACCTGGTGCAAAGAGTATTAACAACTGCATTGCTTAGTTATTATTATCTTGAACCATAAACTTATGAGTGTAAGTCACTAGCTTGATGGTAATGATCAGGGAGATAAATTTTGCTCAAGTTCCATTATCCAGCTGAATATACATAAATCTAACTAGCTACCATTAGTTTACAATAAGCAGTTCTAAGTTGGTACAACAGGTAGAGTGGAAATGTTCTGGATGACAGTAGAGAATTATAAAATGGGCTTTTTCTCTATGGCATTTGAAGTACATGATAAGTACTATACTTATTATTCTTCAAGTGACCTTGTAAGTACAACAATATTATAATTATCCTCTTTATTTACAATTGAGAAAATATGTTCAAAATACTGTTCCCAAAAGTATATGACAGTTGAACCTCGGTCAATTTCTTCTATAGCCTGTGCATTTAATCTCTACAGCATCTAACTTAGAAGCCATTGTTAAATTATCTATATACTCTGCAGATTCCTTTCGAGAATAAGAGGAGGTCAGCTAAAAGCTCACCAGGGAAACTCTTAAGTACCCATTGAAATATCTGATATAAAAGCAAATAAAGAGCGAAGTCCACTTTTCACTAGGGAAAAAAAAAAAAAAAACATAGAACTACATGCCCTCTAGTTTCTTGAATAAAACAGTCCTGATAGGGAGAAAATATGGTCCCTTTCTCTTGCTATTATGGATGGCAAGCTCAAATATAAAATCTTATAATGGAATATTACTTAAGGGTATTGAGTTGGGAGCCAGAGTTTATATTTTTGGCCTGTAATACCTACAGAGTGTGTGAAATTAAAAAAAGTATTTAACTTCTCTATTGTTTAGGTCCTGCATCTGAGGAAATGTAAATGTAATGAATTGTTCTAACCGTTTCACATAAATATCATCACATATGTTGTAAGAATTAAAGTAATACCTGGCATGGAGTAAGCATTGCTGAAGACTATGATCATAGTTATTATAATAGTAATTACTCATATTCCAGTCCAACCTACAGTTCTATTTCATTCTGGTTCAATATTTCAGTTTTTTTTTTTTTTTTTTTAAGAATCCTCTACCGTGTGTTCTCAAGATGCCAGCAAATTTGGAAAACTCAGCAGTGGCCACAGGACTGGAAAAGGTCAGTTTTCATTCCAATCCCAAAGAAAGGCAATGCCAAAGAATGTTCAAACTACGGGACAATTACACTCATTCCACATGCTACCAAAGTAATGCTCAAAATCCTTCAAGCTAGTCTTCAGCAGTATGTGAACTAAGAATGGGGGCAGGAGGAGAAGGGGATGACCGAGGATGAGATGGCTGGATAGTATCACTGACTCGGATGTGAGTCTGAGTGAAATCCCGGAGATGGTGATGGACAGAGAGGCCTGGCATGCTGCGATTCATGGGGTCACAGAGAGTCAGACACGACTGAGAGACTGAACTGAACTGAACTGAACAAGCTGGATTTAGATAAGGCAGAGGAACTAGAGATCAAATTGATAAAATCCACGGGATTATAGAAAAAGCAAGAGAATTCTAGAAAAACATCTGCTTCATTGATTTTGGCAAAGCCTTTGACTGTGTGGATCACAATAAACTGTGGAAAATTCTTAGAGACATGGGAATACCAGATCACCTTACTTGCCTCCTGTGAAATCTATATACAGGTCAAGAAACAACAGCTAGCACTGGACAGGGAACAATGAACTAATTCCAAATTGGGAAAGCAGTACGTCAAGGCTGTATACTGTCACCCTGCTTATTTAAACTTATTTGCAGACTACATCATGTAAAATACTGGACTGGATGAAGCACAAGCTGGAATCAAGACTGAGGGGAGAAATATCAATAACTTCAGATATGCAGATGACACCACCCTTATGGTAGAAAGAGAAGAACTAAAGAGCCACCTGATGAAAGTGAAAGAGGAGAGTTTAAAAGCTGACTTAAAACTCAACATTCAAAAACTAAGATCATGGTATCCAGTCCCATCATTTCATAGCAAAGAGATGGGAAGCAATGGAAATGGTGAGAGACTTTATTTTCTTGGGCTCTAAAAGCACTGCAGATGGTGACTGCAGCCCTGAAATTAAAACACACTTGCTCCTTGGAAGAAAATCCATGACAAACCTAGACAGCATATTAAAAAGTAGAGACATTATTCTGCCAATAAAGGCCTTTATAGTTAAAACAATGGTTTTTTTGTATGGACCTGAGAGTTGGACCATAAAGAAAGTTGAACGCTGAAGAAATGATGCTTTTGAACGGTGGTGTTGGAGAAGACTCTTGAGAGTCCCTTGGCCTGCAAGGAAATCAAACCAGTCAATCCTAAAGGAAATCAGCCCTGAGTATTCTGATGCTGCAGCTAAAGCTTCAATACTTTGGCCACCTGAGGTGAAGAACTGACTCACTGGAAAAGATCCTCATGCTGGGAAAGATTGAAGGAAGAGAAGGGGACGACAGAGGATGAGATGGTTGGATGGCATCTCCAACTCAATGGACATGAGTTTGAGTGAGCTCTGGGAAACGATGAAAGACAGGGAAGCCTGGCGTGCTGCAGTTCATGGGGTTGCAAAGAACTGGACACGACTGAGAGACTGGACAACAACCATGCGTACCATGCACACTAGCTTATGTTTGAAAACCTAACATTGGAAAACATACCTTCTCACATAAAGCACTTAAGATAAAGTGATAAGCAAAGCATAAGCCTTCCTGCCCTTATAAAACTTTCAACTGCTCAGAGAATGTGGGAATTGAGATAAATAAATAATCTGCAGTACTGCAAATGTTTCTGGAAGAGAAAATATAGTCTTGATGGAGAGTATAACTGTGGTGTTGGGGTTCAAGAAAGGCTCCCTGAGGAGGTGGCATTTAAGTTGAAACCCAGAGGACAAGTTAACTAAGTGAGCAGAAGTGATTCAAACAGAAGTAAAGGAATGTGTGTAAAGCCAGAAGGAAAAGAGAAGGCCAGCTAAGCATTCCTTATGACTACAATGCAGACAGAGCAGGAGAATGAAGCGAGGACTGAAAAACTGACAAAAAGGTAAAAACTACACACCTTGTTTGCCATTTTAGGAAGGCGAGATTATATTATGAGCATCATGAAAAGTCACTGAAAGATTTTTAGCAAGGGAATGACAATCCATTTATTACCAATAGAAAGCTAGAATTCAGTTTATGCTCATTATCACAGACACAAAAAGAACTGAAAGGAATTTAAATGTTTGCTTAAGTCTCTTTTTTAAAAAAAAGTGCTGACAGGGGATTAGCTTGAGTAGAGTACAGAAGATCCTAGCATTTGCTTTTCCCATCTATCTTTCTTAAATCAAAGGCATTCCAACATAAATGCTACATTTTCCATTTCTCTGCCCTTTTCAAAATTGCTCCTATATCTCCATTTTCCGGACCACTTCAGGTTTTCTCTCTGTTCCTCTCGTTTCATTCTGCTGATTCTTTTCAAGATGAATTTGGAGATACATGGTCCAAATCCCCCTTTGTGGAAGTCCCTGCTGACAAGTTGAGGGAGTGTGGTAAGCAGGCAGCCTTCAGCTGCAGGCTCATTCTGGGGCTGCCTCAGCTTCAGAGAGCAATTTCTTCAAGTTCTCACCTTTCCCAAAGAAGCTCACGGTTGGTGTCTGAGAGACGTAGGGATACAGAAGCCCCAGACATTTCAGCTCAAAGTGGGACAACTCTGTCTGTCCCTATAAACCCTAGAGATTTGTCCCAGTGGGGTTCCTTAAGGCTTTGTCAGGCCTACCTGGAATTAGATTTTACCCCTGTGCCCAATCCTTCTTTCTCCCCTTTCCTTTCATGGTTTTGATGCTAATAAACCTTTCTCACTGGACATGGAGTGGAGTCCAATCTGCAAGACTGTGTGTGTCCATTTTCCTCTTCAAGAGACAGCTCTGGGAATTCACATAGAAATGAATCCAGTTTTCCAAAATGATTTTAACTTCTCTCTGCACATCGCTCTGATCAAAAAGAAAGAATCCAAGTCTTGTAACTTGAGTAACAAAAAGTAATCTCTTATAAATTCATGTGAATGGGAGGGAAGGGGGCGGGGCAGGGCAAACCTTTAAAAGAATGACATGACATAGGACATGACAAAAACTAGCTAAAACCAACGAGATCCAGGACTTCCCTGGTGTCCCAGTGGCTAAGACTCTCTGCTCCCAGTGCAGGGAGCCCAGGACCTGGTCAGGGAACTAGATCCCACATGCTGAAATGAAGGGTTTGTAGGCCTCAACTAAAAAGATCCAGCATGCTGAAACTAAGATCCAGTACAGCTAAATAAATACAATTAAAAAACAACACAACGAGGTCTAAGATGATGGACGATTTGACTTGCAGCAGATCTTGGGCCTCAATATATGCTCATTGTAATATATAAGCATAAATTAGTGACACACCCGCCAGTGCCACGGCAGTGCGGCTGACCATCAACGATCAAACAGCTGGCAGTGGCCCAATTCCTGGAAATCTCTGCCCCTTTCCCAAAACAGTTGGAATAATCCTCCCCGTCATTAGTCAATGAAATTACTCAGCCCATAAAAACTAACCACCCCATATTTGGGTGCCTCTCATCTTCTGAGATGGTCCTCACTCTATTTGTGGGGTGTGCTTCTCTAAATAAATCCACTTCTTACGTATAACTTTGCCTCTCACTGAATTCTCTCTGTAATGAGACATCAAGAACCCCATAGTCACCAGGAACACATGGAGTTAACTTACACAGGGCAGTCAGAAATGTAGAGTGAGCCTGTGAATTTTCATATAATAGTAATTGTTTGGTTCATGTCTCTCAGAATCTGATAACAGTTTCTTCCATGAGGTTGTTCTCAGTTACTGAGATTTCTGGGCCTGGGAAAAAGGCATCAAATCCATTACCCTCTGTCTGTTGTCTGTCCATGTAGGCAAATTTGTTTTTGTCCTCATGTGTCTTGGGCACTTGTGACTCACTATCACAGAACTGAGAGAGAAAAATAAAAGAATTGAGAAGTAAGGGAAGGCCACTGAGAGGTCAATCCACATAGCCAAGAATGGAAGGTGGGTGGGATCAGCATGTTTATTGTTTGGTGAGCTTGCTGGGTGGTAGAAGATGTCAGTGGGGAATGAAAAGAACTGAATAAGAGTATGATAGAGTTGGGAAGAAAGAATGGAATGTTTGAGAAATATTACCGGGAGTTATGAACTGAATCTCCTTTAATATGTGTATTAAAAGGAAGGACAAAGATTGTGGTTTCTTCTTATATTGCTTTTTTGTGTTTGGACTAGAACAACCACCTGTATCAGGATTACCTGGGCCATCAAACTTGATTCCATGGCCTCAGCTCTAGAATTAATGGATGGAATTTGGATCTTGATCCTCAATGTCATCATTTTTAACAAGCATCCTAGATATTCTTAGGGCACATGATCTACACACCACATTACCTTAAGCACTGCTCTAGTCTAGAAGTCAGTCTTCAAACAAAAGAAGTTGTTCCCTGAGGATGCACAGACTTACAGGGGATTCACAGGCCTGTATAAACTTCTGAATGTAGACCCCTGGTACAGGTGATCTTCCTGAAAAAGTCTGTTGACTACCAGTTCTCCACAACTACCTCTGCTTTCAGTACTTCTCCTGTCTGATAAATCCTGCCACTGTGCATTATCCTTAGGTATAAAACATACAGACACTAAACAGGGGCAATTTTAGAGCGCATAGTTGCTAAGGAAGAAACCCAAGAGAATAAGTAAAATATCAGTAAATCCGTGAGAAACACTGAAGCTTTATTCGTGCAGAGTCTTAGTAGGACTTTGACCTTCGCTGGCTCCTGACTTGAGTCATCTCTGTCAGTCTCTCTGTCTGACTGTTTACCTATTTTTCATCCATCCATCCCTACATATGTCTCTTTCTCTTTCTTAAAATTCACACTGAAAAAGTAGATATGGTATGTGACAAGTTAACCTGACTTAAAAATTCTCTACTACTCAATTTACATGACAAGTAGCTTCATAAAGTGAATGAATACAATATGCAAATTCAGAATTTCAATTAAAATATTATTAAAAGTCAATATACTATAAGCAAATAACTAGAAAACATATTTTAAAACTATGAAACGTGAAAAATCTTAGATGAAAATTTCTAATATGTTAAGACTTAAATACTTTAAAA
This sequence comes from Neotragus moschatus, assembly GCA_006410615.1. Classification (NCBI taxonomy): domain Eukaryota; kingdom Metazoa; phylum Chordata; class Mammalia; order Artiodactyla; family Bovidae; genus Neotragus; species Neotragus moschatus. The sequence continues at coordinate 32,601 of SJYA01001215.1, read as the reverse complement.
AGTTATTTCAGTGAATACTTGTCTGTATGTGGGTATGTGCCTACTCACGTAAATATGAGTATGAATAATTTTCCTCTATCATGAAGTCAAGTTAAGCAGTCCAGATTAGCAAAAGGCTCTGCCTTATTTATTTGATCATTTGGAGACATTTGTTTCTTGAAATCAACTTTGCTCCAGCATTCCTTATAACTTTGCTCTTATTTGCCCAGTCTAGCTGGGTCCTTGACACATTTAGAGGAAGAAGAGATAGCTATTACCTATAGACCCTGGCCTGATCAGATTAGCCCATAATTTATTGGCAAATACTTCGTCACTTAATTTTAAGAAGGACTGGGGAATGTATTGATAATTCCTAGCTAACATGCTACATCCCAGCTACAAATTCCAGTCAAGAGAAGAAAGAAATAAAACAGATTTCAAAGACATCTTTAAGCCATGTCACATGAAGAGAATTTATTAACAAATTTTTATGGGATAATCATCATTTTATACAGTTAACTTTAATACATTACTAAATTGTTTACTAGTGTTTTGTTTTTATGTTTCTCAATGTTAATTGACATTGCTGTGTAATTTTTCTCTCTCATACCATGCTTATCTAGTTATCACATGGAGACTTTTATATTTTCACAAATGAACTAGAAATTCCTTTTTATAGTAACTTGAATAGCTTGTTAATTTCTTAAAAGATGAACATGATTTAAAAGATGATCACCTATAAAACCTCTGGACAAAGATTGATTTTTCAATATTCTTGAATTGTTTTTAAACAAATAATTCTATTGCTTTAATTAAAGTGGGTATTTTTGGGGTTTTCTACTTCTGAAATGAGTTTTGGTAAATTATAAAATTTTCTAGGAAATTAGGCATTTTGTTAAAATTTTAAATGCATTAGAATAACATTAATTTTTGAGATTTGTTTGTGATTCTTAACATGTTTGTTTGCTTAAACAAAGACCCCGAAGCTGGTCTTCCCTACAGAGAACGCTGCTCTTCTCCTTTGCCTGTATGACTTGACTCAGTAAATGCAATCTTGCCACGTGTGCAGGTGGCAGCTGTGGATGTTCTATAGACCCTTTCTGTGCGTACGTGCATGTGTGCTAAGTCACTTCATTCATGTGATTCTTTGTGACTCTTTGGACTCACCTGGCTCCTCTGTCCATGGAATTCTCCAGGCAAGAATACTAGAGTGGGTTGCCATGCCCTCCTCCAGGGGATCTTCCTGATCCAAGGATTGGACCTGTGTCTCATGTGGTTCTTGCACTGCAGGCAGATTCTTTACCACTGAGCCATTGGGGAAGCCCACAGACCCTCTACCAAGGTCTAATAAGATATACATGGTATACACTGGCAAGTGCTGAGCAAAGTCATGAATGTTTCTTTTTTTTTTATGCAAAAAAATTGTTCTGGCTTGCTGTTGGACTTTGATAGTGCCAACTTATAATTGTGGAACATCATGTGACTCTGCAATCTGAGCCGCTTATCATAATCAATAATCCATAGGCAGAAATTCACAGCAGAGCTATATCCCCCAGGTGAAGTGGAAGATTTGAAAATGGATGCAGTATGACCAGGTCCTTAGGGCATGAGTAGTTGCATGGTACCTGTGGTTCAAATCTCCTTGCCAATAGGACTCTGGTTTAGTTTTTTCTAGTAAGAGACACTCATATGAGACCCAGATGATAAAAGAGAAAGGGGAGCCTCCTTCCGTAGCCAGGATTAATGACACCACTTCCCTGCCTTGAAGTCCATATGCTAACACGGAATTCTTCTAATAAAAGTACTTTATTTTCTAGATTCAACTAATTTGAACAGGTATTTCACACTTGCCCCAAGTTATCCCACCCCTAAGACATATGCCAAACAACTGAGAGAAGAACATTTAAATCTACTGAGGAAGAAAGAAAAAGGCCTCCTCAAACCACTGCTAAATTCTGGAATTCTAAACCAACAGCATCCACCTAATTAGGATACTGAAATATCATATATTCCAAGGCTTTCACTGTATAGATAAGGAAGCTCTACAGAGTTGCATTTTACGCAATTCAATAACAACTTCGAAAAGAAATATTCTTGCCCTGAATGAAAAGAAAGAACACACACCTTCACATGTAACAGTTAAAAGGAAAGTCACCACTCAGTATAGTCTGGTATTACTCCTATTCTGTTTATAACTGAGAATGATTTATATTTGGAAGAGATTTTTGCCCTAAATATGCCTGTGTTTGTCACATGCTGCCTCAGCAATTTAGTTATCTAATCACTTGCATGTATTCAGTCTCAAGATAGGAGCCTTAGGTTAAAACTCACCTTGTGAATCTCAAATCTAGTTGCCATGGTAACTGTTCATTTTCGACCAACTCTGTACTCTTAGCTAACTTCAGTATCATGAATTTATTTCTGATGCCAAAGAACTGTGACAGATCATTATGGAATTTTTATGTATATCATAGTATAGCCTTTAATTTATTTTCAATAGGCTACATCTTATAACCCCAAATTCTCCTATTCATTTGGAAATGTTTTAAGTTTTGAACTTTGATTTTGGTGTAGGCTGATAATCATTTCATGCTTTAAACCTCCTCATTTGGGCCTTGTGAAGAAGACTTCAAAGAAGAAATTAAATTCTGGGAACATTATTTTACTGCACAGGATAATATTTTTAAAGTTTATAAATTGCCTGTAAACTCCCAGTGGTAGAAAATATGTTCATATTCTTTGAATCATTCTGAGTAACTAGAACACTGTTTCCATACATACTTACTGAAACTGGACATGTCGTATATCAAGGAAATACTGATGAAAACCCATATAACATTCATCCAAGTTCAAAGCATCCCTTCTCTCTACTTGCTTTAAGTGGCTTACAATCCCCATTATAACCTGCACCCCTTGGAAACATACCAAGTTTTAAGGAAAACAAAAATGCAGCAAGTCTGAGTAAAACATTAATTTAATTCCAATCCATCATCAGCATAATGCTAATGCTTTCCACTGCCTTCTGAGCATTAGTGATAGCATCCTATCTACCATCCAAAACTTTCTACCTAAGCTGTTCCATTTTATACAAAACAACAGTATGTACACACACCTGAACACACATTTATTAAGACACAGAGTCTGCACACAGTTCCATCCCTCCCCTCATGCTCTCTGCCCCAGGAGATTGCTTTCCATAGAACACATCAGAGCTCCTTCCCCCTCTCACTTTCCAAAGGATTGACATTTAACTACTTGATCTTAGAAGCAAAGCATAAGAAAACAAGAAGAGAGAACTGTCTTGAAAGTAGCCTTGGTTTCTTTTCTTTACAAACGTTCCAAGTCTTTATCATATCATAATACATAAGGGCCACACAATAAAATGCATTTTAAGAGGGCTGGTAGAAATATGTGTTTTGAAGAAACAACAGTATTATAAAGACTGAAATCTCTTACAATATGCCTCAAAGAATACTATAAATATTACTAAATCTTGTCTTTAGTTATTTATGCAACATTTATTGAGTAATTATTTTATGAGACTCTAAATGGCTTTCCATTCCATTCTGCTGAATTATAAAGTCCCCAATTCTAAAGTGACTTAGAAGGTCCTCTATTATAGGACTCCTGACTGCATACTAAGGCTTTTCCCTGTGATTTACCTTTGTCTTTAGTCCAGGCATTCTTAATACCTACAGACTTTTTAATATTATCAAGAATGCTAAGCTTTCTCTTGATTCTGGGCTTTATACACAATCCTTTTGCCTAGAATTATCTCCCTCACCCTCAACATATATTCTTACTTAACAGTTTCTACTACCTTAGAGAGATGCTGTTTCTTTCAGNAACACGGAATTCTTCTAATAAAAGTACTTTATTTTCTAGATTCAACTAATTTGAACAGGTATTTCACACTTGCCCCAAGTTATCCCACCCCTAAGACATATGCCAAACAACTGAGAGAAGAACATTTAAATCTACTGAGGAAGAAAGAAAAAGGCCTCCTCAAACCACTGCTAAATTCTGGAATTCTAAACCAACAGCATCCACCTAATTAGGATACTGAAATATCATATATTCCAAGGCTTTCACTGTATAGATAAGGAAGCTCTACAGAGTTGCATTTTACGCAATTCAATAACAACTTCGAAAAGAAATATTCTTGCCCTGAATGAAAAGAAAGAACACACACCTTCACATGTAACAGTTAAAAGGAAAGTCACCACTCAGTATAGTCTGGTATTACTCCTATTCTGTTTATAACTGAGAATGATTTATATTTGGAAGAGATTTTTGCCCTAAATATGCCTGTGTTTGTCACATGCTGCCTCAGCAATTTAGTTATCTAATCACTTGCATGTATTCAGTCTCAAGATAGGAGCCTTAGGTTAAAACTCACCTTGTGAATCTCAAATCTAGTTGCCATGGTAACTGTTCATTTTCGACCAACTCTGTACTCTTAGCTAACTTCAGTATCATGAATTTATTTCTGATGCCAAAGAACTGTGACAGATCATTATGGAATTTTTATGTATATCATAGTATAGCCTTTAATTTATTTTCAATAGGCTACATCTTATAACCCCAAATTCTCCTATTCATTTGGAAATGTTTTAAGTTTTGAACTTTGATTTTGGTGTAGGCTGATAATCATTTCATGCTTTAAACCTCCTCATTTGGGCCTTGTGAAGAAGACTTCAAAGAAGAAATTAAATTCTGGGAACATTATTTTACTGCACAGGATAATATTTTTAAAGTTTATAAATTGCCTGTAAACTCCCAGTGGTAGAAAATATGTTCATATTCTTTGAATCATTCTGAGTAACTAGAACACTGTTTCCATACATACTTACTGAAACTGGACATGTCGTATATCAAGGAAATACTGATGAAAACCCATATAACATTCATCCAAGTTCAAAGCATCCCTTCTCTCTACTTGCTTTAAGTGGCTTACAATCCCCATTATAACCTGCACCCCTTGGAAACATACCAAGTTTTAAGGAAAACAAAAATGCAGCAAGTCTGAGTAAAACATTAATTTAATTCCAATCCATCATCAGCATAATGCTAATGCTTTCCACTGCCTTCTGAGCATTAGTGATAGCATCCTATCTACCATCCAAAACTTTCTACCTAAGCTGTTCCATTTTATACAAAACAACAGTATGTACACACACCTGAACACACATTTATTAAGACACAGAGTCTGCACACAGTTCCATCCCTCCCCTCATGCTCTCTGCCCCAGGAGATTGCTTTCCATAGAACACATCAGAGCTCCTTCCCCCTCTCACTTTCCAAAGGATTGACATTTAACTACTTGATCTTAGAAGCAAAGCATAAGAAAACAAGAAGAGAGAACTGTCTTGAAAGTAGCCTTGGTTTCTTTTCTTTACAAACGTTCCAAGTCTTTATCATATCATAATACATAAGGGCCACACAATAAAATGCATTTTAAGAGGGCTGGTAGAAATATGTGTTTTGAAGAAACAACAGTATTATAAAGACTGAAATCTCTTACAATATGCCTCAAAGAATACTATAAATATTACTAAATCTTGTCTTTAGTTATTTATGCAACATTTATTGAGTAATTATTTTATGAGACTCTAAATGGCTTTCCATTCCATTCTGCTGAATTATAAAGTCCCCAATTCTAAAGTGACTTAGAAGGTCCTCTATTATAGGACTCCTGACTGCATACTAAGGCTTTTCCCTGTGATTTACCTTTGTCTTTAGTCCAGGCATTCTTAATACCTACAGACTTTTTAATATTATCAAGAATGCTAAGCTTTCTCTTGATTCTGGGCTTTATACACAATCCTTTTGCCTAGAATTATCTCCCTCACCCTCAACATATATTCTTACTTAACAGTTTCTACTACCTTAGAGAGATGCCGTTTCTTTCAGAGGAAACTATTCCAAACTCTCCAGTAATTGCTAGATCCAACTAAGGTTTGGGGTTTTCTCAATGGTAGACATGATTGAATCTATTCAACAGTCATCCTCCTCTTTCTTTCTAATAAAGAGAACTGTTTCGCTGTGGATACCCATCATGATCAATGTAATCTAATCACTAATGTACTAGTATCCTTCACCAGTTGCCAAACTAATGAGACATAAAGGAAAAAGTAGCTGGAAATGCCAAAGAGGATATCCTTCCTTGTTTCTAGCTCCGGATGTAGCTGTAGTTGTGATGCTTATTTAAAGGTAAGGTGCCACCTTAAAACCATGAAAGGAACATTCTACCGAGGGAGGTAGAATAGAAAGATCAAAGAAGACGGGGTCACTGATGACACTCAGAGCCAAAAAGTAACCTCAATACTGCCTACTTCTGAATTTCTTCTTAGGTAAACAGCAAATATTCTCAGGGATTAAGCCAGTGTTCATTTGATTTCTCATTGTTTGCAGCTATTTAAAAAAAAAGTCCTAATTCATAAGCTTTCCAAAATCAATATGTACTTTCTCTTACATAAGTCACTTTGTACATCCAACCCCATGAGTACAAGCTATCACAAGATTCTGGAAGATTTCCAGCGATGACTACAAGACATAGAACATGGCTCGTGCTAAATAAATACTTGTTGAGTGACAATATGGTAGTGAAGAGAACAGATTCTGGAAGTAGACTTTTTGAATTCTGGTTCTACGTCTTAAGGACATGCCATGTGGATTAGTTTTTACCTCAATATGCTTTAAATTTGGCATTTAGAAAATTCAGATCAATATAGTACCTATCTTTTTGTTTTTAGAGAGTTAAATGAATGAATAATATTATTCAGATATTTTTGGAGATGTAATAATATTCAATAAATGTTTGCTATTATGAATTACCAAGTACTGGGGGGAGTTGTAGGTCATTGCAAGATTAAGAAAATTAGCATTTGGCCCACAAAGAGCTTACAATCTAGTAGAGAACACAGGTATGACAGAGTGAGTTAACTGCTGTTACAGAGGTCCTTGTGATGGTTATGATGTTAATGGGAATAAGAGCGATGAATTTCTACCAGGGAATTTTGAAAAGACCTCCCCAAATAGAAGAGAAACTTTATACTTGTAGCCACAACCTCAGCCTATTTTTCTTCTATGTCTAAGTGTAGATAATGAAACAAAAAGAGGCAGAATATCTGAAAGTTCCATCAGAAACCATGTCGCTTAAAAGCCCTGCCATTTCTAACTGAAAAATATGAACAGAAAGATAGTGTATAGGGGAAGGTCTTGCCAAAGGATTCTACCCTTATTTTTTGCTCTCCCTGCACTTAGCATTTTCCAGCTGGGAAAAAATGGAGGACCATCCTTCTTGAAGATTGTTAACCTTCTTCAAAAAAACTACGAGAGGTGCCATGTCAACACACAAAAAATAACTCAGACAGCTGAGCCCCTCCAGATCTCAGGGATGTGAGAATGGAAGACTGACTTAGCAAAGCAGAAGGGTGGGGGGAGGAGAAGAAATTCAAGGGCCATCTGTCAGCTGAAAGGTTACGAAAAATAGTAACAGCAAGACATCCTGAATCTTGTCTTTTCCTTTGGCTGATTATCTGAATGTAACTTTAAACTTGGAGGTAAGAATCGATGCATTTCATTTCTTTGAGTAATGCTAAAACCAAACATTCACGCAAAAAACAACTAGGACCAACAGTGTCTAACAGAGCTGCCTTTGCTACTCTGTACAGATACTACTAACAGAGCTACACACTATATTATTCATATGAGTGATTTTTAAGACAGTATGTTCATCTCACAATTTAGCGAAGTGAAGGTGAGGGAAATGTCCTAGTTAGTGTTATCACATGTCCATGATTTGTTTCTTTTTATTTATTAAAAACCATGGATTCTCACTGGTGGCTCAGTCACCATCATGGCTTCCCTTGTGGCTCAGTTGGTAAAGGATCTGCCTCCAATATGGGAGACCTGGGTTTGATCCCTGAGTTGGAAAGATCCCCTGGAGGAGAAAATGGCAACCCACTCCAGTATTCTTGCCTGGAGAATCTCCATGGACAGAGTAGCCTGGCGCGCTATAGTCCATGGGGTTGCAAAGAGTCAGACACAACTGAGTGACTAAACACAGCACACGATATCTCTCAGGGGCTTTCTCCCACTGGCTCCCTGCCATCATGATGGATGATGCCCTGTACACGTACATGTGCCTACACACATATACAACCTTTCCGGCACACTTGCTTCTCAGTTCCATTTCTTCCTCCTCTCCAAAATTTTCTTAACGCCCCCATGATCCATGTCCATGAATATGCCCTGAATCTTGTCACCCCTGAAGCCACTCTACCTCCCAAATCATTTGTTCAAAAGCCTAATGTAGGTCTTTTTAGCTTGATTGCTCCTCCACTGCCTCTATTTTCAGTTTGTATTTTAAATGTTCTCCAATCAATAACATTAATTTCATTATATCTTGGAGTTATAGATACAAAGACAGGAAGGGGAAAAAAAAAAGAACATGGTCCCTACCCTTCTGATATATAAGATTTTTTAAAAAAGAAGAGTTAGAAAAGTAAATAATAAATGGCAATAAATTCTCTAAATTAAAACAAATGGTTGAAACAGGAAATAATGGCAAAGGCGGACATAGGTGAGATAAACAGTCATGAAGAATGGCCACGATGGGAAGGTGGATTTTGTTCTGAGATCAAGACAAAAGACAGAAGAAAGTACAGAGTGATAAGGCAAAAAACAGGGCTCTGAGTTCTGATTATTTGTTGAGTTTAAAACTCAGAGGATGAGAAGGATTCAAACAATGGACAGATTTAAATGTTTGGCCTTTTGTAAAGCCTGATGCAATCAAGGTGACCTCCGCAGCCAAATTTGAGGAGAGAAGCAGATTTTGCCCTTTCAAGCAGTATGTTTGCCAATACCTCCCAAGGGTATTTGATTTTCACCTTTTAGAAAAAATGCTTGAGATTCTTTTATCATCCATGGTACCTGGAGACCTCTCACATTGTCTTCATTTTATTCACCAAATGGAAATCAACAATGTTGAGTGGCATCCAACTAATTTCTGGGAATAATATTGTAGATTCTGTCACAAAAGCTACAGATGCCAAGATTTTCTAGAAAACTAGGTTAGTTATGTCCAGGCAAAATCACTCAAGTCACAGCCCTATCCATGTTCTCTAATTTGTTTTTCTAATAACGAGGTCACAAAATACACATTGATGAAAGTAAATATTTTCATTGTTTCACTGATATTGTCCCTAGTGACTGTTTCACAAAAGGAGATAAAGGAGGTCTTTAAAAGAAGGAACCATATTCTTTAATCTTTACCAGTTCTGCTCCATACTAACAAATGAAAGGAGGAATTTGGAATTCATCTTGGGAGCTTTCAGGTCTCTGAGTGTTCTGAGTCATCTTTTTCTCATTAGTGAGAGACAGTATTTTAATACAACAGTCTCTGTGGATGCCTGCTCCTTGCTATAGCCAGAGAGCATGCCTTTGTTATATCACCCTGCTCTGGGGCGAACACAGAACAGACTCATTTATGGGACAAATATGTGTAGACAATGCTCTATCTCAAGAGTTTAAAAAGCTCCAGATGTTACTATAATATTTAAACCATCTTAAAGCATTAAAATATAAATCCACATCATAGCAAAATTACTTAAAATGTTAGGTCTTGTAAGGTCTAATAAGCCCAAAAGGAATGCCTCCAGGATTTTCATACATTTATAAGGCGTGGTTTGTTTCCAAGTTCATTAGTTCATTCATTTAGTCATTTAAGAAATAGGTGTTTTTATGCCTCCTGGGTACCAGGCACTGTGCTAAGCACTAGGGTTTCACCATCAAATGATGTAAATATGTTCAATGTCCTGATAGAATTTAAAGAATTAACTGGAGAGGGAGGCACTTTTATTAAACAAATGAGTCAATGAAATATTTGAGTACAGATTTTCCAGTCCTTTGAAGAACACATTTTGTGTGTGTGTATTTTTTTTTAAGAGATTAACCTACTGAAGGCTATCAGAAAAGTCATTTTCTAAGGAAAGGGCATTTAAACACTTACATGGGGATCAATAAGAACTTGCTAGGAAAATATGAGTAGTGATGGGGATAAGGCATTGGGCTTTTGCAGGCCAGCCAAGTGACCAGCTTTGTACACATCCCTGCAAGGAGAAAAAGAACCTGTGCAAACCTAAAACTTGAAAGACGTCCTGTGCAGTTGATGATTGGTGAGCAAGTACATGATTTGATAAACTGTACAAGGTACGTTAAAAATGTTGTGCCTTATCCTAAGGGCAGTTGAAAACTACCAAACATTTTTAAGTAGCTTAGCTACATATTTTGAAAACAGTTATATATTTTAAAGAAAGATCACTCTGAATGTTAAGTGAAAAACAAATGTGGGTATAAAATCTGTGCTCTCCCCCCCAAAAAAAAATTACCTCTGTAGTGTTTATACTTAACCATATGGTAAAAGGTCTCCTGCTAGAAGTTAGATAATTGAGCTTAGAGTCCAAGCTCTTCCGTTACATAAGGTATATAAAAAAATATTAGTATGCTTTTAAAAACACTAAGAAATAGGGCATTTATTCTGGAAACATTTAATAAAAGCAAGTTTCCAATCTCAATCCGAAACAGGTCATTCACGTAAAATACATGTATTACCTTTAAAAGGACAAATACACATTTCACCTGGCTAGCTTGCCCTGTATTTATACCAGTGCTTGTCAAAGTGGGTTCCCAGACTAGCGACATCAGCATCAAGTGGGAACTAATTAAAAATGAAAATTCTCTGGCACTTCCAGACGGACTGAGTAAAGCCCTCCAACTGACTCCGATGCAGGGTTCAGTTTGATAACAGCTACAGTTTATATAAATGGTGTTCACAAACAAATATTGCTATTTTCCAAGACAGAGATGTTTGATTATAGTCTATGAGTTAGTATCCTTTAAACATTCATAGGCATTAATGTTGGGGGGAGGGCTTGATGTCTATTTTAAAAGATTTATCCTAACAGAAATACCAAAAGTTGGTGAGGATGTGAAGACAAGAGAACACTTGTACCATGTTGGTGGGAATGTAAATTGGTGGAGCCACTGTGGAAAAATGCATGGAGGTTCAAAGCACTAAAAACAGGACTATAATATGACCCAGAAATTCCACTCCTGGGTTTATATCAAAAAACCCACAAAAGCACTAATTTGAAAAGATACAGGCACCACAATGTCCAATTCAGTCAGTCGCTCAGTCGTGTCTAACTCTTTGCGACCCCGTGAGCCACAGCACACTAGGCCTCCCTGTCAATCACCAACTTCCGGAGTCCACCCAAACCCATGTCCATCGAGTCGATGATGCCATCCAACCAGCTCATCCTCTGTCATTCCCTTCTCCTTCTGCCCTCAATCTTTCCCAGCATCAGGGTCTTTTCCAGTGAGTAAGTTCTTTGCCTCCTGTGGTTCAGGAGGCCACAATGTCCACTGGAGCATTATTTACAATTGCCAAGATATGGGAGCAACCTAAATGTCCTTCAACAGATGAATGGATAAAGAAGATGCAGAGGATACATATAATGGGATACAACTCAGTCAAAAAGAAAAATGAAATGTTACTATTTGCAACAATATGGATGGACTTAGAGTGCATCATGCTAAGTCAAGCAAGTCAGAGAAAGACAAATACTGCATGATGCCACATACGGAGACTAAAAAATACAACAAACTAGTGAATACAACACAGAAGAACTAAACCCTCAAATAAGAGAACAAACTAGTGGGGAAAAGAAAGGAGGGAATGACAATGTAGGGATAAGGGAGTAAGAGTACAAACTAGCATGTATAAAATAAGCTACAAGGATAAACTATAACCCAGGGAATATAATCAATATTTGATAATAATTATAAATGGAGTATAACCTTTAAACTGTGATCACTATACTGTACACTTGTAACTTCTATAATATTGTATATCAACTATACTTCAATAATGAGTGTGTAAATCCTTGGAAGAAAAGTTATGACCAACCTAGATAGCATATTGAAAAGCAGAGACATTACTTCACTGACTAAAGTCTGTCTAGTCAAGGCTACGGTTTTTCCTGTGGTCATGTGTGGATGTGAGAGTTGGACTGTGAAGAAGGCAGAGAGCTGAAGAATTGATGCTTTTGAACTGTGGTGTTGGAAGAGACTCTTGAGAGTCCCTTGGACTGCAAGGAGATACAACCAGTCCATTCTGAAGGAGATCGGCCCTGGGATTTCTTTGGAGGGAATGATGCTGAAGCTGAAGCTCCAGTACTTTGGCCACCTCATATGAAGAGCTGACTCATTGGAAAAGTCTCTGACGTTGGGAGGGATTGGGGGCAGGAGGAGAAGGGGATGACCAAGGATGAGATGGCTGGATGGCATCACTGACTCGATGGACGTGAGTCTGAGTGAACTCCAGGAGTTGGTGATGGACAGGGAGGCCTGGCGTGCTGNACAACCAGTCCATTCTGAAGGAGATCGGCCCTGGGATTTCTTTGGAGGGAATGATGCTGAAGCTGAAGCTCCAGTACTTTGGCCACCTCATATGAAGAGCTGACTCATTGGAAAAGTCTCTGACGTTGGGAGGGATTGGGGGCAGGAGGAGAAGGGGATGACCAAGGATGAGATGGCTGGATGGCATCACTGACTCGATGGACGTGAGTCTGAGTGAACTCCAGGAGTTGGTGATGGACAGGGAGGCCTGGCGTGCTGTGATTCATGGGGTGGCAAAGGGTTGGACACGACTGAGCGACTGAACTGAACTGAAGTAAATAAAATGACTCACCCTGCTGATTACAAACTGACTGAAGCCCAGCGAGGGTGAAAGGCTTGCTCTGGTCAAAAAGTATTTGAGGGAAAAGATGTTGAGATGAGACAAAGTTTGAGTTCTTGTCTGTCATTCATCAATGTGTGACCTTGGGCAAGTTTTTAACTTTTCAGGACTCCAGTTTCTTCACTAAAAACTAAGGATAACAAGGTATTTATTCCATATTGGTGCTGTGAAAATTGCTTGAAATAATAGTGGTGAAGACTGTCACTCAGTGACTGGCACATAGTAAGAACTCTAATAAATGGTAGAAATTTATTGGTTCAAAGAATGTTTTCCCTTCATCTTTTGTGGTTTCTCTGAGTGGAATGTCTTCTAAATGAATGTATACAATTGTTGCAGGCCTGATTATACTCATTAGGAAAAGTTATATCTATANAGTAAATAAAACTTCACTGGACTACAATCATACCTACTCCTGAACTTACAGTCTATTACTTCTTTCATGCACAATGGTACAATTAAATAGTTGCGATAGAGTCCTGGCCTATATGCCTAAGATATTTACCATCTGGCTATATACAGAAAAAATTTTTGATCCTTGTTCTAGACTGCTTACTCTATTTCAATACTTCATCATACCTTGTTAGCCCTACCTCCTAAATAAATGATACTTTATTTCATTTATAAAGGAGAAGAGAGATTTTAATTAAAATAATGATCTTGCAAATCTTTCACCTACATGAAATTTTTTTAGTTAATAATTTGTGCTACATAATGGGCTTTGAGATACAAAGCCCATTCTCCCTTATCATTACCTCTGGTACAAAGCTAATTCAGTTCCTTACTATACATAAATGAATGAATATGACATCTTAACTGGCCTCATGTAGTCCAGTATGTATTCACAATGCAATTTATGAGTAAAAATGTCTATTTCCATATCTCAGCCTACTGAAATGCTATACTCACTTAAAGGCCCCACTCAAATGCTTATTTTTTGTGTGAATTCTCTAATTCTTCTACCTACTCTCACTGACAGAGTGATTTTGCCTATTTTCTGTGATCTCACAGATTTAGTTCTTAAGTACATTATGGAATTCATCATATTGTATTGAAACTGTTTATTTATGTGACTGTGTCATTTATCATATCCCAAGATTTTGGTGAGCACTATTTCTTACTCATCAGCAATTCAGTTATCTTTTATTAAAAAATGCTTATTAGATACTAACTGTGGCAGTTTTTCTTACAGGGAATAAGCATTTTTAATTACAATTTGAAAGATCCAAGAAAAAGTAAAATGGTGAGTAATTGAAAAGAGTGCTTAGAGTCTGTTTTAGCTAGGGTAGTCGGAATAGACCATTTCAAGTTGGTGATACTGAGGATATTTTAGGATTTGAATTATGNTCAGCAATTCAGTTATCTTTTATTAAAAAATGCTTATTAGATACTAACTGTGGCAGTTTTTCTTACAGGGAATAAGCATTTTTAATTACAATTTGAAAGATCCAAGAAAAAGTAAAATGGTGAGTAATTGAAAAGAGTGCTTAGAGTCTGTTTTAGCTAGGGTAGTCGGAATAGACCATTTCAAGTTGGTGATACTGAGGATATTTTAGGATTTGAATTATGAGAACAAGGTGGGCAAAGCTCTGAGATATAGCATACTACCTCCCCATGGCTCTCTCTTCAAGCAAAAAATTTTAAAATAACAAGTGTAGAGTCCTTGAGATTAAATTGATTTTGACAAGTTATATAAATAGAAATAGGGACATTACAGTTTAAATGATCAATTTAAGAAGCCAACAGAAATCAGATAATAAGGAATCTTGCAAGTTACCTTGTACAAAACTGTTATTTTCCAAAAAGCTACAATGAATACCCTGTCTCACAGGTTGTTCCAGAACCATGCTGCTTTCCCCATCAAGAGATGACATCCATGTCAACTTCACATGAATCTAGCTTGGGCTTTCTGACTGCCTTGAGTAATACAGGCACAAGTGACACTCTATGAACATTCAAACCACACAAAATGATAGAATTTCTGCCTGGTCCTTCCACAGAATGCTCACCCTTGGAACTCTGCTGTCATAATATAAGGTAGCTCAGGCCACATAAAGAGCCCCTTGTGGAGGGAAACTTGGCTCCTGGCTCTCAGAAACGATTGTTCCTAGCCAACAAGGAGCACCTAACTGTTGTCTTAAGTTTGGTTGCAGCAACAGATAACTGGAACATTTATTTAGGAGTCAACTTCACTTCAAAATCTATGCCTGGGAAAGTTAAATGAGTGAAAGTCGCTCAGCTATATCTGACTCTTTGAGACCCCAAAGGCTATACAGTCCATGGAATTCTCCAGGCCAGAATACTGAAGTGGGTAGCCTTTATCTTCTCCAGGGGATCTTCCAACCCAGGGATTGATTGAACCCAGATCTCCCTCATTACAGGCGGATTCTTTACCAGCTGAGCCATAATGGAAGTGCAAGAGTACTAGAGTGGGTAGCCTATCCCTTTTCCAGCGGATCTTCCAGACCCAGGAATCAAACCAGGGTCTCTTGCATTGCAGGTGGATTCTTTACCAACTAAGCTATCAGGGAAGCCACAGATAAGGCCATAATTAAGTCAATATGGATATTAATGAAATCACAGAAGAAAACACAAATAAGCAGTAATTGCAGAAAAATTTTGCTCTGGGTAAATGAGATCAGGTAATCTCAGTGACGCTAATCTTAGGCATTTCTAAGTGAACTTAAATTCAAACATTTATCATTTTGTAATAGACTTTATTTTTTAGAGAAGTTTTAGGTTCACAGCCAAACTAAGTAGAGGGTAAAAATATTTCCCATATACCTCCTGCCCCCACACATGTGGAGCCTCCTCATTTATCAACCTCATTTCCTTAATTTTACATTTGGAGACATCAGTTTATATTTTATAATTTGGTTGCTATAGAAACAAGTTGACTTACATTACTGAATATTTCATCAATTTTAAGTACATTTTTACTGAAGCATGACACACCTAATAAAATATGCACAAACAATATATATGCAGCTTATAGAATTTTACAAAAGGAACACAACTGTAAAGAGATTAAAAAAACAGAATATAACCAGCTGTTCAGAGGCCTCTTCACATCACTCCTACCTCCCAAATAACATCTAAAGCTGATTTCTAACACATAAGTTAATTTTGCCTGACTTAAAATGTATGCAAATAGAATTGTACAGAACATACTCTTTTATGATTTTCATTGTGCTACAGGTATGGAGATATATGACATTAACTCTCATTCCTGTACAGTATTTCACAGCATGTAATCATCAGCATTGACGTACCATGCTATTCGTGATGAACATTAGGGCCATTTCCAGCATTATTTAGTAAGTGCTGTTACTAGAAATATATCTAGGAATAGAACCGAAAGGTTGTAGGCTTCATATATGTATTTAAAAAGTTATCACCAGAATGGTTGCACTAATAGAAATATTTGTCTATCTCCAGATAATGAACATTTTCTACTATGCTTCCTTCTAGAAATATTTTGCAATATGACTCACAATTCATCTAAAATTGATTTTTATGTATCAATATCTACTTTTCCCATGTGTATCAAATTTGTTCTATGCCACTCATGTAATGATATCATACTATATGTTCTAGTCTGTCTGTCTGACACTTCCCATGCAGATGCTTATGATATTAATCCATACTATATTATTTAAATATAATTTGTAGTTGGATAATATTTCAATGCATCATTTATCTATTTATTCATTCATTCAATCATCCTGTCATTTATCTATTCACTCCAGTTAGAAACACAATTGGGTCACTTCTAGTTTCATTGTTCAGCCACTGAGTTGTGTCCGACTCTTTGTGATCCTGTGAACTGCGGCATGCCAAGTTTATTATAAATATTGTTTCTATAATCACTTTTTTCTTTAGTGAGCATATGCACACAGTTCAGTGGGTACATCATCAAACTGATGAGTTCAATGTCATGCACATGCTCTGATTTAGTAGGTACTGTGAAAGAGTTCTCAAATGACTGAGTAGTTTTACAGTCCAAACACCACTGAACAGGTATTTTGCATATTTATAATTCATCAAATGACTTTGTATTTATCCTATCTTGAATGACTTTGTATTTATCCTGTCTTGAAGTTGCCCTTATAGTGGTAAGTTATGGTATTTCCTTGTCACTTTAATTTGCATTTCTCTAATAACTAGTAGACTTGAGGATTTTTTTAACATATTTTTTAGCGATTTAGATACCTTGTTTTGAGAAATCCTTATTCAAGACAATTGCTCAATATTCTATGAGGATATTTACCTTTTTCTTATTAAGTTTTAAGATTTTAAAATATATTCTGGATACAAATCTTTTATTTACATGTTATAAACATTCTCTTACCAAGTAGTTTATACTTTTTTTTCTCTTAGTGGTGTTTCTTGATTAGTAAAATTTCTAAATTCAATATATTATAAAATGTGTATATATATATATATATATATATTCTATTTTTTTTACTTTTTAGCACTTTTATAAAATTAAAAAAATATGCTAACCTCCAAGTTGTATTCTCTTTATTTTTTCTTTTAAATAGTCCACATATTCATGATGAATAAAATCTTACCTGACACTTCATAAGAGCCAGAGTATGCCATATAGTTTTGAACTGTATAATTCTGAAAACATATATAATATGTGAGGGTCTACATCAAATTCAACTATCATCTTTTCACCAGTAAAATATCTTGAAGCCACCCACTCCTACAAAGTTCCTAGAAGAGAATATCTTTTAGTTCATGTTTAGCATTTGATCAAACTTTCAAAGGATATTCAGATTTGAAGGAGTTGGGATGGCGAGTTGTATAATGATCTTTGTATTTCTGAGATTTAGTTTGCCAAAGAAGGACTAAAGATCCAAAACTGTGCAGTAAAGGGAATTGAGAAGTAAAAACAAACTATGATTTCCTCAAGGTTTTGGATTGCCTAAATGCTGCCACAGTGTTTATTCTCACTAATTAAAAATCTACCTTAGAAATGTAAACTGTATTCAAAGATGAATTTGACAAAAGTTAAAAGTATGCTCCCCTTCTCAATGACAGATGCATGAGGGATTCACAAGAACAGATGCCTGGTCACTCACACACATTCCTTATCATTTTCCAACACTTAAGACTGAGTAATTTTGAGTGTTATTTGTTCCAGACCAAAGACTTTAAGGCCAGGCGCAAATGTCTTTTAAATTGCATCTGATTAATATCCCTCAACAGCATATTTGTCACTTCCAAAGACTCCACATGTTGTTCTCCAAGGCAAACCTACTCCGACTGATCTGAAAATGAAATGAGCCATGGGGAATAAGTACTAACAGAGTCAAATGTGACTGAAACTCAGTAATCCTCAATGCTGGAAATTCAACATTAAGTTCCTAAAGCAGAACATAAACTAAAATTCTACTTTTTTTGTTTGCTTGTTTTCAAACTCTGGGTTCACTAAGTAAGGTGGTATCACCAATGTACAGATTTGATCAATGAATAATAAATTATGTGTTAGGTCATATGGAGTCCCATTTGATTGACTGTTTCCATTCATTACTAAGAGAAACAAGATCAAGGGTATAATTTGGCAATGTTTGGCATAGGCAACAGCTCAGGTTTTTCTGTTTTAAGGTCTCAATTCTATTCTTGAATTGAGAATGAGTTTTGTGAGATCTTAAGCACAAGAACTCTTCCAACCTTAGAAATTACATTTTCTCTTTCATGAGTTATCTTTGACCTTGAAGTGAAAATGGATGGCTATCCACTAACATTTAAATACCATACAGATTCATCTTTATAAAAATCATTTTTGCCTCATGATATTATGAAAAAACTATTTACTCAGGGAAAATGAAGGAAATAAAAATAAATTCCCTAGAACTTTTAAGGCATTTTCCTAAGTTCACCTAGTAAATATTTCCTATTTTAAAAGATAACAAGAAAGCATTTTTTTTAGTTGATATTGTCAAATCCTCAGGCTCTGGGTAGATCAGAGTAAATTCTCTAGACCAGTGGCAGCCTACAGAAATATAATCCATGCATCCAGGAATGCATGTTCAGTCCTGTCCGACTCTTTGCAACCCCATGGACTATAGGCCCACCAGGTTTCTCTGTCCATGGGATTTCCAATCAAGAATACTGGAGTGGGTCACCCTTTCTTCTTCAGGGGTCTTCCCAACCCAGGGATCGAGCCAACATCTTCTGAGTCTCTTGCATTAGCAGGCAGTTTCTTTAACACTGAGCCACCTTTAACACTGAAGCCCATGCTAGCCACAAATACGAGCAACATAGATCATTTTACATTTCTAATAGCCACATTAAATAATATTTTTTAAAACAGGTAAAATTAGTTTAATGTTTTATCTAGCCCAATATATCAAAATATTATCATTTCAGTATGCAATCACTATAAACTATTAGTAAGATATTGTCCTTTTTGGATACTATTTAAAATCCAGTATGTTTTTACACTTCGCGAGCAAGTAATTTGGATAAGCCACATTTTAAGTCTACAGCAGTTATAAGTATCTGGTTGCTACCAAATTGGGCAGTGCAACTATAAAATATTTGCAGCAATACTTGGAATAAAACCTAGTCTTTTTTATCCATCTATATTCTCTTTATGTCTATTCTTTCTAATTGTTCTTTCTGCCTTTCTTTTCTTTTTTTAGTCACCAGTCTTTTTTAGTTCTTTTCATTTTTAGATTCACTAAACTGATTTTCCTTCAAACCTAGCAAAAGAACTATTGCAATTATAAAATTTTTATAGAAAGACATAGCTTCAAAGAACATAAAGAATTGCTTAAAATTAGTGACAATTAGTTTGCTATAAAGTTTTCTTTTAATAGTAATTATTTTTTGCCTGGGATAAAGCTATGTCCATCATTCATAAACTATTCAAACTTAGAGAAATTTACTTGATTCATTAAGTTTCAGGTTCCCAGTCTTTATAATAGAGGGAAACAATATTTCCTCATAGGACTGTTCTAAGAATTTTATGAAGTCATGCTTATATACATAGCTTAAGACCTGATACATTATAAGCACTTAACACAAATAGATAAGCTTGTTGTCAACTAGGAATTTTTCATAAACTGGAAAGTGCAGGTGTTTTCTTTGTCTGACTTTTTCATTTACCTTGAGAAGCAAAAAAGATAATAAGCTGCTCCGATTCAAAGACATGCTAAACAGAAATCTCATTTATTCAAACTATTCCTCATTCAAATAGCAATGCCTCACTGATCTTTCTAAACATAATAATTTCATTCACATTCAGAAAAGTGATATTTTCCAACTCATTCTGAATATTTTTATTGCATTATACAAGAAATTCAACTTTGAGGTAAGATTTTAAGGTCTTCTGAACCAATAAAACCTCATTAAAATGCTACATAAAATTTCATTTTAAAAAATTTTTTAGTGAAAGAGAAATAACATTTAAAATACATGCAAGTTCTCAAGTAGTCAATAATTTCAATTAACTTAAGATGTTTTCCTTATTACACTAGGGACATGAAAGTGTGCAGTGCCATCTATTTCATTTGGATCTTATAAAGATTATTTTTGCCATTTTTATCTAATTATACTTATATCATCCTTCTCCCCAACTCACCAAATCCATTCTTCACGATGTACTTATTTCTTTCAAAATTTTAAATCAGATATCATTTGTATATCAGAGACCTCATGTTATTTTTAGAATGTTATTTTAGAAATCCAAAGTCTCTAAGGGGTCTTATTGATCAGACTCTGTCCTGTTGAACTCATTTCCCATCATTCATCACTATGGCTCCTTCATTATATTCATCCATACTGGTCTTCTTCACTTCTTAAAAATCTCCATGCTTGATACTCAGTTGAGGCATTTGTACCTATATTCTTTGCCTAGAATATTCAGCTCTCCCTTAATTAACATGCTGTTCTAGTTTCAAATTGCACCACTGAAAAGAATTTTTCTCTGACCAAACTAACTAAAGAGACAACCTAATTCAAATTTAAAGTATCCTTTACCCAGAATCCACCATTCTCTAATCAACTGCTGTTTTCTTTACAGTTACTTTCACTTAAGTATTTGCTGACCTGTTTAAGGGATTCAGTCCTCTACCTATATAATATAAAATTAAATATAAATACTCAATTAAATATAAGTCCTTCAGGTGAAAAACCACATCTATCCTATTCACCACTGAATCCCCATATCTAGGGGTTGAGTAATTAATAAATGATGGTCTCATTCCAAACATTTAATGGGTCACTCTTTGGGGGATAAGAATTTTCAAGGTAATGGATGATCTAGTAAGCATGAAGGAAGTAGGAGCCCAGTCTTGCTCTTGCTCCATACAGCCTGAGGTGAAAGAACCCTAGGAAGCAACCTGAAACATTGTTTTACTTCCTCAAACACTCTCAGCATCACTCTTCCAGGGTTATCAGCTCACTGGGGGCTACTTGTCCCTAAATGAAAAATGAGTGGCAAAGGGAAGGAGTGAACAGTAAAATATAGTGGAGGAAGATGGGCCAGACACAGATCTAAGCTTTAGGTTAAATAAATTTAAACAAACTGTAAAAACCTCTGAGCTTCAATTTTTTCACCAATAACATAAAGGTAACAGTCATATCTGACTCATAATGTTGCTGAAGAGAGTAAGTTACATAGCCCATGTGAAGTGTCCAGGACTGATTAGCCATCCATCAGAGACAAATGTTTTACCTTGGTTTGTTTCTAACTCCTTTTATTCTGATTCTAGTAGGTATGACTTGAAAATTTTATCTCAGTGCGTTTGGGTAATGGAAGGAGAGGATTTCAGACACATTTATACAATATATGTTGCAATCTACATCTAAAATTCCCAAATGAAAACTTAAAGTAGCTTTATTTTCCTTTGCTATTGTTTTGCATAAATTTCCTTTAGGTCTTTGTATAGAGAGGCAGTGAATTAGGCCAAAGTAGAATTTATATATTCCACAATTCTCTTTCAAAATTAAATTATAATTCATTAACACTGCATTATGATAATTTCCAATAGCTACTTCATTATAGAAAACCAGTCAAGTAAATGCATATCATTAAGTTTTCATGTATAAATACATACAAGTATATATTTTGTCACACAAAGCAAAAGGTAAAGAAAACAGACCTCTGGTGAAGAGGGAAGTAAAAGTTCTTTCCTTAAAAATTAAAAAAAAATTATAAACTTTAGGTGCCACTGTAGAAGAATTTCATGACTCGAAAGATTTTCCAAATACAAAAGCAAAACCATTTCGTCTTTAGAATATCTCTCTCTGAGAGCAAAACCATTCTTAACTACTGACAACCCTTTAGATGTGCCTTGGGTGGTAAGAAGATGCTATATTAGTTTATGATTTTATAACAGACAAAATGATTAAAAATTCTCTGGAGCTAGAGCATCTCTGTTAACTCTTTCCCCCAAGTTGCATCTAAGATGTTCACAAGGTGTTAGCCACAGTGTCAATGTGCAGATCAGCTAAAGGTTTATATACAAAGCTCCTTCTCCCTTGGTGTACATAAACTGAAGGACAAAACTAATCATCCAAGCCGTCATTTCAATTATATGGAAGAAAGAATAGTTGAGAAGGCTAAATAATGATTAAGGAGAACACTGTTAACCAAAAAAGTAAAGTTTCAATTTTAATATGTTAGCAGTGGAAACTTACAAAATAAAAGTGTATCTGTTTAAAAGGACATTCTGTCAGTGCATATGAAGATGCTATAAACTCTTAAAAGTGGGCCCTCAAATATGTTTACCTATAGTTATGTATATAGGACATAGATAATATTTCATGAGATATTACTAAAATAAAATTTCAAATATGGCACATTAAACATTGTTTTTCTTCTATTTATATAGTCAAAACAACCAAGGTGATTATCCTTCAACTTTCCAAGCCAGTGTTTGGGCATTCTGTAGAACTAATTATAGGTTCCATTTGCAATGATGGAGCCAAGGACAAAGTATTGAACCTTATTGACATTCTTAAGGCTCTTGCTATAGAAATATTTTTCAATTCATACCCTTCCATCATTTTAAAACACAAAATACCTTTGGTAACTGTTAATGATTAATCCAAATTTTTTTAATACTCCAGAAAAACATGGATCTGTAGCAATGCAGTACAGTAGTTCCCTCAACTTAGGGTCCACAAATAAGGACTAGAATTGCAGCTCTGTGTTAAACAGCTGTGTGATCCTACTCAGGATAATTAAAGTAAGTTGTCAGTTGTTTAAACAAAAAGTAGGGATGATAAAGAAACTAATTTGAGGTTGGTAGTGAGGATTTGAGAGATTATATACTTGTGAGGTTTTTGAGGTATACACCAGGTTTACAGAGAGTCCTATAAATGGTAGTTTAAGAAAAAAAGATCACTGATGTACAGCATGCATGCAGAATGTGAAAAAATTATACACTTACAGTTTAAAAAATTAAAAAAAATATTTTAACAATTTTTAAAGGTTACTTTCCATTTGTAGTTACCACAAATTATTGGCTATATTCTCACGTTAGACACTACTTCTTACATCCGATAGTTTGTGCCTCCGACTCTGCCACCCCTGTGTTGTCCCCCCAACACTGGTAACCACTAGTTTGTTCACTGTATCTGTGAGTATGCTGCTTTTCTGTTATATTCAGTATCTCGGTGTATTGTTTAGATTCCCATGTAAGTGATATCATCCAGCATTTGTCTTGGTCTGACTTATTTCACTTACCATACATTTGATAAATTCTAACAAAGAGGATACACTCAAAAAATAATTNCTTCAATTTTTTCACCAATAACATAAAGGTAACAGTCATATCTGACTCATAATGTTGCTGAAGAGAGTAAGTTACATAGCCCATGTGAAGTGTCCAGGACTGATTAGCCATCCATCAGAGACAAATGTTTTACCTTGGTTTGTTTCTAACTCCTTTTATTCTGATTCTAGTAGGTATGACTTGAAAATTTTATCTCAGTGCGTTTGGGTAATGGAAGGAGAGGATTTCAGACACATTTATACAATATATGTTGCAATCTACATCTAAAATTCCCAAATGAAAACTTAAAGTAGCTTTATTTTCCTTTGCTATTGTTTTGCATAAATTTCCTTTAGGTCTTTGTATAGAGAGGCAGTGAATTAGGCCAAAGTAGAATTTATATATTCCACAATTCTCTTTCAAAATTAAATTATAATTCATTAACACTGCATTATGATAATTTCCAATAGCTACTTCATTATAGAAAACCAGTCAAGTAAATGCATATCATTAAGTTTTCATGTATAAATACATACAAGTATATATTTTGTCACACAAAGCAAAAGGTAAAGAAAACAGACCTCTGGTGAAGAGGGAAGTAAAAGTTCTTTCCTTAAAAATTAAAAAAAAATTATAAACTTTAGGTGCCACTGTAGAAGAATTTCATGACTCGAAAGATTTTCCAAATACAAAAGCAAAACCATTTCGTCTTTAGAATATCTCTCTCTGAGAGCAAAACCATTCTTAACTACTGACAACCCTTTAGATGTGCCTTGGGTGGTAAGAAGATGCTATATTAGTTTATGATTTTATAACAGACAAAATGGTTAAAAATTCTCTGGAGCTAGAGCATCTCTGTTAACTCTTTCCCCCAAGTTGCATCTAAGATGTTCACAAGGTGTTAGCCACAGTGTCAATGTGCAGATCAGCTAAAGGTTTATATACAAAGCTCCTTCTCCCTTGGTGTACATAAACTGAAGGACAAAACTAATCATCCAAGCCGTCATTTCAATTATATGGAAGAAAGAATAGTTGAGAAGGCTAAATAATGATTAAGGAGAACACTGTTAACCAAAAAAGTAAAGTTTCAATTTTAATATGTTAGCAGTGGAAACTTACAAAATAAAAGTGTATCTGTTTAAAAGGACATTCTGTCAGTGCATATGAAGATGCTATAAACTCTTAAAAGTGGGCCCTCAAATATGTTTACCTATAGTTATGTATATAGGACATAGATAATATTTCATGAGATATTACTAAAATAAAATTTCAAATATGGCACATTAAACATTGTTTTTCTTCTATTTATATAGTCAAAACAACCAAGGTGATTATCCTTCAACTTTCCAAGCCAGTGTTTGGGCATTCTGTAGAACTAATTATAGGTTCCATTTGCAATGATGGAGCCAAGGACAAAGTATTGAACCTTATTGACATTCTTAAGGCTCTTGCTATAGAAATATTTTTCAATTCATACCCTTCCATCATTTTAAAACACAAAATACCTTTGGTAACTGTTAATGATTAATCCAAATTTTTTTAATACTCCAGAAAAACATGGATCTGTAGCAATGCAGTACAGTAGTTCCCTCAACTTAGGGTCCACAAATAAGGACTAGAATTGCAGCTCTGTGTTAAACAGCTGTGTGATCCTACTCAGGATAATTAAAGTAAGTTGTCAGTTGTTTAAACAAAAAGTAGGGATGATAAAGAAACTAATTTGAGGTTGGTAGTGAGGATTTGAGAGATTATATACTTGTGAGGTTTTTGAGGTATACACCAGGTTTACAGAGAGTCCTATAAATGGTAGTTTAAGAAAAAAAGATCACTGATGTACAGCATGCATGCAGAATGTGAAAAAATTATACACTTACAGTTTAAAAAATTAAAAAAAATATTTTAACAATTTTTAAAGGTTACTTTCCATTTGTAGTTACCACAAATTATTGGCTATATTCTCACGTTAGACACTACTTCTTACATCCGATAGTTTGTGCCTCCGACTCTGCCACCCCTGTGTTGTCCCCCCAACACTGGTAACCACTAGTTTGTTCACTGTATCTGTGAGTATGCTGCTTTTCTGTTATATTCAGTATCTCGGTGTATTGTTTAGATTCCCATGTAAGTGATATCATCCAGCATTTGTCTTGGTCTGACTTATTTCACTTACCATACATTTGATAAATTCTAACAAAGAGGATACACTCAAAAAATAATTTTATCCTTGTTGGTATCACTATTTCTGTTCTTAAAATTTACATGAATGAATTATGGATTATGTACTCCTTGTGTCTGGCTTTTTTCATTAAACACTACACTTACTGTAAATAAATAAAGTTGGTGAAGTCCCTCACACCTTACACAAAAACAAACTTAAAATGGCTTAAAAACTTAAATATAAGACAGGATATCATAAAACTCCTAGAAGAGAACATAGGCACAATGTTCTCTCACATAAATCATTTCAATGTTTTCTTATGTCAGTCTCCCAAGGTAATAAAAATAAAAAAAAAAATAAACAAATAGGACCTAGTCAAACATTAGCTTTTGTACAGAAAAAGAAATCCACAAACAAGACAGAAACACAACTCATGGGCTGAGAGAAAATATCTGCAAATAATGTAACTGACAAGGGCTTAATTTCCAAAATATACAAACAGTTCATACCACTCAATAATGACAGTAACAACAAAATCACCCCAACAAAAAATGAGACAACATAAATAGACATTTCTCCAAAGAAGATATACAGATGACCAATAAGCACATGAAGTGATGTTCAACACCACTATCAGAGAAACATAAATCCACACTACAAGCAGGTATCACCTTATACTGATCAGACTGGCCATCAATAAAACGTCCACAAAAAATAAATAACTTGAGAGGGTGTGAAGAAAAGGTAATACTCCTACACTGTCTGTGGGAATGTAACCTGGTGCAGTCAGTGTGGAGAATAGTTTGGAGGATTCCTAAAACACTAAAAATAGAGCCTCCATATGATCCAGTAATCTCAATCCGGGACATATATCCAGAGAAAATCACAATTTGAAAAGATACATGCACCTCAATATTCACAGCAGCACTACATACAGTAGCCAAAACATGGAATTGGCCTTAACTTTCATAGACAGATGAATGGATAAAAAAGATGTGGTACCTATGTACCTGGAGAAGGAATTGGAAACCCACTACAGTATTCTTGCCTGGAGAATCCCATAGATAGAGGAGCCTGACAGGCTACAGCCCATGGGGTTGCAAAGAGTTGGACATGACTAAGCAACTAACACACACACATATGTACCATATCAGGGGAAATACCAATAATTTCAGATATGCAGATACCACCAACTTTATGGAAGAAACGGAAGAGGAACTAAAAAGCCTGTTGATGAAAGTGAAAGAAGAGAGAAAAATAGCTGGCTTGAAACTCAACATTCAAAAAACTAAGACCATGGTAGCCAGTCCCATCACTTCATGGCAAATAGATGGGAAAACAAAGAAATTAGTGACAGACTTATTTTCTTGGGCTCCAAAATCACTGCATATGGTGACTGCAGCCATGAAATTAAAAGATGCTTGCTCCCTGGAAGAAAAGCTAAGACTAACCCCGACAGTGTATTAAAGAGCAGAGATATTATTTTGCCAACAAAGGTCCATCTATTGTCAAAGCTATGGTTTGTCCATCCAGTCATCTATAGACGTGAGAGTTGGACCATAAAAAAGCTAAGTGCCAAAGAATTTATGCTTTTGAACTATGGTGTTTGAGAAGACTCCTGAAAGTTCCTTGGACTGCAAGGAGATCAAACCAGTCTATCCTAAAGGCAATCAGTCCTGAATATCCATTGGAAGGACTGATGTTGAAGCTGAAACTCCAATACTTTGGCAACCTGATGAGAAGAGCTGACTCATTTGAAAAGACCCTGATGCTGGGAAAGATTGAAGCAGGAGGAGAAGGGGACGACAGAGGATAAGATGGTTGGATGGCATCACCAACTCAATGGACATGAATTTGAGCAAGCTCGGGGAGTTGGTAATGGACAGGGAAGCCTGGCGTGCTGCAGTCCCTGGGGTCGCAGAGTCAGACACGACTGAGCGACTGAACTGAACTGACATATGTACAATGGAATACTACTCAGCCATAAGAAAAGAGTGAAATCATGCCATTTGGGTGACATGGATGGACCTAGAGATTCTCATACTATGTTAACTAAGTCAGACAGAGACATACAAATGTCATATGATATCACTTACATGTGGAATCTAAAGCATAATATAAATGGACTTACAAAACAAAAACAGACTTACAAGACATAGAAACCAAACTTATGGTTACCAAAGAGGAAGGTCAGGAAAGGAAAAATTAAGAGTTTAGCATTAGTCAATACAAAGTATTTTATATATTCATCTGTCCATGGACATTTGGGTTACTTCCTTGTCCATGGACATTTGAGTTACTTCCATGTCTTGGCTACTGTAAGTATTGTTGCTGTGAACACTGAGGTGCAAGTATCTTCTCAAATTCTGGATTTCTTTGGATATATGCCCAGGAGTAAGACTGCTGGATCATATGGTAGCACTCTCTCTCTCTCTCTCTACACACATACACACACACACATATACAACAGATAAACAACAAGGCCCTATTGTACAGCACAGGGAACTATATTCAATATCTTATAATACTTTATAAAGAAAGCTAATATTAAAAGGAGTATATATGTATATGATATATGATATATAACTGAATCACTTTTCTGTATATCAGAATTGAACACAACACTATAAATCAACTATATTTCAATTAAAAATAACAATAAAAATTTTTAAAGAAAAAATAAATACTATGCCTATGATGTTCATGTTAAGCAGCAGTGGTTGTTTAATTCTCACTACTTTGCAACATTCCTTTGCACATTTATACTGCAATGTTATTATCCATTTCATCACTAATGGACACTTGATTTAAAATTTCTACTTTTAAATTTTTTAAAAAGGTACTTCTATTTACATATTTGTATATGTCTTTTGATGAACCTATGTATACATTTATGTCAGATATATATATATAAAAGAAATAAAATTGTTAGATCAGAGCCTATATGTATGTTAAATATAGATACATACTTCAGAAGAGTTTTACCTAAACGTTATGCAAATTTACATCTCCACCACCAGAGTATGAAAATTCTAGTTACTCTATATCCTCACCAATATTTAGAAACAGTAATCTATTTGACTCGAATAATTCTCCTAAGTATAACTGATGTACAGTAACAACATATATTTAAAGTACAATTTGGTACATTTTAACATGTATAAATGCAAATATATTATATCTATTTGACATATATGTGTGTGTATATGTATACAACTATCATGACAATTAAAACAATAAACATCACTATGACCCCTAAATTTCCTATGCCTTGTTATCCCTTTGTAATCTGTACTGGCCTATCCACTTTCTCCTCCCTCTCATCCCAGAGCAAATACTGACCTGCACTCTGTCACCAGAGGATTTTTTAAAACTTTTATAGAAATGCCACCATACAGTAGAAGTCTATTCTGTTTGGCTTCTTTCATTTAGCATAATGATTGTGGGTTTTGTCCATGTTACTGTGGGAATAACTCACTCATCCGCTGTTATTGCTGAGTAGGAGATGCCAGAGTTCTCTACTCATTTACCTACTAAAGGATATATGACTTGTCTCTAATTCTTGGCTACCACTGCTATAAACATTTATACACAAGTTACTGTGTGAATGCATGCTTTCATTCCTCTAGGGTAAATGCCAAGGCGTTAGATGGCCAAGTACTCCCATAAATGAATGTTTAATCTTTAGGAACGGGCCAAATTATGTTCCAAACATGTTTGCCCTTTTACATTCCCACCAGTAACATGCAGGAGTATCAGTGACTGCACGTCCTGGCTGACATTTGGTATGAAGCATCTTTTAAGTTTAACCATTGTAATGGGTCTGATTTCTCATTGTGATGATATTTTTATTGTTTGATAACTTCTTTACTGGGATATAATTCATATCCCATAAGAATCATCAATTTAAATTGTGGAGTTTAGGTATTTTTAGTATATCAACAGAATCGTGCAACCACATTGCTATCTAATTGCAGAACATTTTCATTACCCGAAAAAAAAAAGTATCCATTACCAGTAACTAATAATTCCCCCATTTGCAGCCACTAGAAACTGCTAAGCTTCTCTCCATTTCCATGGATTTATCCACTGTAGATTTTTCATAAAAATGAAATAAAACAATATGCAGACTTGTGTGACTGACGTCTCTCACTTAGCATAAGGTTTTCAAGGTGCCTCTAAGTCAGAGCAAGCTCTGAATCAGATCAAAGACAAGATCTGTGAATTAGGTGTTTCCAGGGAGTTTTCAGATGAGTCAAACAGTGAAAATATTCTGGGGATGGGATTTCTTGGAGACTGCTGTACCTGATCTGTGGTTTCCAATGGTTACTAAGCTGCTTGTTTGCACAATTGCCAGGGTTATGAGGGTGTTGGTGTTCAAAGCCGCCAATGGAGCTGGAGAGAGAGGGGGAGAATAGGTCCATTGACAAAGCCACGAATGTCTGCTATTCCTACCTTGATCCAGCTGTTTCTCTTGGACAGAAAAAAAGAATCCTATGTTGTGGCAAGTATTTGGATAACTTCCAGACTTCTGAAAAGTTCATTCTGATAATTCTGGCCAGTGTCTACATCATTTCCATGGAAAAATAATTTTTTAGATGTCCTTACTCTATCATTTTGAAAGTGCTTTTTTAACCAACTGATTCTATTGTGTGCAAGCTGTCTCTGAAGTCCTAAGTTAGTTGCCCCTATTTTGCTGTTCAAATCACATAGGCTCCAAACACTATTTTTAAAATGCACATTCACACTGTTGCCTCATATTCTGACATATATTTTCTCAGTATGGTGGACACAGAATGTATGAAAAAGCCACCCAATTTTACCATAATCTCTTTCGGACAAGTTTAAACATGGAGTTGTCACATATATTTGNAGTTGCCCCTATTTTGCTGTTCAAATTCACATAGGCTCTAAACACTATTTTTAAAATGCACATTCACACTGTTGCCTCATATTCTGACATATATTTTCTCAGTATGGTGGACACAGAATGTATGAAAAAGCCACCCAATTTTACCATAATCTCTTTCTGACAAGTTTAAACATGGAGTTGTCACATATATTTGAAGACAAGTAAGTTTCAAGCTACTTAGAGCAATTCTTCGATTTGTGAGCAAAGTTTTATTAGGATTCCTCTACATATGGAATTTTAGTTCCTGTATGAGCCCTGTCTGCCCTTTACAGTCTACTACAAATGTTAAATGTACAAGTTTTTGTGGCCCTGTTTGGGGAGATGGAGGAGAGCACATTTCAAATAATTGGTACAGATTGCTGGAACCAGGGACAGGTTTTTTATTTTTTAACTTATTTAAGATGACATAAAACAAACATTTTATTTACCACTTCTCAGGTAAAGAGTTCTTTTTTTTTTCTTTCTTAGTTGCCAAAAAAGAGAAAGTAAATTAAACTATATATAAAATCTAGCTACTTTAAATGCTTTAAAATGTTTGTCTGACCTAAGTTAGACTAGTCTTGCTCAGTTTCAGAATTTAAAAGATTATATACTCCTTTAAAGAAGAAAGGACAAAGTGCTGATCCTTCTTCCTTCAGTGAGTCCTAGTTACAGATCATACTTCCTGTGGTGCCTATGATAAAAGCAAATAAAGTAGAACCTCTTTGTAACTGACACCAGCACGCATGAAAAAAGATCAAAGCATATTCTAGATCCAAAGGTTTCTATACACAATATTTGGATATTAGAAGATATACTTATGTAATAACAGTTCACCAATAACTCATAGCAGTGAAGCATTCAAATTTTATAAGGCATTCATATTCTTCAGCAATTTTATATTTCTTCATGTTTTTATGGCCAAAATATTTTATAGGGGAAAGAAAATATTTCATGGTTTCATTAATAATGTTACTAATAATTCTATAATTTTTTCTGGACTTTTTTTCATAGACTTCTTAAAAAAATGGAGACAGGAAGTGATTGACAGAGAGGAGATGGTGACTAGGAAATCTAGAAGTCATTTTTAGTACTGAAATCTTTTTCTCTATTCTTTAATCTTTCCATCTCAATAAATATAAAATATGATTTCCATTTTTAACTTAGAAAAGACATTTAATTTGCAGAGAAGAACATAGGATAGAAATAACAAACATACATGAAACCACCATCAAATGTACAAATTTTCTCACATTTATTTCACATCTTTCTTTCCTTATGTATCTGAAATAAATTATTAAAGATGAGATAGATGTCCTTTTTGCACTCCTTATCATCTCATTATCCTCTCTCTTTTTTCCAGGTATAATAACTCTCACAAATTCAGTGTTTATCCATAGTTGTACACCTCACTCCAGTTCTGTTTTCAGAAACATTGCATAGTATTTTCTCGTTTTTTTCAATTTACCAAAATATTTTCTTATCTCAAAGCTTTTTCAATGGTTTTCTTATATGTGTGTGTGTATGTACGTGTATCTACAGTTTTCTTTCCATTTGTTCCAACTCAATATGAGAAATGAGAAAGAAATAACATCAACATAAGTATTCATTCTGTATGAAAAGTAACAAAACTGAAGAGACATCTCAAATTATACTTAGGAACACTGTAGCAAAGTGCATTAAGTTATAAAAGTAAAAAAAAAAAAAACAATAGGAAGCAGAAAAATGCTTTGGCAGAGCATATTATTTATATTTACCATCTTGGAAAAGAAAAGAGCATGTCTGATTCCAGTCATCAATATTTCACATACAAAAGAAGTTAATTTGTTTATCTTGCACAGAAACTGGGAAAACACTAAAAAGTTTAATAATTTAAGCTTTAAAATTTTGCCATTTATACATGTTTGCCATTAATATTTATTTTTTAAGGATATTTCTTGGAAGAATTAGTCTGTTCAGTTCAGTTGCTCAGTCGTGTCCAACTCTTTGCGACCCCATGAACCACAACATGCCAGGCCTCCCTGTCCATCACCAA
>SJYA01001214.1:0-20426 GCA_006410615.1 Neotragus moschatus | reverse complement strand
GAATCCAGATTGGAAAAGAAGAAGTAAAACTCTCACTGTTTGTAGATGACATGATCCTCTACATAGAAATCCTAAAGACTCCACCAGAAAATTACTAGAACTAATCAATGAATATAGTAAAGTTGTAGGATATGAAATCAACACATAGAAATCCCTTGTATTCCTATACACTAATAAGGAGAAAATAGAAAGAGAAATTAAGGAAATAATTACATTCACCATTGCAACAAAAAGAATAAAATACTTAGGAATATATCTACCTAAAGAAACTAAAGACCTATATATAGAAAACTATAAANAATATAGTAAAGTTGTAGGATATGAAATCAACACATAGAAATCCCTTGTATTCCTATACACTAATAAGGAGAAAATAGAAAGAGAAATTAAGGAAATAATTACATTCACCATTGCAACAAAAAGAATAAAATACTTAGGAATATATCTACCTAAAGAAACTAAAGACCTATATATAGAAAACTATAAACACTGGTGAAAGAAATAAAAGAGGACATTAATAGATGGAGAAATATACCATGTTCATGGATCAAAAGAATCGATATAGTGAAAATGAGTATACTTCCCAAAGCAATTTATAGATCAATGCAATCCCTATCCAGCTACCAATGATATTTTTCACAGAGCTAGAACAAATAATTTCACTATTTGTATGGAAAGACAAAAAACCTCGAGTAGCCAAAGCCATCTTGAGAAAAAAGAATGGAAATGGAGGAATCAACCTGCCTGACTTCAGGCTCTACTACAAAGCACAGTCATCAAGAGAGTATGGTACTAGCACAAAGACAGAAATATAGATCAATGGAACAAAATAGAAAGCCCAGAGATAAATCCACATACCTATGAACACCTTATCTTTGATAAAGGAGGCAAGAATACACAATGGATTAAAGACAATCTCTTTAACAAGTGGTGCTGGGAAAACTGGTTAACCACTTGTAAAAGAATGAAACTAGATCACTTTCTAACACGATACACAAAAATAAACTCAAAATGGATTAAAGACCTAAATGTAAGAACAGAAACTATAAAACTCCTAGAGGAGAACATAAGCAAAACACTCTCCGACATATATCACAGCAGGATCCTCTAGGACCCACCTTCCAGAATATTGGAAATAAAAGCAAAAATAGACATATGAGACCTAATTAAAATTAAAAGCTTCTGCACAACAAAGGAAACTATAAGCAAGGTGAAAAGACAGCCTTCTGAATTGGAGAACATAATAGCAAATGAAGCAACTGACAGACAACTAATCTCAAAAATATGCAAGCAACTCCTGCAACTCAATTCCAGAAAAATAAAGGACCCAATCAAAAACGGGGTCAAAGAACTAAATAGACATTTCGCCACAGAAGACATACGGATGTCTAGCAAACACATGAAAAGGTGCTCAACATCACTCATTATCAGAGAAATGCAAATCAAAACCATAATGAGGTACCATTTCACACCTGTCATAATGGCAGTGATCCAAAAGTTTACAAGCAATAAATGCTGGAGACAAGAGAACCCTCTTACACTGTTGGTGGGAATGCAAACTAGTACAGCCACTATGGAGAACAGTGTGGAGATTCCTTAAAAAAACTGGAAACAGAACTGCCTTATGACCCAGCAATCCCACTGCTGGGTATACACACTGAGGAAACCAGAATTGAAAGAGACATGTGTACCTCAATGTTCTCTACAGCACTGTTTATAACAGCCAGGACATGGAAGCAACCTAGATGTCTATCAGCAGATGAATGGATAAGAAAGCTGTGGTATATATACACAATGGAGTATTACTCAGCCATTAAAAAGAATGCATTTGAATCAGTTCTAATGAGGTGAATGAAACTGGAGCCTATTATACAGAGTGAAGGACGATTTGGGAGAATGGCATTGAAACATGTATAATATCGTATATGTAATGAATTGCCAGTCCAAGTTCGATGCATGATACTGGATGCTTGTGGCCGGTGTACTGAGACGACCCAGCGGGATGTTATGGGGAGGGAGGAAGCAGGAGGGTCCAGGATGGGCAATATGGGTATACCTGTGGTGGATTCATGTTGATGTATGGCAAAACCAATACAATATTGTAAAGTAATTAACCTCCAATTAAAAAAATATATATATATTTATATAAAACTCAGATCATGACATCTGGTCTCATCACTTCATGGCAGATAGATGGGGAAACAATGTAAACAGTGACAGACTTTAATTTTTTGGGCTCCAAAATCACTATAGATGGTGACAGAAGCCATGAGACTAAAAGACATTTGCTCCTTGGAAGAAAAGTTATGACCAACCTTTGCAGCTTATTAAAAAGCAGAGACATTACTTTCCTGACAAAGTTCTATCTAGTCAAAACTGTGGTTTTTCCAGTAGTCATGTATGAATGTGAAAGTTGGACTATAAATAAAGCTGAGCACTGAACAATTGATGTGGTGTTGGAGAAGACTCTTGTAGTCCCTTGGACTGCAAGGAGATCCAACAAGAACATCCTAAAGGAGATCACTCTTGAATGTTCATTGGAAGGACTGATGCTGACATTGAAACTCCAATACTTTGGTCACCTGATGGGAAGAACTGGCTTATTTAAAAAGACTCTGATGCTAGGAAAGATTGAGAGCAGGAGGAGAAGGGGACTACAGAGGATGAGATGGTTGTTGGATGGCATCATCAGCTCGATGAACATTAGTTTGAGCAAGCTCCAGCAGTTGGGGATGGACAGAGAATCCTGTTGTGCTGCAGACCATGCAGTTGTAAACCATCGGACATGACTGAGCATCTGAGCTGAACTGATACCCATACACACACACACACACACACACACACACCGTCATTTATATAAAGTGAAATGATCACTGCAATAAGTCTAGTTAATGGGCTTCCCTTGTAGCTCATTAGTAAAAAATCTGCCTGCAGTGCAGGAGATACAAATTCAATCCCTGGGTTGGGAAGATCCCCTGGAGAAGGAAATGGCAATGCACTCTAGGATCCTTGCCTAGAAAATCTCAGGCACAGGAGCCTGGTTGGCTGCAGTCCATGGGGTTGCAAAAAGTCAGGCATGAATAAGCGACTATCACTTACTACATATTGTTACATTTTATTTTCTTGGGTTGAGAACTTTCAATATATACTTCTTTGGCAACTTACAAATACACAGTACAGTATTATTAAATATAGTCACTGGATTTTACATCCAGGAATTTTGATGCTCACTCTTTCTGGACTTTTCGCTTTCTAGACTCTTTTCTTCTTACTCTAGTTGTGGGCCTACCTTAATCTGCGTTCTCTAAGAACGCAATCCAACATACTTCAGTGTAATTGTTGAGGGCCATGTGTGATTCTGACTGAAGTCAGCCTTCATTTTATAATCCATAAAAACATCAAGTACATTTTAGAGTATATTTCTTCTTTCAAGAGAACATTTCTATTACTGATTGTCATCTGGTTTCACAGCTGTGTATTACATCCCAAGTCTTACTTATTTTGTAACTGGAGTCTGTACCTTTTGACCACTTTCAATCATTTTTTTCCTTTGGCAGCCATCAATCTGTTCTCTGTTTCTATAAGTCCATTCTTTTTTTTTTTTTTCTTTTTCTTTTTTGATTCTATATATATAATGAGATTTTTTACAGTATTTGCATTTCTCTATGTGATTTATTTCACTTAGAATGATGGACACAAGGTCAATTTGTGTTGTCACAAATGGTAGAATTTCCTGCTTTTTATGGCCAAATAATATTCTGCTGTGTGTGTGTGTGTGTGTGTGTTTGTGCACACATGCACAGACACATTTTCTTTATCAGTGAATACTTAGGTTGTTTCTATGTCTTGGATATTGTGACTATTGCTGCAATGAACATGGGTGCAGATAATTTGAGGTAGTATTTGTGTTTCTTTTGGATAAATGTCCAGATATAGCATTGTTGGTTCATATGGTAGTTCTATTATTGATTTCTTTGAGGACATTCTATAGTGGTTTCCACCAATGTACATTTCCATATATACAAGATTTTTGACACTCACTCTTTCTGACTTTTTTACTTTCTAGTATTTTTCTCCTTACATTCTAATTGTATTATCTAGCAACTCAGTCCAATATACTTCTATAAAATTGTTGAGGGCCATGTGTGATTCTGACTGAAGTCAGCCCTCATATTATAAGCTATAAAAACATGAAGCACATTTTAGTGTGTATTTCTTCTTTCAAGAGAACATTTCTATTGATATCGTCTTGGTTTTGGCCACTATATGTTTCACAGGTGTGTAGTTTTTTTTTTTTTTTTTGGTCATTGTTTTCCAAAAGGGTAACTAGTTATTATCAGTGATAGGTGTGGTCTAATTTGGTTTTTATGCCATCAGAAGAAGCAGAAGCATTTCCTGTTAAAATTAAACTTGTCTGTAATTGATGACTGAATAATGTTAGCCTGAAAGTTATATTCAGTAAAAGTATATATGCCCTAAATGAGAGGAACAGAAATACTCATAGGAGCTTCATCTTAATAGTTAAAATAGTAAGGAATTCAAATTAAATCAACAATAGAGTGAACATTTTGACCTATGAAATCTTATACAATAAGAACGATGAAATGACTACAGATGCACTTAACAGCATAGAGTAACTTTTCAAAGATATTTTAATGAAAGAAAATGATTCAAGAAAGTATGCTGCTTGAATCCACTCATAAAAATTAAAAAAAAATTAGGAAAAAATAGAAAATATGAGCTGTAGCCAGGGTTTTTGTAACTTTGGAGAAACATGAAGTGAAGTGAAGTGGCTCAGTCATGTCCAACTCTGCAACCCCATGGACTGTAGCCTATCAGGCTCTGAGGAGCCTCTCAGTCCATGGAATTTTCCAGGCAAGAGTACTGGGGTGGGTTGCCATTTCCTTCTCCAGGGGATCTTCCCAACTCAGGGATTGAACCCAGGTCTCCTGCACTGTGGGCAGACGCTTTACCATCTGAGCCACCAAGGGTGCTTCATTTTTGGACATTTTGTGATGACAAGCTGAACTTACGATGATGTATTTTTGAATTTTTATATTTGCCTCTTTCTTATATATGCCACATAGAAATTAAAAGTAAGTGAAAACTTAGAAACACAAAGTAGCCATAATACTATATAGAAAATGGAAAAAAAAATAATTTGATAGAATTAGAGAAATCTCCCAAACACATTGTTGATTTAGAAACATCCAATACAGAACAATGAGTATGCATTAGTTCAGTTCTATTCAGTCACTCATTCATGTCTGACTCTTTTCAATCCCATGGACTGCAACACACCAGGCTTTCCTGACCATCACCAGCTCCCAGAGCTTACTCAAACTCATGTCCATCGAGTCAGTGATATCATCCAACCATCTCATCCTCTGTCATCCTCTTCTCCTTCTGCCTTCAGTCTTTCCCAGCATCAGGATCTTTTCAAATGAGTCAGTTCTTCGCATCAAGTGCCCAAAGTATTGGAGTTTCAGCTTCAACATCAGTCCTTTCAAAGAATATTGAGGACTGATTTCCTTTAAAATGGACTAGTTGGATCTCCTTGGAGTCCAAGGGACTCTCAAGAGTCTTCTCCAACAGCACAGTTCAAAAGCAGCAATTCTTCAGCACTCAACTTTCTTTTAGTCCAACTCTCACATCCATACATGACTACTGGAAAAATCATAGCTTTGACTAGATGGACATTTGTTGGTAAAGTAATGTCTTTGATTTTTAATATGCTGTCTACGTTGGTTATAACTATCCTTCCAAGGAGTGAGCATCTTTTAATTTAATGGCCACAGTCACCATCTGCAGTGATTTAGTATCTGCAGTGATGTAGTATAATTAGCAGCATTGTACCAATGTCAATTTTCTGTTTTTGATATTGTACTATAGTTGTATATAGCCTGTAACTGTTGTGGAGAAACTTAGTGAAAGGGTCATAAGAAGTACATAAGAACCCTTATGTACTCTTTTTGAAACTTCCTTTAGTCTATAATTAGTTCAAAATAAAACATTAAAAGTAAAGACTTGATACTTATACTCCAAGTTGTTTATTTTCTATACATACTATTAGAGAATATATGATTTATACACCTTGGCATAAGTAAATGACAATATTGATTGAATAAAATAAGAAATAAGTGACGTGGAAAATTAAGTCTATTGACAAATAATCATAGGTCATTTTTCTAAAGAAAGAAATATATTGGATTAGGAACCCAAGAAGGGTATTTTCTTTAATCTCTATTAACTGAAATTTTCCCTCCTACTCCACCATTTGCACATAGAAAGCATTTTATTTTTATGATTTCAAATTATTTTCATATTGCACAATTAAAAGGACTTCCCCACATATTTTTTCCTGTTTTATGATCTAGTATGTCTACTTTATGAGTCTCATCACTGACTTTATATTTGACCATTTTGAACATAATTATTCAAAACTTGAATATATAGGCTTCTCCATATTCTGCAGGGGAATATCTTCCTAGTCTCAAGGTCTTGAGATTTCTATTGTATTTAGGTGAGGAGAAATAAATATGAATTTCTCTCCTAAAATATATACTTGATATTTTATTGTAAAATATGCAAACATGTTTAAAATAATAATGTTGAGGGTCAAAAATGAAACAGAAAACCAGAGCAAAACCTATCAGAGAGTCTTTCAGGTGTCAGACATGTATTTTATAATATACAGATTTGGTGGAGGGTATACTATATTGAGATTTACTAGAGAGATATTGTGATACTTTATAAATAAACTGAAAGAAGGTAAATTATGAAAATACATATTAAAGATATTTATTATTTAATGTTAAATTAAGTCCCTATCATGTAGATCATATAAATTATTATACTGAATAGAAAGAGTTCTATTGGCTGTAATTGTCTGGATCCTCTTAGGAAAACAAAACAAACTAATTCTGTGTATCTTATGCTTATATATATGTACAATGTAGTTATCATTTACTGTATCTTTTTTCTGGAGTAATACTATTATCCATAGGGCTTATGAAATTGTTTTTACAATCATATGCATGGAAAATGAATAGAGTATTTATCAATATTTAAATTATTTTAAAAGGTATGCAATTTAAGAATAGAGAAACCTATATATTCCATTTCTCTACTGAAATACTAACCTAGGTAAGCAGCTTTTTTTTCACTATTTTTCTAAATTATACATTTTCCAATATGTATGACATGAATATATTTTCTGATTTAAAAACATTCATTTGTGCTCTTAGAATATTTAAAACAATATATTTTCAGTTTTACATCAGTGTTTCAAGTTATGTGTTAAGCTAAATGTAATATTCCTGGACTAGGTTAATAAGCAATTTAATTTTAGTGTGTAGGAAGAAGTTTGATATGCTTATTACAGTTTTTTTAAGAGATGTTTTAATCTATTTTTATTCAGCCACTGCAAATCATTCTTATTACTACAGAAAAACAAACAAAATTAAATTATGTACAAAGTTTTTGTAATTAATATTCTAGTATCACTTAAAAAATAAACCTAATTTTTTTTCTCTAACATTTTTTTTTCTTTCTTTTTTAGAAAGCCATTGACTAAATCTGATGTTGTGGTTGTTGTTCAGTCTCTAAGTCATGTCCAACTCTTTGCATTCCGAGGCTCTACAGCATGCCAGACTCCCCTGCCCTTCACTGTTTCCTGGAGTTTCCGCAAAGGTCTGTCCTTTGAGTCAGTGATACCATCTCATCTTCTGCTGCACCGTTCTATATTTGTCTTCAATCTTTTCCAGCATCAGGGTCTTTTCCAGTAAGCTGGCTCTTTGCATCAAGTCGCCAAAGTATTGGAGCTTCAGCTTCAGCATCAGTCCTTCAGATGCTGAATATTCAGGGTGAATGAATATTCAGGGGTGATGTTCTGTAGCTTTGACTGGTTCGATCTTCTTGCAGTCTAAGGGACTCTCAAGAGTCTTCTCTGACACCACAGTTTGAAAGCATCAATTGTTTGGCAGTCAGCCTTCTTTATGGTCCAACTCTCACATCTGTATATTACTACTGCAAAAACCATAGATTTGACTCTCTTGACATTTGACAGCAAAGTGATGTCTCTGCTTTTTAGTATGATGTCAGGTCTGATGAGATAACCACATTGTTTGCTTTAGACACTGCTTCAAGCAGTTCAAAAGTTTAAAACTGTTTAAAAGTCTGTTTAAAAGTCAGTTCATATCTGACTTTTTCCTTACATTGTGCACACCTACACACAAGGTTAAGCTGTGTTATAATACCTTAATCTTTCAGGGTTTAATTGTATTATCCTCTGATATTTCTTGGTAGTATCATTCTTTTTCATTTAGAAGGACTAAAAGTTGATTCCAATTCTTCCATTTGCATAGAAAAATGTAGTAGATATACTTTTTTCTCTTTCTCCTGAGTATATCTAGAAATACCCTGGACATTATATACAAAGCAAGTGTAAGTAGATCCTGAAAGGTAGAGAGAAGACAGACTGGCTAAGGACTTGGGGACATGAGGAATAGCATGATGATAAGTTCTTTGAGCTTCATTTTGGTCTATCGTACTGCAATGTATGCTAAGTCACTTCAGTCATGTCTGGCTGTTTGTGACCCTGTTGATTATAGCCCACCTTGAAGCGTAAGAGGCTGGAAACTGGAAATCCCATTTAGTGACAGTATCCCTCTTTCAAAAAAAAAAAAGCCCCAGCAGAAACTTACAGTTATCTAAAAAATTCCATAAAAAGTTTAAGGTAAAAAAAATTAATTAGGCTCATTTAAGTATTTGACTGAAAAAAAGTTAATGTCTCATTTTACTTGTTTCCATAGGTCTTACTAAATAAAGTCTGTGGTGTCAACAAAACAATGAATTTGTTCAACTAACATATTTTATTGAAAATTATATTGATATAATTTTAGATTTACATGATAATAATACATAGAGATGCCANAAAATTAATTAGGCTCATTTAAGTATTTGACTGAAAAAAAGTTAATGTCTCATTTTACTTGTTTCCATAGGTCTTACTAAATAAAGTATTTGGTGTCAACAAAACAATGAATTTGTTCAACTAACATATTTTATTGAAAATTATATTGATATAATTTTAGATTTACATGATAATAATACATAGAGATGCCATGTACCCTTTAGCAGTTTCCCTCAATAGTAACATTTTATAAAACTATAATGTAACCAAGATGC
The DNA here is from genome assembly GCA_006410615.1 of Neotragus moschatus. NCBI lineage: Eukaryota > Metazoa > Chordata > Mammalia > Artiodactyla > Bovidae > Neotragus > Neotragus moschatus. The sequence continues at coordinate 11,237 of SJYA01001214.1, read as the reverse complement.
TAACATTGATAACATCCACTGATTGTTTTCAGATTTTCTCAGTTTTATTTGTACCAATGTGGGTATGTATTGTTTAGTTTTAATGTTTTAATATAATGTTAATCACATGTCTTCATCAAAATAAAGATATTGAGCAATTCAATTGTCACAGGAATCCCTCATGTTACCCTTTTATAATTCCAGTCATCTTTCTTCCCCTACCCAGATTCTAACACTTGGCAATCACTAATCTTTTATCTATTTCTAAAGTGTTATCATTTTTTAATATCATATAAATGGAATTTTACAGTATTAATCTTTCATATTGGCATTTTCTCCCTCAACATAATTCCCTGAAGACTTATTCAAGTAGTTATATGTGCAATAGCACATTCCTTTTTACTCCTCTGTAATATTCTATGTTATGTATGTATGTATTGAAGATCATCTGGTTCTTTCCAGTGTTGAGTTATTAAAGCTAAAATTTCTATGAACATTGCATACCTAAGTTTTACTTCCTTGTGGAAAATGCCCAAGAGTATGACTGCTGAGTCATCGGATGGGTTCATATTTATTTTTATGAAAAACTGCCCAACTATCTTCCTGAGTGGCTATACAATATTACATCTCCATCATCAATGTATAAGTGATTAAATTTATCTTCATTCCTGCAAGTATGTGATGTTCTCACATTTAAAAAAAAAAACAGACATTCTGATAAGTATGTTGTGATAATCTTGTAGTTTTAATTTATATTTCCTTAATGATATTTATTTTTCACCCAAGTCTATAATCCATTTTGAGTTAAATTTTTTGTAAATTTATGAGGGTTAGGTCAAGGTTCTTTTTTTCTCTTAAATATATCCAATTGCCCCAATATCAGTTGTGCCAACTATACTCCCTTCATTAAATTGCTTCTGTATATTTGTCAAAGCTCACTTGAGCATATTTCTAGATGGTATATTTCTAGGCTCTTAAGTTCATAAATACTTTTAATGGTGTGGTGTCAGAATTATATAATATGCACAGGATATTGAAGTGAGCCAGTCATATTTTTTTTCTTCAAATACTCAAAGTGTTATAGGGGCAAGGAACTTAAGCAGATATGACAGAATATAAAAGACACTGCATTTGAAATTTGTATCACTATATTTTGGGGCAAAATGGAGGGAGGAGACAGTTCTGTGTAAAGAGGGAACTATCAGGAAGGACACTGATGAACAGAAGGCCTTTGACAAAATTCAACATCCATTTATGATAAAAACTCTCCAGAAAGCAGGAATAGAAGGGANGGTTCGATGCAGGATGCAGGATACACGGGGACGATCCAGGGAGATGGTGTAGGATTGTAGGGGTGGGGGATCGGGATTGAGAGCTCATATACACTCATGGCTGATTCATGTCAATGTACGGCAAAACGAATACAGTATTGTAAAGCAAAACAAACTAAAAAATAAAAAATAAAAAAAAATAACCAGTAAATGGATAGAGAAAGCACTTCAGGTATAAGATGAAAACAATATTTATAAAGGGTTTGAATATGAGAATTTAGAGCTTTGAAATTATCTAGGGCATTAGGAGAACTGCATAAAGTCTGGAATGGCCTAAGCATAGAGTCCAAGAAGACCTGATGAGACCTGAGGCTGGAAACTTAAGAAGACAGACTATGGAGGATCTGCTTAACATTCTAACAAATGTGGCAAAAGGGAAATATTAAAAAAAATTTAAGCTAGAGAGTGACATAATCAGTATAAAGAAAAGTATTATAGACTTCATATTCTTTTCTTAAAAATCAATTATACTTATATTTGTATTAGTCTCTCTGCACTTTCTCTTTCAATTTTTACAAATAAATTTATGTAACTCCTACACTCTCTGATCCAGTTCATACAAATGATATTCTACACATAGCCATGATAATGAAGGCCTTACAAATTATAGATAAGGGAAGAAATAGCTGTTGGTTTATGTGCCAAAGAACAAAGAATTCAAAAAATTATAACCATTTAAAGAGCATTTTAGGTAAAAATAGAATGTGAAAGTGTTTACAAAAAAGGAAATCCTGTTCTGTAACTAGCAAGAAAGACTGATGCTGAAGCTGAATTTCCAGTATTTTTGTCATCTGATGCAAACAGCTGACTCATTGGAAAAGTCCCCTATGCTGGGAAAGATTGAGGGCCGCAGGAGAAGAGAGTGTCAGAGGATGAGATGGCTGGATGGTATCACTGATGTAATGGACATGAACTTACTCAAACTACCAGAGATGATGAGGGTCATGGAGGCCTGGTGTGGTGCAGTCCATAGGGTCGCAAAGAGTGGGACATAGCTAAACAACAACAATTAGCAACCATGAAACATTCTATGTAAAGTTATTGTATGGTTCCATTTTATGGTATATTCAGTTCAGTCACTTTAGTTCAGTTGCTCCGTTGTGTCCGACTCTTTGCCACCCCATGAACTGCAGCACAGGCCTCCCTGTCCATCACCAACTCCTGGAGTTTACTTAAACTCATGACCATTGAGTCAGTGATGCCATCCAGCCATCTCATCCTCTGTCATCCCCTTCTCTTCTTGCCTCCAATCCCTCCCAGCATCATGGTCTTTTCCAATGAGTCAACTCTTCACATGAGGTGGCCAAAGTATTGGGGATTCAGCTTTAGCATCAGTCCTTCCAATGAACACCCAGGACTGATCTCCTTTAGAATGGACTGTTTGGATTTCCTTGCAGTTCAAGTGAATCTCAAGAGTCTTCTCCAACACCACCATTCAAAAGCATCAATTCTTCAGAGCTCAGCTTTCTTTATAGTCCAACTCTCACTTCCATACATGACCACTGGAAAAACCATAGCCTTGACTAGATGGACCTTTGTTGGAAAAGTAATGTCTCTGCTTTTGAATATGCTATCTAGGTTGGTCGTAACTTTTCTTCCAAGGAGTAAGCGTCTTTTAATTTCATGGCTGCAATCACCATCTGCAGTGATTTTGGAGCCCAGAAAAATAAAGTCTGACACTGTTTCCACTGTTTCCCCATCTATTTCCTATGAAGTGATGGGACTGGATGCCATGATCTTCATTTTCTGAATGTTGAGTTTTAAGCCAATTTTTTCACTCTCCTCTTTCACTTTCATCAAGAGGCTTTTTAGTTCCTCTTCACTTTCTGCCATAAGGGTGGTGTCATCTGCATATCTGAGGTTATTGATATTTGTCCCAGCAATCTTGATTCCAGCTTGTGCTTCTTCCAGCCCAGCATTTCTCATGATGTACTCTGCATATAAATTAAATAAGCAGGGTGACAATATACAGCCTTGATGTACTCCTTTTCCTATTTGGAACCAATCTGTCGTTCCATGTCCAGTTCTAACTGTTGCTTCCTGACTTGCATATAGGTTTCTCAAGAGGCAGGTCAAGTGGTCTGGTATTCCCATCTCTTTCAGAATTTTCCAGAATTTATTGTAATGCACACAAAGGCTTTGGAAGATATATGGTATATAAAGTACCTCATTTATAATTTTGTCTTCTTTTCTTGTCTATTAATTCATCTTTATGAATATAACTAATCAAATGAATATACATAAATTCAGAAAAGTTATTTTGAAGATTTTTAGGACTGTACCTGTATCTTTATTGTGTGTGAAGTTACATTCATTTGTTTGCCTTTGATCTCTTAATAAAAAATAATAACAAAGGAGTTTATTCTTAAAGAAATTTGAATTAAATATATAATTGGGATAATTTTATTCATGTATTTGGATTTGTGTGGCATAAAAACAGGTTAATATAATGATGGTCTTGTCCATTTAACAACATCTCTTCCAACATATGAAAACAAGTTCAGATATTATAAGGATACTTTTGAACTGTGGTGTTGGAGAAGACTCTTGAGAGTCCCTTGGACTGTAAGGAGATTCAATCAGTCTATCCTAAAGGAAATCAGTCCTGAATATTCATTGGAAGGACTGATGCTGAAGCTGAAACTCCAATACTGTTGAATGCCATCACCAACATGATGGACATGAGTTTGAATAGGCTCTGGGAGTTGGTGGCTGACAGGGAAGCCTGGAATGCTGCAGTCCATGGGATCACAAAGAGTCAGACACAACTGAGTGACTGAACTGAAACCTTAGACCAAAATGACATGAAAGGATTCCTGGAAAATTTTTGTGATTAATAGGAAGTACTATGGAGTGATAGTATATTAGATGTGTGAGTAGCTGCATAATGTATTCTAATTACTCCCAGGGTGATGTTTTGGAGAAGTTTCTGACAATGATTAACTCCTTTCTTGTAGTATTGTGGTAAAAGTCATACTAAACAACATGACTAAAATATATGCTATTTAATAGCTACTAAATAATTAATAATTTTGATTAAAGTGAATTTCATATACCTGGATTATGGATTGCCATCCTCACATGTATTTTTAACATTGCCATTACTGCCTCCTTTTTAGCTTTAGACATGCTCAAGAGCAGTAACTTTAACTGTTTGCCTCATTTCCCATTTGTACTCTGATGAAACACTGCTATGGCTTACCTACTTAAGTAGCTTTTCTTTCTCACGTTTTCTACTGGATCATCTTCCCCTATTTGCCCTTTAAATCTTGGCTCTTCTCCAAGTTGTATCTCTGGACAAAATTTCGTCTACCTTTATGCACACTCTCTCTCTCTAGGCAATTTCATCCATTCTCATTGTCTTAACTATCATAAACTTTCTGATAGTTATATTCTTGTCCCTGAGCTCTGAAGCCATATATCCAACTGTTAATAAACATTTAAGAGATGATGGTTTAAAGCAGTCTCATCGACAGCTTGAATTTTCCATTTGCTAACGGCTGCACTATCATATGAATAAAATGAATAACAACAGTTTTGCAAAAATCAGCTTCTTGGAACAAAGGCATAGCTATATGCTCATGAGCTTATTCTATGCCTGCAGACAAACTTGACTATGTTTGTTGTTGTTTTTGCTGTGATTAACCAAGAGAAGATTGAACAGGCATGATGGCGGTAGATAAGAAATATTTAGGCAATCAGTTTCAGTTTCATGAAACTATCATTCAGTTCAGTTCAGTCGCTCAGTCATGTCCGACTCTTTGCGACCCCATGAACCACAACACCCCAGGCCTCCTGGTCCATCACCAACTTCCGGAGTCCGCCCAAACCCATGTCCATTGAGTTGTTGATGCCATCCAACCATCTCATCCTCTGTTGTCTCCTTCTCCTCCTGCCTTCAATCTTTCCCAGCATTAGGGTCTTTTCCAATGAATCAGCTCTTCACATCAGGTGGCCAAAGTATTGGAGTTTAACTATCATACAGGTGGCTATTAAAAAAAAATCACTGATAGAATATGTACAGAAATGTGCACAAATTCTAAAGTGCAACATAGTTATCTGTGTGTAATTTTTTCTCAGATTAAGAAATTTAATATTATTGATATACCATAAGCTCCATTATTGCCCCCTTACAATTATTACCTGTTTCTTCCTGTTACTGTTTCTAAAAGAACATGTAGACTTATGACAGCAGTTAGAAAATCCTCAGGCAATTGGTTTCAAACTTTTGAGTGCTACACATAGGCCATCATCACGTTCAGATGTGCTGAATGTACAACACTGTTGTAGGTTAAAGTTCAGTGGAGATAAAAGTAACTTGGGAAACAGGGTTATAATTTTTCTTCATCAAAATATATGGGCCTTCCTCTTGAGGAGGTATATGTAGCAGCAAGGACAACTAAAATATTACAAGGTCTCCATTAGATTTCTGTGTCTATCAGCTAAGGAGCTTACAGGTAGAGTAATGATATTGGACTTGCTCTCTAATGAAAATGCTAAGGTTGTCTCATGAATTTCTAAGCATTAAGTACACAGTGCAGCCTATGAAGCCCTCAAGTATGTAACTTATGAGAAAAACTAAAATTAAAATTTGGCTCTGGAGACTGATGCATATTAAAACCAAATTTTGTAAGTTGAAATTGATTTTGAAATGGTTCTTTTGCTGAAACTATACAGAAGAAAGAAAAGTTCAATTAATGTGGTCCAATTACCTTATTGTCCCATGTGATATATACTTAATCGAGATGATAAAATATATCTTTATATTTTCTACTGGGGAAAAATAATAAGTTATACTAAGCCTTGCAGGCCATTCCTTTCTATTGAATGTTTGGTAAAGTATCATGCTTTACAATCAAGTGCAAGACATAATATGATCATGAACATCTCAACGTATTAAAAGCAAGTCTCATATTGTATCTTAGACAGTGCTCAGAGATCTGAAAGATTGTTCGCATGTCCAAATGTAGTCAGAAAAATCTAGCCTGAAAATGTCTAAATGGAGACTTACAGATATCAATATCCTGTGTAAGAAAAATATGTATCCTGCATAGCAGAAAGGTATACAAACACACGAAAACTCTTAGTTGCATAGTAGTCTGGAAGTTTCTCTTCAGTGTCCATATAATAAAAACCTTCATATGGTGACCAAAGCCTTTTCAAAGTTTGAATTAAAACTTTCTTATCTTAGCCACCATTGCACATTCATGCCTAAACAGCACACTAACCATAAAAATCTGTACTCTCATAATCACTTCTTTAAGAAGTACCCTGGAGTAAATCCTGGGTGATTTTGAATATATAACAATAGTGGTTAAATTTATTAACTAGGCATTAGAAAATACTGAAAAACAGATTTATGAAAGTATAGAACCATTTGTGTGTTTAAGGAAATGGCATTATGCAATCAGTTCAGTTCAGCTGCTCAGTCACATCTGACTTTTTGTGACTCCATGGACTGCAGCACACCAGGTCTCCTTGTCCATCACCAACTCCCAGAGCTCATGCAAACTCATGTCCATGTAGTCGGTTATGCCATCCAACCATCTCATCCTTTGTTGTCCCCTTCTCCTACCCCATTCAATCATTCCCAGCATCAAGGCCTTTTTCAATGAATCAGTTCTTTGCATCACTTGGCCAAAGTATTGGAGCTTCAGCTTTAGCCTCAGGCCCTCCAGTGAATACTCAGGACTGATTTCCTTTAGAATAGACTGGTTGGGTCTCCTTGCAGTACAATGGACTCTGAAGAGTCTTCTCCAACACCACAGTTCAAAAGCATCTATTCTTCTGCACTCAGCTTCCTTTATGGTCCAACTCTCCCATCCATACATAACTATTGAAAAAAAATGTAGCTTTAATTAGAAGGAACTTTGTTGCAAAGTAATGTCTCTGCTTTTTATATGCTGTCTAGGTTAGTCATAGCTTTTCTTCCAAGGATGAACTGTCTTTTAATTTCCTGGCTGTAGTCACCATCTGCAGTGATTTTGGAGCCCTCAAAAATAAAATCTGTCACTGATTCCACTGTTTCCCTATCTATTTGCCTAGAGTGAAGGGACCAGGTGCCGTGTTGTTGAGTTTTAAACCAACTTTTTCACCCTCCTCTTTTATTTTCATTAAGAGGCTCTTTCATTCTTCTTCACTTTCTGCCATAAGGGTGGTGTCATCTGTATATCTAAGGCTATTGATATTTCTTCCTACAATCTTGATTCCAGCTTGTGCTTCATCCAGCCTGGAATTCTGCATGGTGTACTCTGCATATAAGTTAAATAAGCAAGGTGACAATATACAGCCTTGACATACTCCTTTCCTAATTTGGAACCAGTCTGCTGGTCCATGTCCTGTTCTAACTGTTGCTTCTTGAACTGCAAACAGATTTCTCAAGAGGCAGGTAAGGTGGGTTGGTATTCCCATCTCTAAGAATTTTCCACAGTTTGTTGTGATCCACCCAGTCAAAGGTTTTTGTGAAGTCAATAAAGCAGAAGTGGATGTCTTTCTGGAACTCACTTGCTTTTTCCATGATCCACAAGATGTTTGCAATTTGATCTCTGGTTCCTCTGCCTTTTATAAATCCAGCTTGAACATTTGGAAGTTCACAGTTCATGTACGTTGAAGCCTGACATGGAGAATTTTGAGCATTACTTTTCTAATGTGTGAGATGAGTGCAACTGTGCACTATTTTGTGGATAAGAATCCCTTAGAAGAAATGGAGTAGCCCTCATAGTTAACAAAAGAGTCTAAAATGCAGTACTTGGATGCAATCTCAAAAATGACAGAATGATTTCTGTTCATTTCCAAGGCAAACCGTTCAATATCACAGTAATCCAAGTCTATGCCCTGACCAGTTATGTGGAAGAAATAAAGTTGAATAGTTCTATGAAAACCTACAGGACCTTCTAGAACTAATACACCCAAATTATGTCCTTTTCATTACAGGGGACTGGAATACAAAGGTAGGAAGTCAAGAAACACCTGAAGTAAGAGACAAATTTGGCCTCAGAGTACAGAATGAAACAGGACAAAGACTAGTAGAGTTTTGCCAAGAGAATGCACTGATCATAGCAAACACTCTCTTCCAACAGCAAAAGAGAAGACTATACATATGGACATCACCAGATGGTCAATATCAAAATCAGATTGGTTATATTCTTTGCTGCCAAACATGGAGAAGCTCTATACAGTCACAAAATAAGACCAGGAGCTGACTGTCACCCAGATCATGAAATCCTTATTGCCAAATTCAAACATAAATTGAAGAAAGTATAGAAAATCACTAGACCATTCAGATATGACCTAAATCAAATCCCTTACAATTATACAGTGGAAGTGACAAATAAATTCAAAGGATTAGATCTGATAGAGTGCCTGAAGAACTATGGACCTAAGTTCGTGACATTGTACAGGAGGCAGGGGTCAAGAACATCCCCAAGAAAAAGAAATGCAAAAAGGCAAAATGGTTGTCTGAGGAGGCCTTACAAATAGCTGAGAAAGAAGAGAAGGAAAAGACAAGGAGAAAAGGAAAGATATACCCATTTGAAGACAGAGTTGAAAAGACTAGCAAGGAGAGATAAAAAATCTTCCTCAGTGATCAGTGTAAAGAAATAGAGGAAAACAATATAATGGGAAAGACTAGAGATCTCATCAAGAAAATTATATACACCAAGGGAACATTTCATGCAAAGATGGGCACAACAAAGAACAGAAATGGTATGGACCTAGAAGAAGCAGAAGATATTAAGAAAAGGTGGCAAGTATACATAGAAGAACTTGCAAGTTAATTATCTGCTGCTGCTGCTGCTGAGTTGCTTCAGTCATGTCTGACTCTGTGCAACCCCATAGACGGCAGCCCATCAGGCTCCCCCATCCCTGGGATTCTCCAGGCAAGAACACTGGAGTGGGTTGCCATTTCCTTCTATATATGTTTCTAATTATGAGAAAATTGGGGTATAATATAGGCTTTGGTGATACCTACATAATTTCTATAAGAGAAACACAATTGGTGGATCTGATAAAAGAAAATTTCTTGTCCTGATAGTAATAATACAATACTATGTTTCTGGGGAATATAATTCTGGTTTAGAGGGAGTCATAATAAAGTTTTAGTCAGATGTCACAATAAAATCACGTCACAAATTTGTAGTCTGTACTCCTGCCAGACTTCCTGAGTTAAGATCCTTATATTCAGAGGTACAAATTCATAGGATACAACAAGGGATGTAACCTTAAAATATGCTTTTGAAAATCTTTGTTATTTGGAAATAGTTGTACACATTTCCAAAATCATTTAGTTGATTCATTAAAATTCCAAATATAGCAGTAGAAGTTTAGTATCATGAATTTTATTTACAGACGGTGATCGCAGCCATGAAATTAAAATACACTTACTCCTTGGAAGGAAAGTTATGACCAATCTAGATAGCATATTGAAAAGTAGAGATATTTCTTTGTCAACAAAGGTCCCTTTAGTCAAGGCTATGGTTTTACCAGTGGTCGTGTATGGATGTGAGAGTTGGAGTATAAAGAAAGCTGAGCACCAAATAATTGATGCTTTTGAACCGTGGTGTTGGAGAAGACTCTTGAGAGTCCCTTGGACTGCACGAAGATCCAGCTAGTCCATCCTAAAGGAGATCAGTCTTGGGTGTTCATCGGAAGGACTGAGGTTGAAGCTGAAATGCCAATATTTGACCACCTCATGTGAAGAGCTGACTCATTTGAAAAGACTCTGATGCTGGGAAAGATTGAGAGCAGGAGGAGAAAGGGACAACAGAGGATGAAATGGTTAGATGGCATCACCGACTCAATGGACATGGTTTTGGGTGAATTCTGGGAGTTGGTGGTGGACAGGGAGGCCTGATGTGCTATGGTTTATGGGGTCACAAAAAGTCAGACATGACTGAGCGACTGAACTGAACTGATTCCCTACATGTTTATCTGAGAGAAGAGGTTAGGTTGATGGTGACTTGAACTTCAAAAATATGCAGTGGGCCTTTTATTTGATATAAATTATTTGGAAAAGGCCAACTTGATCTCCAAGAATAAGAAAGATTAAGTGAGGTAAATTTTGTAAGCTTTCTTTATTAAAATGAAGACTATGCAAACATTCTATTGGTCTTTCATTTTAGCTAAGATAACTGGATGATTGACTGCTTTCTTTTCTAGGACATTAATGCACAATATGTGTTTTTCTTTATAATCTTCCATAGTTCTCAATATTTAGGTAAGAATTATTCTCTTTCAAAAGTCCATTGCAGTGACAAAAATTGTAGCTCTACAACACACTGAAAATAGAATATCATTTATAGAAAAATAATGTGAATATTGAATCTTTATTTTTCTTTTCGTCACCACTTTCCAATCTTTTGTATTTTATAAAATAGTTGTCTAGTATATGACTCAGTCTTTCTTTCCTTCAACTATTCATTCATTAATAATCAAATATTGACTGATCAGTTACACTTTGACAGATTTTGCTCTTCTATCTACACAAAGGCTTTGACATTCTGTTGGAAATAATACTTAGGAACTACTTCATTTTTCCTTGATTGGCACATCCATTATTATATCCCTGCTCTCTTCTCATACTATATCTAAAAGCTACAAGTGACATGTCATAAAGATGTCAGTCCTTCCCCTTTGCTATCTGGCCAAAAGTGGCATTATCAGAAGTTTAAATTTTTCTGGATTTAGATGAGAAAGCACACCACAAAATATGGAACCTGACATTCTAAGGATCTTCAAATGGGTCAGGTGATGGAATTCTGAATAGAAAAGGGATTATTCCCCTATAGGTTGAACTTTGAACAGGTGGAATGAGGAGATACATGTTCCCTCTTTTCTCTCTCAAATGCCAAAGTGTATAACAAAGAATAGTTCACCCTTCTAGTCCAATCAGAAAAATCCTGCATATATGATGTGAAAGACTGCTGATAA
>SJYA01001213.1:800649-833306 GCA_006410615.1 Neotragus moschatus | reverse complement strand
CTCAGCTGGCCCAGGTAGAAGCAGAGAAGGTGGGGCCCAGGCACATAGCAGGCCCGGATGACTGAGTTCTATGACCCTCAAGGCTGTGGGTTCAAAGAGTTCAGTAGGTCAAGGCTCCTGTGGCCTCTTCCTTGTGAACCCAATGCCAAGCCCCAGAGAGATCCTGGCCTGCCTCAGGGCTGCTCCCCAATGGATAGGGACTGAAGGGATCACCAGGCCAGCCCATCGAGCCCCACCTGCAGTCGGCATATGCCAGGGGCTCCTGTATTGACCCGACCAGNCCATGACCCTCAAGGCTGTGGGTTCAAAGAGTTCAGTAGGTTAAGGCTCCTGTGGCCTCTTCCTTGTGAACCCAATGCCAAGCCCCAGAGAGGTCCTGGCCTGCCTCAGGGCTGCTCCCCAATGGATAGGGACTGAAGGGAACACCAGGCCAGCCCATCGAGCCCCACCTGCAGTCGGCATATGCCAGGGGCTCCTGTATTGACCCGACCAGCCCAGGCCTGCCGGTGGCCTCTCCCAGTGGCCTGGCCCCTGCCCTGTGTGGGGACGTAGGCTGCATCTTTGGGTGTGAGACTGTCCCTGTGCACTGGACTGTGTTCTTGTGTGTGTGAGGCTGTGTCCCTGCTGGAGTGCATTTCTTCGTGTGGTTATATCCTTGTGTGCGTGCAATGTGGCCGGTATGTGACTGTGGTCTGTGAGCAGTTGTGTCCCTGTGACTGAGATTTTCTGCCATGCCTGATTGTTTCTCTTTGTGTCTGCTCTCTGTGTGTTTGTGTCTCTGTGTGTGAGACCATGTGTCCGTGTGTAACTGTGCCTCTTGCTGACAGTGACGGTCCTCATCCTATGTGTGTGGTGATGTGAAGTTGCTTAGGACGCCCTGTGGGGGGACCGTTTCCGGCATGTGGTCCCCATGTGAGCCTGTGTGCACAGGTGTGAGGGAGCCGTCGGCTCTGTCCCTACGCGTTCCCCGTGTCCATGACCTCATCCTGTCTCTGTCTCTTATCCTGGCTTCTAACAACCTTTTCACAGCTGATTCCTTCGGAGCATTTGTCACTGCGTCAGGGCCAAGAACCCCATCCTCCCCCTGCGGCTTGATTTAATTTCTGAAATGGACAGCACATCAGGAGGGGCACCCGTGGGGCGGGGGATGGGGGGAGCTGTCCAGGGACAAAGGATGGAGTCACGGCCACGGCGGTGGGGTGGCCGTGTGCATTGCTGCCGTGGTGTCATCTTGGCAGTCATGACGCCGTTACGGCCGCCTCACGTTTTCCCCTGCCTCTGCGCTGTGGCCTGTGGTGGTCATCTGTCATTGCGTTGTCATGTTTTTATTCCTGCCCTGCCCTTCCATGGTTGGTTTGTCATTGTTGTCAGATTGTGTGTTTCCGTTTCCTTTGTGAGGCAGACAAGGTTTCCCTGCTCCGTATCACCCCACTGCCATCACATCTGCTGTGCCGTCGGGTGGGTGTCCTTTTCTTGTGGCTGTTCCTGCCTGCCCCAATATTAGTGAGCCATGCTGGGGCCACGTGAGTTCTGAGCCTCTGTTGGTCAGTGTCGGTGCAGAGCCCTTGGGACCGTAATGACCACGCCCCTCTCCCCCCACTCTTTCTGACCCCCCGACGGTCAGTTTTCAGCCTCCTCCTCAGGCAGCTGGATGAAAACTCTGCTTGTGGGGGTGGGGGGGGGGGTGCGGGCGGGAGGCAGCGTGCAGAGAGAGGGGCTTGGCCTGATTCCTGGAAGCTCCAGGTTTTTGGAAGGGAGGCTGGAGGGGGACTCGGGGGCTAGGGCTGGTGAACTGGGGGCGGCTCTATGGCTTGAGCCCTGGACCCTGGGCCTCTGGTCAGAGGGAGGCCCCAGTCAATCTCTGCTCTAGCCTCACAGCTGCGGCCTCCAAGGTCCCCCCACCAGCCGCCACCCTTCCGCCTCTTCATCCTCTGTTCGGCTGGTCCCAGGCCCCACAGACAAGTGGTCAGGGCTGGCGGAGTTTCCTGCTTCCCTCTCCTTTGACAGGGACAGAGAGGCTCAGAGAGGGGCAGAACGGGGCCCTGCAGACACACAGGGATCCTGGCCTGGGGAGGGCCACAGAGCCAGCAACTGGGGACAGATGTTCCAGCCCAGAGAAAAGCAGGGCTGGGGAGTGGTGTGTGAGGGAGGGGAAGGGGGCCGCTGGCAGCATAGGGGGATCCCTACCTCCTGCGGCCCCAGTGGTGTTAACAAGTCTAATTAAGAGGCCACTGGCCCAACTTAATTGGCTCGTTAACAGGAATTGCCTCTGAAAATCCCCCAACTCAGCGGGGTGGCTCTCTGGAGGGGAGACCGAGGGAGTGTTAACGAGGGATCCCGCAGCCCCCACCCCCACCCCCTTGCTCTGCCTCTCCCACCCTCACTGCACAGAACTGCAGGTCTGGGGAAGCATCCGTCCTTCCAGGCTGGGGGGCAGGATTGACGAGGGCAGGCTTGTGTCTCCTCGTGCCCTGCTGCTCGGCCATGTCTGGAGGTCAGTGTCCAGGACTTTCTCTGTCTCACTGCCTTCCTATCTCGCTCTCCTCTCGACGGTTGCCCCCTCCACCCTTCCACTCCAGTCTCCTGGGCTCTGTCCATCATGCCTGGGCGGCTGAGGCCAGGGCTGGGCTTTGCGTTGGCTCTGACAGGCCTCTCCTGGGGACAGGAGAGGCATGGTCAGAGCTCCTGCAGTCCCTGCATTCCCCCACCCCAACCCGCACCCCATGCAGTTCCTGCCTCACCACTATGTTGACAGCTGCCAGGAGCTCCCTAGGGCTCCTGTGTCCACTCTTCCTCCTTCTGCTGCCCTGGACCGCTGGGGGACAGGGCCTTGTCGGGGGTTCAGAGTTGTTGGGGAGAGGGAGAAAGGCAGGACACAAAGACAAGGATGGGGAAGATGAAGAGAAGGGAAGAGACAGAGGAAGGAGTTCAGGAGGGGGCCCCTTGGCTCAGCTTGCCTGGCTAGCAGATGTCAGTGACTGGGGCTGGGCCTCCTGGTGGCAGGAGGCTGGGGTTTTGGGGGTCAGGAAAACTTTCAAAAGGACCTGGTGACTGGAGGTAACCTAGGTCTTCTGTCCCAGCACTCTACACAAACTCTCTCTCTCTCATACACACACACAGGATTGCCCAGTCACACACACAGTTCCCGGACGCACACATCCAAGTCTGGAGACACTCACATACTTGTGCCCTTGCACGCCATGAAGGGATTTTGCAGATCCCTTGTCTCCCCAAGACACTCACGCCCTGAGCCTCAGGGCGCCTGCTCTTGCTATCATCTGGAAGTGCTGGGCCAGGCTGTGACCTGTGACTTCTGTCTTGTGCCCTCCCCACCCCCCACAGAGACTCCCCACGTGCAGTACGAGCGCCTGGGCTCAGACGTGACTCTGCCGTGTGGGACTGCCAGCTGGGACGCGGCGGTGACGTGGCGAGTGAACGGCACAGACCTGGCCCCCGACCTGCTCAACGGCTCTCAGCTCGTGCTCCGGAGCCTGGAGCTGGGCCACGGCGGCCTCTATGCCTGCTTCCACCGTGACTCCTGGCACCTGCGCTACCAGGTGCTTCTCCATGTGGGCTGTAAGTGTGACTCCCAACCCCTCGTGTGACCCCCCACTTCACTCAGTGTGGGAGTCTGTGAGGCCCAGACCCTTGGCCCAGATCACATCCCCTTCCTGGTGGTGGTGGAGGTCCTGAACCCTGTCCTCTGACCTTGTCTAAGCCTACTGTTCCGACCTCTGAGCCCAGTGTCGCCCCTTGTGTGCAGACCCCTGGCGTTTTGTACTGGTATCCACCCTCCACTGGAGGTCTTTGAGACCCAGAAATCCTGTCCCCTATGATAAGATGGGCTCAGGAGGGCTGGCAGGGCACCGCCCATGTGGGGCCTCGTGGGAGGAATCCTAGGTCACAGCTCTGAGCTGAGTTGGCCTCGTTCCAGTGCATGCTCTCCCAGGGGCTGGCTGCAAGGGCCTTGGGGGATATCTGGTGATGCTGGGAGAGGTGTGGACAGTCTAGGAGGCCCCGGGGAAGAAGGAAGGCTTCCTGGAATGGGAGGCACGTGGAGACTTGGGGAATTTGGAAGATACATTGAAAAAGTTCTTTCTGGCCGAGAGCTGAATGTGATCATAGTCCTCAGAGGCTGAAAGAGCCTGGGAAGGCCACTTGGGTTGGTGTAAAAGGCAGAAGGGAGCTGAAGGAGGGGAAGGACATGATCAGGGTCACGTTGTTTAAAGATCTTTCTCACTGTGCTGCAGGGCTGGCAGGTGGGTGGGCAAAGCAAGGGGCAGGAAGGAGGCTGTTCCTGGGATGCAAGAGAGTGGAGGAAGCCCTGGGACTGGAACATGGGGTTGGGAAGCTGAGAAGAATGATTTCGCCTCCAGGAGTCGCTGATGGATCAGAGGTAGGGAGAGTAGGTGAGTGGACAGTGGGAAGAGTCAAGACAGCTGGTAGGACCGATTGCTGCAACGGAGACAAGGTGCAGGGGTCAGCTGGAGGAGGAGGCAGTGTGTTCTGTTGATGCGATGTCTCGGTTTGGCTTTCCCTGGAATCAGAACCCAAGATAGTTCGCAGGCAAGTAGTTTATTTGGCAGGTGACAGAAACATCATTAGGGCATGGGAGAATGATAGAGAAAAGTAAGTGACGTTAGCCAATACAGAGGGAGTTACCTAGCCACTGCTTCTGGGTGGCTGGAGCCCACCCTGCTGGGGCAGCTCTAGAAGCTGAGGAGGCAGAGCAAGTGCCTTGGAGTTCTCCTGCCTGAGGGCTGAGGGAGCCCGGATGCTTACACACTGAAGAGTGGGGGCAGGGGCGGGGAGGCTTTCATTCCCTAGCACTTTTGGCTTGATGCCTCGGCAGGCAATGCAGGTTTTGGTGGCCAAAGAAAGCTCTTAGGCAAATAACTGCAGAGGCAGTCAGCGGGTACGGGTGAGGGATCTGCGGCACCATCTGCTGTAGATGTTGGGTTTTGGTCCCTGGGGGACAACCAGGAGTCGAGGGCTGGTAGCCAATGGACCTGAGGTTCTGGGACTCAGGGAGAGGCCTGCGCTGGAGATGGGAACTGAGAAGGGGGTGGTTGTCAGCATTAATTCTTTGGGAGGGGATGAGATGGTCAAGGGTGAGACTGTGGGATGAAGAGGGAAGATGACCCAGGACCGAGCCCTGAAGACCATCGCTGTAGAAGGGGTTGGTCGAAGGAAATGAGCCACGAAAAGAGATGAGAGATCAGAAGGAGCCCCGCAGGAAGGGAGAAGGGGGAGTGAGTTCGAATCAGAAGAGGTGTTAGGAAGCTCGGGAGGAGGAGGTTATCAGTGTTGCTGAGGGTCAGCTGGGCAGGTCCTTGGTGCTCAGCTGGAGGCATCAACTGACAGAATAAATACTCTGAACATAGTTTCATTTCTTTTCTTCTTGAGCCAAGGATTCAGGCTTCTCTGGCCTCATCCCATTTGGGCGATATACCCCACTGTACTTACTCCCTTAGAGCTGCTTTTGTTACTCCCTCTGAGCTGCCGATCTGAAGAGATGCTTGAGGGGCCTTGTCCCATTGTCAGGCGATAGGTGTGGACAGCCATGGGAAATGTTAGGCTGAAGCGTCGTTCAGCATCCTCCACAAAAACACTGACCCATCAGTGGGGCCAGAGGAGAGGAGAAAGTATGTTTTGGTAAGGATGTTCCTTTCCCCACAGAAAAGCCTTTTTACATGTTTAAACTGGAGAGACGGCAGTCATAACAAAACGTCTTAGTTGCAAGCCCAGGGTGGAGTGACTCCTGCCCATTGGAGTCTTCCCTGGCCTACCACATGGTGCACCAGAAATGGACCCCGCAGCCTAGCCCTGGGCCCTCGCGTGGGGAAAGAGGCCACATGCTGAGTGGCATGCAAGGAGGATAAGCCCAACTTGGCACAAGTCGCCCACACCCTTGTCTTACCAGCTTGAGCCCCAGAAGTCTTCTGATGGACAGAGCTGGCTGTGATGGCCAGGCCTGGGTGACTCCGGCCCTCATTCCCAATTACTTGATTTTCTTTGAGAGGTCACTGAAGGGAGATTGGGTCTAGAAGTAATGCCGGTAGCCGTGCCCACAGGCCGTGCCCACAGCTGCTCTTTGTGGCCAGAGCCCAGACTTTTTATATATGGCGCTGACCACTCTTCAGGCCCGGCCTGTCAGAGGGGTGCTGGCCGTGAACTGGCTGTAGCATTAGTTAACAGGTACTTATCTCACAGTGCCTTGTCTCCTTCTAGGGTTGGTCAGAGGAACAGGGGACATTAATCGTGATCGTTTCAGTCACTTTATATTAGTAACAAGAGACCGGGTTTGGCAGCATTCAATATCAAAGTATCCTTCTCACCATCGCTCAGAGAGCAGGACAGAGTTACCCCTGATTTGTGGGCCATTTGGACTAAAACTTATTTAATATTTACCTTAAACATGTAAGATTTTTGTGTCTCTATTTCCAAGGGAACCTGATCATAAGAATATTCTGTTGTAAGTCCCCTTAACCAGGCTGATCCCTGAACTGCTTCCTCTTGACCCACCTTTCTGCCCTCAGGCAGGTGATCACACCTCCTTCTAAAGAGGCCCCTAGCCAAGGTGATGAAAGGACACCCTCCACACACACATTAGGAAACAGGATCACAAGGTTCCTTTTAGTAGCATCCTTTTGTTTCCCTAGACACTGCTAACTCCATGTCATTCTGATTTTAAGCTGAAATAAATCAGAGATTGACTAAT
The DNA here is from genome assembly GCA_006410615.1 of Neotragus moschatus. Taxonomy (NCBI): domain Eukaryota; kingdom Metazoa; phylum Chordata; class Mammalia; order Artiodactyla; family Bovidae; genus Neotragus; species Neotragus moschatus. The sequence continues at coordinate 826,585 of SJYA01001213.1, read as the reverse complement.
TTTAAATAGACAGTTCCTTGTCCAGTTTTAAAATATTCGTATTTGATTGGTCAAGACAGGAACTCTAGTCCCCCTGGTTCAGCATCTCTTCCTCCTCAGCTCTGTTTGCTGGGAAGGAAAGAGCAGCCCATGGTTGAAGAAGTTGGGGAGAGAAAAGATAGGTAGAAGGTGGGCGTTTGGGAGTCCAGAAGAGATGTCACGAGATAAGGTTAGGACGGGCCACGGGCCCTGAATGCCCGAGCAAGAGGAGGAAGAGTAGTGTGGGTGCGGCCTGGGAGGGCTGGAGCTGGAAGGGTCACCCCGCCCTGCCTGGCCTGATCTGGCCTGGCCAGGGGCGTGGGCAGCCTGCCCCTCCTCCTCTCTGAGCCGTTGGACAGGCCTCATGCGTGCCGGGGGCTCCAGCCCAGGCGGGCTGGCGAGATGAGAGGAAAAACATGCGGTTTGGTGGGCTGGACATGGAAAAACAAGCCAATTAGGAGGAAAACAAACAAACCCTGGGCCAGCGAGGGCACACGCACGCGTGCACACGCACACGCGGCCCCGCGTGGGGCACCAGGATGCCCTGCTGCAGGCTGACGCTGTCATTTGGGCATCTTGGGAGCCCCCACAGGGGCGGCTCCGGAAGTCTGGGCACCCCGGAGCGTGCGTGTTTGTGATAACGTGACATGCATGCTCTCGGGCTTCAGCGCACACACAGGCTCTCACACGGTGTATTCTGCTCATATGTGTGAACACACTGGGCACCTTCCCACACCCACAGTTTGAAAAACACCTTCAGGCTTCAGGTCTGTCTCACACACAGTGTCACAGGTCCGTGGTCTTGCCATCCACTGTCTCACACACAATAGCGCGTTTACATGCCTCTGTACAGAGGATTGCGGCCACACGGCCTCAGACATGTGAACAGTCCCCACATTGCACAGCCTCAGCCCGAGTCCCACACAAACACAGTCATCCGGCCACACACGTCCAGTCGCAGTGACACAGCTGCCCGGACTCCCAGTCACACACAGGAAGCCCATCAGAGTTCCACACGCCGCCTCACAACTGCAGTCTCTCACAAACAGCTTCTCCCCTGACGTGCAGCACACTCACAACAGGCCTCCTAATTGCACACTGTCCCACAACCTCACACTTGGTCTCTCACAGCACCCCACCTCCACCCACCCAGTCCCTCAGCTGGGCTCCAGCTGCAGCGAGTCACTCCTTTTCTTCCTTTTCTTTGTTTTTCTTTCCTCCTTTTCCCTCTGAGAAACCTGGTCCCTGTCAGGAAACCCAAGCCCTTCTCTACTCAGGGCCCAGGGCCAGGCAGGAGTAGCCAGATGACAGACAAAGCCCTGCCCCTCCCCCCCACCGCCCCCCATGACTTGCCCAGTCAGCCAGTCAGAGAGGGGAACTGGTTTGAGGGGGAGGTTTGAGAGGAGGCTCCTCAGGGGAGGATGGTCAGAGGGGAACAGAGGGAACTGGTCAATGGGGAGGCGAGTCCGTCCCTGCTCTGCCCTCCAGAGTCCCAGGTGGCAGGGAGATGACTCTGCAGGCTTCAGTCCTCACCCACCCAGAGCCCTCTCCTTTGAAGCCTGGGCTAAGGGAGGGTGGGGCGGGGTGCGGGGGGAGTGGAGGCTTCTCAGCCGACCTCGGAATGTCCTTTCCTCCTGGGGTGACTGCCAGCTCTGGCCTGGCCCACAGGCCCCCACAAGGCACTTCCTGTGTCCTTGGCCGCCCCCCCCAACCCCACCCCCATGCCTCTATGCCCCTGGGCAGATAGGCAAGGGATATGTGAGGCACACAGGATGAACACAGAACAGACACAAGATGAACTCAGGGCCAGGAAGGCTTCCCAGGGGAGGCAGACTGCAGCGGGCAGCAGGCAGGTTGCCCGTGTGCAGGCTCCACTGGCCCCCAACTCTCCCTGCAGGCCTGGGGCTGGAGACTTCTCAGCCCACACCGTCACCCACTCTGTCTGCTCCACAGGAGCTGCTGTCGTGCCCCTCTGACCCCCTCATCACTCCTGAGCTGGCCTCATGCCCCTCTGACACCCCTCATTGCTCTTGAGCTTCTCTAATATCCTTCTGACCCCCTCATCACTCCTGAGCTCCCTTCACGCCCCTCTGGCCCCTTCATCACTCCTGAGCGCCCCTCGTGCCCGTCTGACGCCCTCATCACTCCTGCTGCAGAGCTGGATCGCTCCCTGGGGGTCTGAGCACATACATACCTCACACATACTGGGCATGAACATGAAATCACAGTCACTCGCAATCACGTGCACCCTGGATGAGAGCCCACAGTTCCCCGTGTATCACCACAGCCACTCAGCAGGCGTAGACATGCCCTCCTCTTCACCATCCCTGGCTTCTTGAGCCGCCCCCTCCCGCTTCCTGTCCACCTGTCAGGCAGGGGGCGGGGTGGGAGGGCACAGAAGGGAGGTGTCAGTATCCCCGGAGCTGTGGACGGACATTCCTTGCCTGGGTCAGATCACAGAAACTGCCTCCTTCCAGGAACCTGAGCCGGCTGTCCTCACGCCTTACCCAACACCCGAGGGTGGGACAGCTGGGCTGAGTGCTCACAGCAGCAAAAAGAGTGGTTAGAACGCAGGGAGGACTTCCCAAGTACGTAGGTGTGGTCATGCCAGTGGGTATTCGCATCCTGGTGCTTGGCACTGGCTCTGGCTTGCTGTGTGACCCCAGGCCTCTCTGGCCCTCTGCGTTCCCCAGAGTAAGGCAGCTGCTGACTGTATAATGGGCTTCTTAAAGGGTCTGATGGAGAAGCTGGGGCCTGGGTTTGGGGTGAGCACACGCCAATGGAACAACACACACAGTCACACGTGTAGGCACGTGGTGTGAGCTGCATATACAGACCCTCCTACATACATTCCCACATTGCATCACACATCAGTCACTCACATCACACACACACATGTAACACATACATATGCGTGAACAGTGCTGTCGTTTGTGTGGAGCCTCCAGGGCTGTCTTGTGTTCCTTCTTCTCTCCTGAGGGGAAGCCTGGAGTGTGTCTTCGGCCGGGAGTGCACCCTGATCACCCCAGCAACCAGAGGACCCGGTGGAGCCCCCCACCCTTGACCTCTGTTGCAGTCTCCCTCTGGAGATGGACGCAAGGTGGCAGGAGATGTGGGGCTGGGGCCAGTTCCCCCAGACATCACCTCCGTCCCATGATTGATGAGCTGAGGCCCGCAGCCCCCTGCTCCCCATGGTTCCCGCCTCCATTGAGCAGGTGGAGGGGGGGCTCCCTCTCCATACAGCCCTTGTTTTACTTTAATTAAACATCTGGCTCTCTGTGGCCTGGGAAGCCTCAGACCCTCGCTGACAGCACTTCCCACCCCCACCTCTGGCATTGCTGTTGGGTTGAAGAGGGAGAGCTGGGGTTTGGGGGCCCACCTGTCCCCACACGTGCACCAGGGACTGGGGGGCTCAGGAACGCCCTGACCGTGCTGTCCTTGCCCCTCCACCAGTGCCGCCGCGGGAGCCTGTGCTCAGCTGCCGCTCCAACACTTATCCCAAGGGCTTCTACTGCAGCTGGCATCTGCCCACTCCCACCTACATCCCCAACACCTTCAATGTGACTGTGCTGTGAGTAGACACACCCAGGACCCGGTTCAAACCTGACCTCTCCCGGGCCCCCTCCATTCCCTCCATCCACACCCTGTAGCCCAGCCTTGGGCTTGACCTTCTCCCAGCCTCCACCCTGCCTGATCCTTGAGGTTGGTGATGGTGCCTGGGCTTCACCCCTCCCCAGGCACGGCTCCAAAATGATGGTCTGTGAGAAGGACCCGGCCGTCAAGAACCGCTGCCACATCCGCTACATGCACCTGTTCTCCACCGTCAAGTACAAGGTCTCGATAAGTGTCAGCAATGCCCTGGGCCACAATGCCACAGCCATCACCTTTGATGAGTTCACCATCGGTGCGTGGGGATTGCGGGGAGGGAGGGGGCTCCCTGCTGCATCCTGCAGTGGGAGTGTGTAAGTGGATGTTTGCCAGAAGTGTGTATGAGCACGCGTAGGGATGTTCACGAGTGTCTGCCCAAGTGTGTGTGGAATGTATAACATGTACATCCATGCATGGCATGTACACACCTGTGAACATTTGAGTGGATGCCCTTTACCTGCTGGGGCCGAGAGGCCTCTCCCAGCAGCTCTTCTCCTCATCTCTCTGGCTCCCAGAGCATGCAGGAGGGGGAGGGGGGCAGGCCGGGCCAGACCCTTGTGCAGCTGCAGCCTCCAATCCACCCCCCCCCCATACAACCACGCTAATGGCTTCCTTACGGCCTGTGATGAATGAGGTGTCAGAATAGGAGACAGGACTGGGACAGAGACGGCCCTCCTCCCAGCCCCCATCCCAACCAGACCCCCTGCCTGCCCCTGTCCCATCCCAGCCAGACCCTCTGCCTCCGCCCACACCCCCGCCATGGCTGGGTCCTCGGCCAGACTCTACATGACCTCAGCCCTTAGCTGCTTCCATCAGATCCTCAGCCCACTTCAAACCCAGATCTGCAACACCTGTGAACTGTCTTTTAACCTTGACCCACAGAGCAGCTTCAAGCCCAGACTCTTCCTGGAGAGGCCGTGTCTCAGTTGGGAACTGGAAAAGTTGAGGTGGAAAGCCAGGCTTGGGGGGAGTGTATGATGCTGGTACAGGAGTGGGTCATCCAGGTGATGATGAGGGTCATGGTAGAGCATGACACAGGCTTAGTGACTGGGATGCTGGTCATCATGAGGATGGGGCTGGGATGAAATTTATGATGTTGATATCATGAGCTGGTGACAATGACTGGTGACAGTCATTGGTGATGACAGGGATGTGGAAGATGGAAGAAATGAAAGCATTGTTAACAGTAGTTGCCAAAGCTGACAGCAGAGGAGACCGATGATTACCGATGTGCGCTGGTTGTCATGGTGGCTGGGGTTGTTCCAAGAGATCAGTGTGGTACCAAAGCTGTGTTTCCTAAACAGTGAAGCCTGACCCTCCGGAAAACGTGGTAGCCCGGCCAGTGCCCAGCAACCCTCGCCGGTTAGAGGTGACATGGCAGACCCCGTCGACCTGGCCCGACCCCGAGTCCTTTCCTCTCAAGTTCTTTCTGCGTTATCGACCCCTCATCCTGGACCAGTGGCAGCATGTGAGTGCCTTGCTCGGATCCTGAGAGCCAGAATCAGAGCCACACGGCATGGGAGTCCTTGCTGCTGGCTGTTCCAGTGGGAAACCTGAGAGCAGTCGGAGAGGCTTTCTAGGGTGGAGGGTGGGCCTGGAAGGATGGATGGAGCTGAGGGGGGGCATCTTGATTGACCCCCATTAGGACAGTCAAACATGCCTGTCTATGTGACTCCCCGGGATAGTGGAGAGAGATGCTGGGGGCAGATGGTGGCAGTATTTCCCTTTTCCTGTCTCTGGCTTCAGCCCTGATCAGATTTCTCTCTCGTACACTCTGGACCAGGCTCTGGGCCTGGACCCAAGGGACAGGATGGTCCCTGTCCTCACAGATGGGCTCCAGGGGTCAGAATCAGGCAATAGAGTCCAGCTCAACCCAAGATGTGAGTTCAGGCCACGACTAGAGTCATGGCTCCAAAGTCAAGCCTCGTTTAGGTGTCAGCTTTAAGTTGTGGGTCAGAAGGTGATTTGGGCCAGGAAGCAAGCAGTGGACAGGGGCAGCACGGGGTCAGGCTGTTGTCTGGGATGCTGATCAAGCCATGAGAGAGAGCTCTGGGGATCTGCCAAGGGTTCGGGGGTAGACTGGAGTTTCTCTCTCCTTGAGAGCCCGGGGTTGTCAGTGCCGTCTGAGGGCTGGAGGTCTGAAGGCAAGGACTGGGGCTGGGAGGATGCTCCCCGGGGCAACCCAGGCTGGCACTCAGGGTCACCCTGTACCCCCACCACGTCTACCTGGTTCCAGCCCCATCTGCTCATGCCCCCGTCCCGGCTGGCCTTTAAAGTATGCAATTCAATTCCAGGGCGCCTGTCCTGGTTGCAGGCCTGGCCCCCACAAGGCTGCTCATATGCTCATATGTTCCCTGACAGAGTCCGGAGTCCCTCCTGCCTGGCCAGCTGCCCGCGACTAATGCATTGCTAATAACCAGGGTCTAGTTTCACAAGCCCCCCTCCCCTGCTAACGAGCTACAGGCAGCAGCCCTGCGCGTCGCAGCGCACACGCCTTGCCGTGGACCTGGCACNGTCCGGAGTCCCTCCTGCCTGGCCAGCTGCCCGCGACTAATGCATTGCTAATAACCAGGGTCTAGTTTCACAAGCCCCCCTCCCCTGCTAACGAGCTACAGGCAGCAGCCCTGCGCGTCGCAGCGCACACGCCTTGCCGTGGACCTGGCACCCTGCCCACCACACACACACGTGGTCCCCAGCAGGAACCATGCTCCCACCATGCATGTGGCTAACGTGCCAGGGCCACGCACTGGCCTGCACCGTGGGCAAAACTGACCCCCTCGCTGACATGGGCAGAGCAGAGTATGTGGGTTCCATGGCAAGGACACGTGTGGCCTGTGGCCCATGTTAGCCCTGTTCCATGTCACGTCAGCATGGTGGTTGGCTACATATATGGTTCTTTTGAACTTGAATTTTGCTGTGAACAGCATTGACTGTCCCCAGTCCTTAGTCTTGGGGAGAGGGAGGTATATGATGGGGAGGGGCAAGCAGAGAAAAACATTACTTGGCTTTTCAGGAGGAAGTGAGAGATACAGGCCAGGAATCACACAAGAATGGTGCCCTGAGGTCTGGCAGGGGCTCTCAAAATGGACCGGGGAGGCGAGCGTGGGTTCCCTGCATCTTTAGGCCCTGGCCCTCACTCAGCAGGAAGGCCGGAGGGCGTGTGGCCACAGACTGGAGGGAGGCCTCCTAGTCAAGGCAGATGCCAGCAACTTGGGAATTCCTGCCACTTGTGGAGCCATTCTCTGAAGGGGGTGGATTAAGGGATCAGTGACAACCTGACTAGAAGGGCCCACGCCTAGGAGACGTGGCTTCCTGGAGAACCACGGGCTTCTAGGCCACATCACTAGAGGTGTGGTGGGTTGCCCACCCTAGGCCTGCCAGTGAGGTGGTCATTTGAATTGCTCCCCATGGTTCTCTCCCTCTGGGGAAAGATCTGGGGGACAGAACCAAAGCAGGGGGCCTGAGGGTGGAATTCTGGCGAGGGGGAGAAGGAGCTGAATGAGCTGGGTCTGCTTAGCGGAGGGAGTCTTTGCAGAGCCAGAGGGGACCAGGGGTGGACCTGGGCTCCAGCCCCAGGAGGGCAGGGTCTCTGAGGCCCACCCGTCTTCTGGGGCTAGAGTAGGACTCACTGAGCCCAGGTCTGGGTCCGAAATGTCTTCCATCCTGAGTCTGGCTCTACCCACACCTCCGACCGGAGGCCCATGGACCCTGGAGGGGTTGGGAGGCCTTCCCGCCCCACTTGGACCCAGCTACACACACACACACACACACACACACACACACACACACTTGTACTCACAGGCTCTCAGCCTCCCCCCCCACTTGGACCCAGCTACACACACACACACACACACACACACACACACACACACTTGTACTCACAGGCTGTCAGGTCAGGTAGCCCAGACCCTGGCTTGCTGGGAGAAGACTGGAACTGGGACCAAAAAAGCCCTGAAGCCAGACATGGCCCAGAGCGGCCCCTCCTCCGCCCCTGCCGGCTGCCCCTGTTTACGAGGCGGCTTAATGAGGCAGCGGGTGCCGCTGAGATGAACCAGAGCCCAGCCTGGGCCTGGGAGGGGCGCCGGACAGGCAGGCCAGCCTGGAGGGTGGGGGAGACCAGCGTGATGGGGCTGGCCAGGCGGGGGTGGGGTGGTGATGCCTCCAGGAGGAAATGGAGCAGCTGTCCCTCTGCCCCGGAACCGCCCCCCACCCCTTTTCCGCCTCAGGCTGGAGGCCTCCCTGAGGGAGAGACCCAGCTGGGGCCAGGCTGGTGGGTGCGCTGGGCATCTGGGAGCCCGGGCTCTGAGCTGGAACCCGTGGTAATGACAGAGCTGGCCGAAGTCTGCTTGGCCCTCACCCTGTGCCTGCGTCCTTATTAGAACCCTGTGAGAGAGATCGTTAACACCATTTTACAGATGAGGACTGCAAGGCAAGCGGAAGTTAAGGAAGTCACCTAGTGAGGAGGCATGGATGGAGCTGAAATCTGGGCTCAGGCAGCCCAGCTCCAAGTCTGTGCGTGTGGCTTTCCTGCCAAACAGCTTCTTCATGGGGAAGGAAGAGGGCAGCACCGCACCAACCCTCTCTCACCCCAGCCTCGTGTTGCCTCCTGCTGGGACCGAGGTCAGGGGCTTGTGAGAGAGCTGGGTGACAGCAGAGAGGAGGCGTGAGCACAGTCCTGCTGACTCTCCCCTCGGGGTGCGGGTGCTTTCTGTCTCCTTAAAGATCTCCCTCAGGACTGTCTTCACTCCCTGGTAGGGGGTCTCCTCCTGAGGTGTCTTTCCTCTCCCCTAGGGGTGTTATCAATAGCCCCTCCCTCCCCCAGGGAAGTCCTTGTGCCCTCCAGGGGTATGTTCACTCCTCTCCCCTCCCCAAAGTGTCCTCCTGTCTCCGGGGGGTGCCTCACTTTCCTGACCTCCAGGGTCCACCGTCCCTCTCCCCCCCACACTCTGTGGTGGTCTGGCTGCAGGTGGAGCTGTCAGATGGCACGGCGCACACCATCACAGATGCCTACGCTGGCAAGGAGTACATCATCCAGGTTGCAGCCAAGGACAACGAGATTGGGACGTGGAGCGACTGGAGCGTGGCTGCCCATGCCACACCCTGGACAGAGGAGCCACGACACCTGACCACTGAGGCCCAGGCCCCCGGTGAGCCTCCCCGCATCTCATGCTGCCTCCTGTCCTCCTGGGACTTGGAGCATCTGCCCTAGGGCTCTCTGAACCCTGTGTGGCTGCCACACTTCCCTCGGTCTGTCCAACCCCTGCTGTTCCTTGTCCTTGCTGTTTGGACATTCTCAGCAGGGGCCACTGGATGGAGGGCTCATCTGTGTGCCTGAGGGAAGCAGCAAGGACCTGCCTGATGGGTGAGGCTGGGGCTGTCTCACGGGGGAGGCAGCAGCGGACTGACACAGGAGGCAGGGGCTGTGTCTCCCCAGATCCGGGGGGAACCCCAGCCCTGGCCCAGCCCTTCCCTGAGTTTCCTCCATGTTCCCCAGAGACCACGACCAGCACCACCAGCTCGCTGGCACCCGCGCCCACCACGAAGACCTGTGACCCCGGGGAGCTGGGCAGCGGCGGGGCAGCCTCGGCACCCTCCTTCGTCAGTGTCCCTGTTACTCTGGCCCTGGCTGCTGCTGCCGCCGCTGCCAGCAATCTCCTGATCTGGTGAGTGGAGTGAGGCTGGGCGGCAGAGAGGAGCCTGAGGGGACCCCCGGGCCAGCCGCTTCCCTTATGGCCTCCTGCCCTATTTGCCCCCCAGAGCCCGGCATCCTGGAGGACACGCCAGCGCACCTGCAGAGGAGCAGGAGGCCGGAGCTGAGCCCGAAGACCCCGGTTTCTATTTTGCACACGGGCAGGAGAGCCTTCTGCATTCTCTTCAGACACAATTTGTAGAGACCCCGGCAGGCCTGGGCCTGCCGTCCCTCCCCTGGCCCCGCCCCAATGCCGGCCCACCTCCCTCCCTCACGGGAGGGGGCCATGCAGCTAACCCACCCACCAAAGACCCCACCACTCGCCCCTATCCTGCCCCCCTGGGGCTGGACCCTCCAACGCCAGCGACTCCCAGGAGCCCTTGGGGGGCCTGGGGGAGCCCCTCACATCCAGTCTCTCCTCCTGTCCCCACCTCCTGTCCGTCCCAGGGTCTCTGTTGCCACCATCAGATTATAAGCTCCTGACGCTGGGGGGCCCAGCCATCCCCTTCCCCCCAGCGCCCACACTTTTCAGCCCCCACCTCTGCCCCTGTTTTTGTACGACCCTCCACCTTTCCTGCTCCCACCCCACAGTATTTAATGCCCTGTCAGTCCCTTCTAGTCTGACTCAATGGTAACTTGCTGTATTTGAATTTTTTATAGATGTATATACAGGGGTGGGGGTGGGGGGTTCTCATTAAACGTCACCATTTCATGAGTCCTTGGAACAGACCCACTTTGGGAAGGTAGCCCTCACCCCAGGACCCCTCCCCTTCCAGACCTGGAGGAGGGAAGAGGTGGGGAGGGGCAGGTTAGCTCCCAGGAGGAGGTGTCTGGGGTGGGCTTTCTGCTTCTGGTGGGGAGGGAGCACTCCCTGGAGGCCATGGACAGAGTTGTGGGGAATGAAAGGTCCCAGCTGGCGAGGCAGCTCTCACCTGGGAATGTTCTGACAGCCCTTGCTTGCTTGTTTGTTTAGTTGCTCAGTCGTGTCCGACTCTCTGCGACCCCATGGACTGTAACCCACCAGACTCCTCTGTCCATGGGATTCCCCAGGCAAGAATATTGGAGTGGGTTCTAGTCAGCCCTGCAGGCTGCTAAATCCTGGCAGAGCCGTGGCCTGTTAAGGGCTGTCTTCGGAGCTTCTGCATCCACAAGTGCCCGGGCCTGGCTTTACCCACAGGGCAGAGGGGCATGAAGGGGAGGAGATCAAGCTCCATCCTCTGGACGGAGGGGCTCGTCATCCCTGCCAGCCAGGAGACACAGGCCAAGGTTCAGCCTGAACTCGGGACTCAGTGCACAGAGGGGCCTGGGCCTGGGCGGGCAAGGAGGTTGCCCGAAGGAGGCCACCTGGCATGTGACTAGGGACTTGACTCAGGACGGGGAGTGTGGACTGCGTGGTTTACCCCGGGGCTAGGTTACAGCGAGGATTCGGTGTGAGTGGGAGAGGAGCGGGCTTTGGCTTCACAGGGTACTCAGTCTTTGGTGCAGCCCCATGCCCTGTTCACACCCACACCCTTCCAGTCCCCAGGCTGGGACTCCAGGTTTCCTTTGATTGCTCCTCGGAGGAGGAGCCTCTGGCTGCCCCAGGCCTGCTCAGGTCCAGTCCCACTCTTGTCAGAGCCACTCCCCTGCAGCTCCTTGGCTGAGAAGGCTGAAGGCTGGGGCCAAGTTGGAAGGCACCTTTGGCCTGGGGGTAGGGGCACAGGGTTAGGCCAGAGAGCCAGGCCTGGCTGTGCTCTGGGCATCTGGAGCAAGGAAAGAAGTGGAGTCAAAGCCGTGAACATGCAGGTTGGTGCACACTTCCTCCACCCCCACCCCCCAGCATGTACCAAGCCATACCACCACTGAGCCACTGACCCCGGGTCACACATGCAGCCCGGGTTCAAGCCCTCCTCCTCAAGCTGGGGTCAGGAAATGGGCATTCCATTGCTGGTCTCCCTGCCCACCGGGGATGATGTCCTGGGAGGATGGATTCATGGTTCCAGGAGCATTGATGAGTCAGGCCTGGACAGGACTCCGGGTAAGTGATGGCCTGAGAACAAAGGGGCCCGGCCCTCCTCCAGCCCGGGCTCTGGAGGACAGGGGGCATTCCAGGCTGGAGATACTATGGAAGGCAGAGGCCGGTGTCAGGCTAGAGACGCCTGTGGTTTTTCAAGCCAGATAGCCCCAGCTATATGAGCACGCTGCTCCTCATCGACAGGAAGGGGCTCCCAGGAAGAACCTCCTGAGAAGCAACTGTGGACCCATCTCTGTGTCTTGAATCCCCAGTGTCTGTCCTGGATCCACTGTGTCTGAATGGTCTCTGTGAGGTGAAGCTTGGGCCTGAAACCTGCGTTCCAGGCCCAGCAGGGGTGGAGGGCGTAGGCGGGTCACCAACTCTTGAGAAGGACATTGTCTTCTCAAGGTTGGTCCAAGCCTCCCTCTTGCCTGTCCTTGTGGTAGGAGGGCTATAGTAGGGGGTCTCAGGCGCATGCTCTTTCCTGCCTTGAGAGCCCTGGGTCAGCCCTGACCCACCCACCGCCCACCCAAGGCTTAGGCATCATCAATCTGGCCTCCATTAGCAACATGGGAAAGCAATTATGTAGGGCCTGGGGAGGAGAGGGAGGGGAGGGGTCTTGCAGGAACCTCAGAGCCCGATGGAGAGGAGAATCAAGGCGTCTCCCTGACCCCATTCCCAAGGGAGAGCCCCAGCCCCATCTCAAGCCCTTAGGGGGCTTCAGGGACAGTGTCTCCACCTCTGACCAGACTGGACCCGGGCCTAGCGGTGGTCATCCCTCTCTGGGGGTCCTGATCCCCAACCTCACAGAAGCTGCTCACCTGGGGAGGGTGTTGGCTGCTGTCTGTGGCTGCCTCCTTAGGCTGGCTCTTCCGCATCCGTTATATCTTGTCGTGGTTCTGGGAGCTGAGGACAGCCTTGGCATCAGTTTTTGGAGCTCAGTCCGAACCTGGAGAATTAAAACCCTGCTGGTGGGGGTGAGGTGGGGCACTGCTGGGGGAGGTTTGGATCCCACCCCACGGAGCAAGCAGCCCAGCCTTTCAGCTCACTAGTTCTTGCTCTCTCAAGGGGCACGGGAACCTTCCTCTGTGCCACTCCTGTAGCACTACCTTGTCTGCCCATCATCTTCTCTCTGAAGCCATTCCATGCCTATGTCTCTGTCCCATGCCTGTCTCTGAACCTTTGTTCTGGTCTCTGTCCTTGTGTTTCTCTCTGTATGTCTCCTGTGTCTGCTGCCCTCTTTGTCTTTCTAGCCATCTCTTTCTCTGTCTCCATCCCTGTCTTTGCCTCTGTCCCTTCTCTCTCTCTCTCAGTCTTGTCTTTTCCTGCTTCCCTCCCTCTGTCCCTGTGGGTCTGTCCCCATTGCTCAGTCTCCGTGTCTCTCCCTGTGTGTCTGTCTCTGTGTATATATATATCTCCAGCCCCAGCTGTGTGTCTCTCTTCCTCCTTCCAGACTCTGGCATCCCTTCCCTCTCTCTGCCTCTCTCTCCATGTTCCTGTCCTGGTTCAGACCCCAGCCCCTGGCTGCCATGCCTCCCTGGCCTGAGCCAGGGGCTGTCCTGGCTTCTGCTGCCCCCTCTCGGCTGCCTGCCCACCCTTCATCCTCCAGGGCAGGCAGTGATCAGTGCAGGCATCCCACACCTGCCTCCCAGCAGCCGCCCAGGAGAGGGAGGTGGTCAGGAGACTGCAGGCAAGAATACCTCTATGCAACCCCTGGCATTGAGAACTCCCTAGAGCCAGTGAGCTCACTAACTCTCTAGGCTGGGGCTCTGAGAAAGCCTATCTTCACATGTAAAGAATAGGATACTGGCTCCAAAGCCAGCCCTGGGGCTGGCACCTGTGTGTCTGTGTCTTGAGATCCATGTGTTCACTATGCCCAGAGCTACTGAACATGGACAGGTAGAGACAGAACCTTCAAGAGGTAGCACCTCCCTGGGGATGTAGGGGGCTAAAGCCTGGAAGGACTGGAGTGCAATACTCACCCCTTTTCTCAGAGGAGGGAGGTCTGAGAGAAGTCTGATGGAGCTGGTCTGCGGAGGGAGGCTGGACGGGAGGCTGACAGTCACTCTGATGGGGAAGGCTAATCTGGAGGTGAGTGGGTCTGAGAGGGCCTGTGTGACAGGACTGGTCTGAGGGAGGCTGGCCTGGGACACTTGCTGCTGAAGAGATCTTGTTTGGTAGGGCCAATGTGAGGGCCTAGGCCGATCGAGAGATCTCCGAAGGGACCAGTCTGAGGAGGCTCTGAAAACACAAGGGTCTGAGAACAGGACCAACTAGCGCTAGTTTGCCTGGGACTTTCCCAGTTTTAGCACTGAATACCCCCTCGTTCCCAGGAAAATAGAAGAGTTGGTCACTATTTGAGAAAGTCTTGGCCAACAGCAGTGGTCTGATGGGAGAGGCCTGTCTATGAGCAAGCAATCCAAGGGAGCCTGGTCTGACAGTGCCTGAGGTCTGAGGGAAGAGGTTGCTCAAGGCTAGAAGCTTCTTTGAGTAGGAGGAGAAGGGGACGGCAGAGAAAGAGATGGTTGGATGGTATCACCAACTCAATGGACATGAGTTTGAGCAAGCTCTGGGAGATGTTGATGGACAGGGAAGCCTGGCGTGCTGCAGTCCATGGGGTCGCAAAGAGNCTCAAGGCTAGAAGCTTCTTTGAGTAGGAGGAGAAGGGGACGGCAGAGAAAGAGATGGTTGGATGGTATCACCAACTCAATGGACATGAGTTTGAGCAAGCTCTGGGAGATGTTGATGGACAGGGAAGCCTGGCGTGCTGCAGTCCATGGGGTCGCAAAGAGTCGGACATGACTGAGCGACTGAACAACAGCAAAGCCCTGAAGGGAGTGGACGGTTTGGGTCCTCCCAAGGGGCAGTGGCTTGGGGAGTGGCCACCAGGGGGCAGGGCAAGCTCTCAAGAGAATCAGAGCCAAAGGCTCCAGAGGGAGCCAGACAGTGTGGGGCTGTGTGTGAAGGGTGCGCACAACAACGCAGATACGTCTGTGTGATGCTGTGCAGCTGTGCCGTCATGTTTTGGTGTGGCTGGGTGAGCAGGGGCACATCTGTGATGTGGCAGCACGTGCCCAGTGCGGCTGCAGCTGAGGCCTTGTGCGTGGCTATAGGGGATGGAACAAGAGTCTCTTGGGGCACCTGGACAGGGAGGCTGTGGGTGGGCCATCAGAGAAGTTTCCCTGGAGGAGCTGAGATGGGGAGGAGTAGTGGACCCAGGCCTCCCCATCTGTGCCCACGCCTGCACACCAGAGGATCCTTGAGAGTGCAGACACTGAGTGCTTTGGTCACGCACAGGGGCAGTCCCCAGGCTAGTCTGCATGCCTTGGCCCTGCCTGCCCTCCTCTCCAGTGTCTCTCCTCCTGCTACCTTCAGCTGGTGCTGAACACCCCACACCCACCCCACTGCACCCTGTTCCTCCATCACTGTTTCTAGTGCTCCTATCTCCATGTCTTGGTTCCTGCTATTCCCTACCCAATATCTCCTCTGATGCTGCCTCTGTGAAACACTCCCTGCTTATCCCTCTTCACGGTGGGGTGAGTACCCACTCTGTGCAGAGGCCTAGTCCTGTGGGCCCCAGTCTCACCACTGGGACCTAAGAGTCATGGGGATGGGGCTGGTAGGATCTTGTCCACAGTTGGGGAGGGGGGGTCCCTGAGGGGAGAGACATGGACCAAGCAAGGCTGGGAATCTCCGAGTTAGGACAGCAAAGAGACGTCACTATCACAGAACCACTCCACTTGGTCCTACCCCCCACTAACAAACTGAACAAAAGCCAAAACAAACCAAAACAAAAATGCTGTTACAAGCTCAAGTCCAACCAAACAAGGAAGTTCTTTTTATAAACCTTCAAATGCGATAGCCAAGGAAAGGAACAGAATATTCTGAAGCAGTGCGTGAGTGGTATGTCTCCTAACCCCATGGCCAAAAGAAGCACTGAGAAAAGGCAAGTCAACAGAACACCAAGAATTCTCACTAATACACTGTAATCTGAGAGAAGTGGACTGTTGAGTGAGTAGGTAGCCTCAGGGAAAATCTGGGGAGGGGTGGGGAGAAAAAAATTCTTTGTAAATGTGTGTGCCTGCTAAGTCACTTCAGTCAGTCTGCAACCCTATGGACCCGTCAGGCTCCTTTGTCCATGGGATTCTCCAGGCAAAAAATACTGGAGTGGGTTTCTTTGCCCTCCTCCAGGGGATCTTCCTGCTATATTCGTCCATGAGACCTCAGGAGAGGCAGGAAGAGGTGCTATGTCTTGGCATCTTCCAGGGTACTGGTCTGAGGCTGGGGGCTCCAAATCTACAGGATGGGGGGTACCCCACCCACTAGCTGCAGCAGGATCTCTAACACGGCCTCAGAGAGACAGCGCTCAGGACCCATCAAGGTCAGCAGGCAGCCCCACCCAAGCCACCCTCAGGCCACAGAGATGGGGTGGGTGGACTTGAAAGCAATAGCCAGCTTTTAAACCATAGCTCCCAGGGGAAGATAAGATGGTCCAGACAAGATGGGCAGGCATCTGACTCCAGAGCAAGGAGAGGTCTGCTAAATGTGAGCATGGCAGATTAAGAAGAAAGGAAAGAGCCTGGCTTCGAGGCGCATGGACCATAGCCATGATATAGGTGGGAAAGAAGAGAAGGAGGCAGGGAAAGAAAGGAACAGGAGGACAGAAGGCAAAAACAAGATAAACAGCCCAATCTAGAAGACAACCAAAGGAATAAAAGCAGATTTCTGGCAAGTTCTTCCTGTTATGGAAGGCTGTAATAATAGTATGAAATCAATAAAACAGGAACAGAAAGACAGGATGATAAAACAACAATGAGATGAAAGAGAGATCACAGAACTAAGGAAAAATAATAAAGGACCAAAACAGTACCATTACAGATGTAACAAATAAAACAGAAACAGCAAAGCACAGAATGGATATGACTGGACACCAAAGTAATGTGTAGGAAAGACTTGAAATACCAAGAGTAAATGTGATTGGAAAGGTAAAGACATTCAAGCAATTAGAGTGAAGGACAAAGACAAGCTACCATAGCATAATTAGCAGCCCTAAGCTGAGGTTCCAAAAATGGAACAGCAAGAGTTATTAAGGTATGAAACACAGGAAGGCTTCCCCTGAAATGAAACAAGAACTGAATATTCAGATTGAAAGTGCACACCATATGCTAGAAGAATTGATACGGAATAGCATTGACATTAAGACACACTGATTTAGTAACCAAACTTAGAGGATAAAATAAGAATACTTGAGAAATCTAGGCAGAAAAAGCAAGTCATGTCAGTGGAGGGGAAATTCAGTCTGAACTCAGATGACTGTTACTCCAAGGTAATATTCATCAAACGAAGATAATGAAACCATCTACAAAATTCTGAGAGTAAAAAAATGTCGCTCCCAAAACACAATGAACCAAGGGGTTGATCTCAATCATGAATTTAGGGATACAGAACTCAGGAGTCCTTCTGGAAAAACTAGGCAAGGACAAAATCCAACCAGCCAAGAGATGAACCAAAATAAGGAGCTGAGAAGGGGAAGTTCATGGTAAAAGGACTGGAGCACGCTCAGGCACTCGGTCGTGTCTGCTTTGTGACCCCATGCTCCTCTTTGCAGCCCGCCAGGCTCCTCTGGTCACCATGCCTTCCTCCAGCGGATCTTCCCAACCCAAGAATCGCATCCATGTCTCCTGTGTCTCCTGCGTTGGCAGTTGGGTTCTTCACTACTGAACCACCTGGGAAGCCCCAAGAGGACTGGTGGTGAAGATTAATTCCTTTAGATTAAGATTTAACTGTTGGGAATTTTAGTTGCAGAACGGAATGTAAATATTATAAATCCTGATAAAATAAAAACAACATTGGCAACACAGTCTTGAATGGAGGAAAGGGGCGGGAAGGAATGCAGCAAATCACATTTTCTTTCATAGTTCAGAGCAACTAATATACAGATAAAACCAAAACATAATTGTAAAACTCCTACTCTAATCTCTTAAGTGAAATTGTTTTTCTTAACTTGAGAGAGTGCTTTTAAGAATGACTAGCTTTATGAGGTGAGGAAATATTTAGTTGAAGTTCATTTATTTCTTCATTTTCACTTTAGTTTCTTTCCCCTCTTAAATACAACAATGCACTTTACCCTTTTTTTTTTTAAACTTATAATAGTGTGTCTCATTCATTTTTGTTTCTGGCTCTATTTTTACCTCTCTCTCCATCTCTCAATCTCCCTTAATGCTTTATGCATACAAATAATACTGACCATTTCTTTCTGGTGAGATCTTTGAATGACCAGTTGAATTTTTCTCTGTATTCTTTTATATGACTTAAAAATCATTTAAAAAATAAATTTGCATCTTTTTTCTGTTTTTAAAAAACTATTATCTTTCTCTTTCTCTCTCCCTTTTGGTTTAAGGTAAATCACCTAATCTTAAGCCTAAGATTTCTCTTCAATCTGCGGATAACAAGATTTACATTAGAAGATGTTAGGAAGATTGTGAGATAATCCACCACCCACCTTGTGGTAGGCTGAATAATGGTCCCCAAATTAGTTTGCATCCTAATTCCCAGAAATTTTGAATGTTCATTTACATGGTGAAAGGATTTTACAGCTGTGATTAAATTAAAGGCCTTAAAATGGGAAGATTATCCTGGATTAACAGGTGGTGTGGATGCAATCACAGCTATCCTAATAGAAAGATGCAGGAGTCATCAGAGGAGAAGGTGATGGGGTGATGGAAGCAGAGGCTGGAAGATGTAGGAAGGGCCCACAAGCTAGGGAACACAGGCAGCTGCTAGAAGCTGAAATGGCAGGGAAATTGATTCCCTTCCCAGGTCCACACCTTGACATCAGCCCGGTGAAACTGATTTCAGTCCTCTGACCTTCAGACTGTAAGAGAATAATCTGTTGTTAGAAGCCTTTAAGTTTGTGGTAATTTATTAAAACAGCAACAGAAAACTAACACCAGACATTCCTATGTGCTGTTCCTTTGGTCCAAGTTGACCTCCATAGCCATCTGTTTCATCCTCCCAACTCCTACTTGTTCAATGTTCAAGTTTCCCTGACATCTCCCAGAGGGGATTGTGTATCCTCCATCACAAGACTCACCACTCTCTGTTAGAGCTGCTCACGGATAGGTGTCTCTCCCTCCCAGGCTGTGCATGTGAGATCAGGGCTGGAGACCAGGTTCCCTGCTTCCCAATCCCAGCAGAAGACCCAGCTCAGTAACTGCTAAATGAACAGATGGGTAGGTGAGGGCAAGGTGAGCAGTTGGTGCCATGTAAATAATCATTACTCTCATTCCTTGGTATCAGGACCTCTCCCTTCCCGATTTCCACCTGGCTCTCTCCCAGCAGCCTCTCCTCCTCATTACTCGCGTGCTTCCAATCTCTAGAAAACTGATCTGTGTCTTTATCTCTGAATTCTTTTCCTTGGTCATTGGTCCAAAACACATCTGCTGATACCTGTTGAGTCTATGGATAGGTTTACCTTTGGGTATGCCCTCGTGTGTGTGTGTTATGGAGACCCGTGAACCCCTTTAAGTGTATTTTCCTGGATATGCAGGATGCTTGTAGTGAGTGTTAGACATATGTGTACTGTATGAATGTGTGTTTTCATGCACATGCCCGTACCTGTGGGTAAGCTTGTTGTTTCTGCACACGTGTGCCTTTGTTTGTGTGCTGTGTGTCTCTGATTATGGGTTATGTGTCTGTGTTAGAGTGTGTCTGTACATGCAGGGAGAGACACCTTTTGATTTCTGCTCTCAAGCAATCTGGCCACCTGAGGCAGACATTGGTGTGCCAGCTTAGCCCATAGGGTTGCTCTCTTCCCTTTCCTGTCTCAGGCATACGACTGGGCCTTTTTCCTCCTTTTCTCCTGGGATGACAATCTCAGGTTCAAGGTTGAGCCAGCCACAGACATCTTCCGGACTCTGGCCTTCTAGAGGCCTAAGCTTCTTGAAGTGATTTTGCTAAGAAGAGAGGCAAAGTCACCCAGAGAGTCCCTCCAAATGAAGAGGGGGGTCTGCTTTTGCATGGGTAAGTGGGACCCACAAATACTCCCTAATGATGACCTGGGAGAGGGGTCAGGGGAGGCTTGGGAAGGAAGGATCCCAGACATTGAGCTCCAACCTGGGAATCTCAGTAGAGACCGTGTACACCACAGCATCAAATATCCAGTGTCTCTGCACAGTTGAAGAGGATGGAGTGGGGTGGTGCCCCCCAAAGTGAACTTCCTACTGCTTGGGACCTTGGAGAGGAGTTACATTTAATTTGGTTTGGTTTTACCACTTGAACCATTTTAGTGCATAAAGTGTGGAAGTGTTAGTCACACAGTTGTGTTTGACTCTTTGTGACCCCATGGACTGTAGTCCACCAGGCTTCTCTGTCCATGGGATTTGCNAAAGTGAACTTCCTACTGCTTGGGACCTTGGAGAGGAGTTACATTTAATTTGGTTTGGTTTTACCACTTGAACCATTTTAGTGCATAAAGTGTGGAAGTGTTAGTCACACAGTTGTGTTTGACTCTTTGTGACCCCATGGACTGTAGTCCACCAGGCTTCTCTGTCCATGGGATTTGCCAGGCAAGAATACTGGAGTGGGTAGCCATTCCCTTCTCCAGGGGATCTTCCCAACCCAGGGATCAAACTCAAGTCTCCTGAATCGCAGACAGATTCTTTACCATTTGAGCCATCAGGGAAGCATAGTTCTGTGCTTTTGAGTATATTCACACTGCTGTGGAACTATATATTTAATTTATATAATATTGTTATATAGGGCTTCCCTGGTGGCTCAGTGGTAAAGAATCTGTCTGGCAATGCAGAAGACGTGGGTTCCAAGCCTGATCTGGGAAGATCCCACATTCTGCAGAGCAACTAAGCCTATGTTCTGAAACAACTGAGCCTGTGCTCTACAGCCCACGAACTACAACTACTGAGCCTGAATGCTGCAGCTACTGAAGCCCATGCACCCTAGAGCCCATGCTTTGCAACAGTAGAAGCCACCACAATGAGAAGCCCGCATACCACAACTAGAGAGTAGCCCCCGCTTGCTGTAGCTAGAGAAAAGCCTGTGCAGCAATGAAGACCCAGCACAACCAAAAAACAAATAAATAATTAATATATTGTTCTATATCTGGCTTATATGCTGCTGCTGCTGCTAAGTCGCTTCAGTCATGTCCGACTCTGTGCGATCGCACAGACGGCAGCCCAGCAGGCTCCGCCATCCCTGGGATTCTCCAGGCGGCTTATATATTTATGTAAATATATATAATTTATGTATTTGTATATAAAACAGCTACTTGTGCTTCACTGACTACATGAAAACTTTTGAGTGTGTGAAAGTGAGACTGTTAGTCATTCAGTCATGTTCAACTCTTTGTGACTCCATAGACTGAAGCCCGCCAGGCCCCTCTGTACATGGAATTCTACAGGCAAGAATATTGGAGTGGATTGCCTGCCATTCCTTTCTCCAAGGGATCTTTTCCATCCAGGGATTGTGGTTCTCCTGCATTGCAGGCAGATTCTTTACCATCTGAGCCACCAGGGAAGACTGTGTGGATCAAAACAAACTGTGGAAAATTCTTAAAGTGATGGGAATACCAGACTACCCTACTTTTACTCTGAGAAACCTGTATGTGAGTCAAGAAGCAACAGTTAGAACCGGACTTGGGACAATGGAAAAGAGTTCAACAAAGCTATATACTGTCACCCTGCTTACTTAACTTCTATGCAAAGTACATCATGTGAAATGCCAGGCTGGATGAATCATAAGCTGGAATCAAGATTGCTGAGAGAAATATCAACAACCTCAGATATGCAAATGATACCACCCTAATGGCAGAACATTGTGTGTGTGTGTGTGTGTGTGTGTGTGTGTGTGTGTGTGTGTGTGAATGAGTCTTTCAGTCGTGTCCTACTCTTTGTGATCCATGGACTGTAGCCCATCAGGCTCCTTTGTCCATGGGATTCTCCAGGCAAGAATACTGGAGTGGGTTGCCATTTAGCTTCCTGATAAGGGTGAAAGAGAAGAGTCAACATTCAAAACACTAAGATCATGGCATCCAGTCCCATCATTTCATGGGAAATAGAAGGAGAAAAAGTAGAGGAAGTGACAGATTTTCTTTCCTTGAGCTCCAAAATCACTATGGACGATGACTGCAACCATGAAATTAAAGAACGCTTGCTCCTTGGAAGGAAAGCTATGACAAACCTAGACAGCATATTAAAAAGCAGAGACATAACTTTGCCAACAAAGGTCCATATAACCAAAGCTATGGTTTTGCCAATAGTCACATATGGATGTGAGTGTTGGACTGTAAAGAAGGCTGAGTGCTAAAGAATTGATGCTGGTGCTGGAGAAGACTCTCGAGAGTCCCTGGACAGCAAGAAGATTAAACCAGTCAATCCTAAAGGAAATCAACCCTGAATATTCACTGAAGGACTGGAAAAGATCCTGATGCTGGGAAAGACTAAAGGCAAAAGAAGAAGGGGACGACAGATGACAAGTTGGTTAGATAGCAAGTCCAACTCAATGGACATGAGTTTGAGAAAACTCTGGGTGATAGTGAAGGACACAGGAGTCTGGCTTACTGCGTTGCCCGGGATCTCAAAGAGTCAGACACAACTTAGGACTCAACAACAACAATATAATTTATACAAAATACATTTCATTTATATAATTATTTGGTTTATAAAATAGAGAAGCATTACCCATTTTGCCAGCCTGAGCACACCCAATCTCTGGGCTCAGTGTTACCAGAAAAGCAAGCACGTACCAGTTGTAGGAGAGACTGTGGTGAGGCAGAGAATGCCACCCTGGGGGGGAAGGTGGGAACATGAGGCCCCTCCTGTAGGGAGGAGCGACTGGGTGCAGAGTTGGGGCAGCAGAGAAGGTGGACGTGGCCAGGCTGGGCTCTGAAAGCCAGGCCGAGGTTCAGGAGCTTCTGCTGAGAGTCAGAGGGCCCTGGGACCTGGGGAGGTTGTGTTGGGAGAGACTGCGCTGGGGCCATGCAGAGGAGGCAAGGAGGAAGTGAATTCAGAACCCATGGTGGTGAGGACTACGTGAAGTGCTTTGAGAGAACGGTGTGTGAGCACTAGGAAAGGGGCAATGAGAACCGTGTCTTTTTTTTCCGCCTTAAAAATTTTTTTTTAAAAACTGAAGTACAGTAGCTGTACAATATTATATAAGTTCCAGGTGTATAACAGAGTGACTCACAATTTGCAAAGGTTATGCTCCATTTATAATTTTTATAAAATATTGGCTATATCCCTGTGTTGCACAGTACGTTCTTGTAGCTTATTTTATACACAGTAGTTTGTACTTCTTACTCCCCTACCCCTGTGTTGCCCCTCCACGCTTCCCTGTCCCCACTGGTAAAAATCAGTTTGGAGAACTGTGCTTTTAGAGCACGGAACCACCGTGTCTTGAGCGTAGGGAAGAAGGGAGGAGAAAGAGACCTGAGCAAGCCCTGTTGATTGGAAGACTGTAGGGCTGTTTCTTGAACTAGTGAGTGTAGGAGGAGGATAGGCTGTGGGGAAGTTGATAATAATTGTGGCTCAGATATTCAGTCACTTGCCTGTGGTTACGTACCACGTAAGAGGCAGCCAGGCTCAGATGCAGACACGTCAAGTATAAGTATGGAAGCATCCAGTCAGTAGTTACTAGAATGTGCTCGGGGGTCAGGTAACCCGGGCTCCTGTTAACCCGGGACAAGGTGATTAATCTCTCTAAGGCTCAGTTTCCTTAAGTGGAAAATGGGAAGACAACACTTATCTCATTAGGGCTGTAAGGATTTAATGAGATGACGTATGTAAAGAAGTTAGTACAGTGCCTACTATGTTGTAAACACTCCATAAATCTTAGCTTCTAATAACCACAGCAGCAGCAGCAACGAATACTAGTCTGGGACTTCGGAGTGAAGGTCTGGGTTGGTGTTAAAGTGCTGTTGGCACAACAATGGGTGCTGAACTCATGATGCCGGGGAGGAGCTCACTGGAGAGAAGAGGAAAGGAGGGTGGGTGCAGAAAGGATAACCCACCTCGGAGGCTGTAGAAGGGCAGAGAAGCAAGACAGCCATGCAGCATGGCAGAGTTGAGGGTAAGGCAGCAAATTCATTTTTTGGAAAAATTAATTAACTCACTTATTTTTGGCTGTGCTGGGCCTTTGTCACTGCATGCGGGCTTTCTCTAGTTGCAGCAAGCAGAGGCAACTCTCTAGTTGTGATGCTCAGGCATCTCATTGCAGTGGCTTCTCTTGTTGCAGAGCACTGGCTCTAGGGCATGTGGGCTTCAGTAAGTAGTTGCAGCTCCCAGGCTCAAGAGCACAGGCTCAGTAGCTGTGACGTGCAGGCTTGGTTTCCCTGTAGCATGTAGGATCTTAGTTCCCAGGCCAAGGATTAAACTCGTGTCCCCTGCATTGGCAGGCAGATTCTTAACCACTGGGCCACTAGGGAAGTCCTTCAAATTTGGGTTTTAATCCAGGATGTCACTGCTGCTATGGGGCTTTAGAAAAGCCCCCCAATTGCCTTGATCCCCTATTCCTTCATCTGCTCCATTGACCTGGCCTATGTGCAGGTGAGGGAAATCTGTGATACCTATACAGCTCTGGGTGCTTCATAAACAACAGTTGTTGTTTTAGGAGAAGGAATAAATGTTCCCAGAGACAGTGGCTTCGTGGAAGACAAAGAATGGTAGTGTTTTAAGAAGGGATCAACAGCCTCACTACTGCCAAGAAGTCAACAAAGATAAAGGCAGAAGTGTATTCATTAGCTGTGACAAGGAGATGAAAATGACCTTGGTGAGCCAGCTTGAGGGATGCTGAGCACGGAAGGTGGGGGCAGTGGCTGAGGAGTGATGGGAGGTAGGGAGTGGAGCTGAGCAAGCAGGTGACTGCTCGGCAGGGAGGAGGGAAGATGATCAAATGGGGAGTGGGCAGCGACAGGCATGGTTCTGAGATGGGGAACCAGAACACATGGCACATTTGCCCATCCCAGAGTGTGACTGCTTTGTATCAACCCTGCCTCCACCTGAGGTGCTGGCTCCAGGCCTGGGACTCTCTGTTGTCTACACAAAGCCTCTCTGTCTGGGCACAGACCATGTTATGATCCCAGGGTGCTCTGGGCCCCAACCTGGGTCACCCAGCGTCAACGCCAAGCACCTCCTCTCTCCACCCTACTTTCTGGTGTGGCTGAGGAAAAGTCAAAGTGGTTCACACCTTCTGCCAGGGCCTTGGCTTCCGTTCCTCTCCATTCATGCCTGGATCTGTGCAGCCCGGGGGAGACAGAGTAATAATAAAAATAGCTATCAATTATATCCTTTGTCCTGGTTCCTTCTCACCAGTATTTAAACAATCCTGTGTTAGAAACACATAAGATATTTTTATTTTATTTTTATTTATTTAAAGAACCATCTTGCCTGAGTTGGAATTCATGGTTCTTTTTTTAAATTTATTTTTATTATTTGTTTCTTTGGCTGTGCTGGTCTCAGTTGCGACATGTGGGATCTAGATCCCTGACCAGGGATTGGGGCTTCCCAGATGGCGCTAGTGATAAAGAACCCACCTGCCAATGCGGGTAGAAAGACATAAGAGTCTTGGGTTCGATCCTGGAGTTGGGATGATCCCCTGGAGAAGGAAATGGCAACCCACTCCAGTATTCTTGCCTGGAGAATCCCATGGACAGAGGAGCCTGGTGGGCTGCAGTCCGTGGGGTCGCACAGAGTTGGACACGACTGAAGCAACTGAGCACAGTATGCACAGCCAGTGACTGAACCCAGATCTCTTGCATTCGGAGTCTTAACCACTGCACCGCCAGGGGAATCCAACATTATTTCAGGAGGAAAAACTCCTCCAATTCCATACCCTTCTGCATCTATTCTCCTTCCACTCAGTTTTTCCAGTCAGTAATCTATACTGCATGCACTTTTTATTCCTGAAGTAAGAAAAAGCAAGAGAGTTTCAGAAAAATATCTACTTCTGCTTTATTGACTATGCCAAAGCCTTTGACTGTGTGGATCACAACAAACTCTTGAAAATTCTTAAAGAGATGGGAATACCAGACCACCTGACCTGCCTCTTGAGAAGTCTGCATGCAGGTCAGGAAGCAACAGTTAGAACTGGACATGGAACAACAGACTGGTTCCAAATAGGGAAAGGAGTACTTCAAGGCTGTATATTGTCACCTTGCTTATTTAAATTATATGCAGAGTACATCATGAGAAATGCTGGGCTGGATGAAGCACAAGCTGGAAACAAGATTGCCTGGAGAAATACCAATAACCTCAGATATGCAGATGACACCACCCTTATGGCAGAAAGCAAAGAAGAACTAAAGAGCCTCTTGATGAAAGTGAAAGAGAAGAATGAAAAAGTTGGCTTAAAACTCAATATTCAGAAAACGAAGATCATGGCATCTGGTCCCACCACTTAATAGGAAATAGATGGGGAAACAATGGAAACAGCGACAGACTTTATTTTAGGGAGCTCCCAAATCACTGCAGATGGTGAGTGCAGCCATGAAATTAAAAGACACTTGCTCTTTTGGAAAGTTATGACCAACCTAGAAAGCATATTAAAAAGCAGAGACATTACTTTCCCAACAAAGGTCT
>SJYA01001213.1:672719-799612 GCA_006410615.1 Neotragus moschatus | reverse complement strand
CACCCTTATGGCAGAAAGCAAAGAAGAACTAAAGAGCCTCTTGATGAAAGTGAAAGAGAAGAATGAAAAAGTTGGCTTAAAACTCAATATTCAGAAAACGAAGATCATGGCATCTGGTCCCACCACTTAATAGGAAATAGATGGGGAAACAATGGAAACAGCGACAGACTTTATTTTAGGGAGCTCCCAAATCACTGCAGATGGTGAGTGCAGCCATGAAATTAAAAGACACTTGCTCTTTTGGAAAGTTATGACCAACCTAGAAAGCATATTAAAAAGCAGAGACATTACTTTCCCAACAAAGGTCTATCTAGTCAAAGCTACGGTTTTTCCAGTAGTCATGTATGGATGTGAGAGTTGGACTATAAAGAAAGCTGAGTGCTGAAGAATTGATGCTTTTGAACTGTGGTATTGGAGAAGACTCTTGAGAGTCCCTGGACTGCAAGGAGATCCAACCAGTCCATCGTAAAGGAAATCAGTCCTGACTATTCATTGAAAAGACTGATGTTGAAGCTGAAACTCCAATACTTTGACCAAANTTTGAACTGTGGTATTGGAGAAGACTCTTGAGAGTCCCTGGACTGCAAGGAGATCCAACCAGTCCATCGTAAAGGAAATCAGTCCCGAATATTCATTGGAAGGACTGGTGTTGAAGCTGAAACTCCAATATCTTGGCCACCTGATGCGAAGAACTGGCTCATTTAAAAGGACCCTGATGCTGGGAAAGATTGAGGCAGGAGGAGAAGGGGACGACAGAGGATGAGATGGTTGGATGGCATCACTGACTCAATGGACATGAGTTTGAACAAACTCCGGGAGTTGGTGAGGGACAGGGATACCTGGCGTGCTACAGTTCATTGGGTAGCAAAGAGTTGGACATGACTGAGCAACTGAACTGAACTGAACTTACTCCTGAAACCACTATACCCCTTCTCCACTTCCCACTGCAAATATAGAGTGAGCTGCTTTTTGCCAAGATAATAACCTCCTTGTTCTGATGTCCAGTGGTCCCTTCCTATGAACTACCTGGCCCTCTCTTTGGCATTTTGGATTGCTGATCTCTCCCTCCTCTTGGCTTCCTTAAAACTATGTTCCCTCCTGTAAATATAGTAGAACATAAAACTATGTTCTGCCTCTTTGAGAGCTTCTTCCTTATTCACTTTGAACATGTATCTTTTCCCCTGTATCCATGAACATCAGTATGGTATCCTTCAAGTTTCTTTTCCCTTCTGGTGAGAACAGCCTTTTACTCATATGGTTCCATGGGAGTCACATCCTATGACCCCACCTCCCTTCCCTCTCCACAGGTCATTGGTGTTGTGGTCCAAGCATAAGTTGGAAAACAATTTCCAGACATGAGGCAGAATGAATGGAGAATNCTTTTCCCTTCTGGTGAGAATAGCCTTTTACTCATATGGTTCCATGGGAGTCACATCCTATGACCCCACCTCCCTTCCCTCTCCACAGGTCATTGGTGTTGTGGTCCAAGCATAAGTTGGAAAACAATTTCCAGACATGAGGCAGAATGAATGGAGAATAGAGTTTATTAGAGCAGAAGATGCTGTTAGAACAGAGGGTTCATCCCCTGACAGACCAGGGAGAACCAACACCTTTCATGGGCTAGTAGCCAATTTTTACAGCCTCAAGACAAAGGAAATTCCTGCTGGAAGGGTGGCATTAGGTAATTGGTTAGGGTGCTATGACAAATCTAGACAATGTATTAAAAAGCAGAGACATCACTTTGCTAACAAAGGTCCATACAGTTGAAGTTATGGTTTTTCCAGTAGTTATATATGGATGTGAGAGTTGGACCATAAAGTAGGCTGAGCTCTGAAGAATTGATGCTTTCAAATTGAGGTGCTGCAGAAGACTCTTGAGATGCCCATGGACTGCAAGGAGATCAAAACAGTCAATCCTAAAGGAAATCAACCCTAAATATTCATTGAAAGGACTGATACTGAAGCTGAAGCTCCAATAACTTGGCCACTTGATGTGAAGAGCCAGCTCATAAGATCCTGATGTGGAAAAAGACTGAAAGCAAAAGGAGAAGAAGGCAGCAGAGGCTGAGATGGTTAGATAGCATCACAAACTCAAAGACATGAATTTGAGCAAACTCCAGGAGATAGTGGAGGACAGAGGAGCCCGGAGTGCTGGGGTCTATGAGGTTGCAGATTTGGACATGACTTAGTGACTGAACAACAGTAACAATAGGGTGTTATAGGGTGGGTAACAGGGTGGGTATTTTTATCTAATACGGAGTCAGAGGGCTGGCTGGTTTAGATCAGAAGGGCTCATGGCAATGGTTATTCACAGGATTCAGTCAATTTTAGGGATGACCTTGGTGCAGGGTTCCACATCTTTGACCTTGGTATAGGGCTCCATAACTGGTGGAAGGAATGGAACCTGACCAAATCCAGGCTGATGAGAGCAAATCTTTAGGAATTTTGGAGTTTGAACTGAGAAGCATAAACCTGAACTGGAGATGAAAGAGATGAACCAACATTTTGTTAGGTACCTGGATTTAAACTATCAACTTGAGCATTATAAGAAGTTGGGTTTGTTATTACTATTATTATTGTGGTGACTGAGGAAGTGTAAGATGCTTGTCTGGAGCGAAGAAAGGAGAGGGAGAAGGTAGGGTGGGGACGACAAGCAGGGCTTGTTCAGTTCCTCAGGCTCTTGCAATGTACCTCCATCTTGATTGCTTGGACCTGGGCCTCTCAGGTCCAGGGCATCAGTATCGGAGAACAACTGATAACTTAGCTTCTGCCGTTCACCAAGGTGCATAAATGATCTAGCTCCTAGCAGTCTGAGGTCAAGACTGAAACATTTCCATATCTGAGTTAAATAAGTTAAAACTTGCTCTGTAGTCNTCTTGATTGCTGGGACCTGGGCCTCTCAGGTCCAGGGCATCAGTATCGGAGAACAACTGATAACTTAGCTTCTGCCGTTCACCACGGTGCATAAATGATCTAGCTCCTAGCAGTCTGAGGTCAAGACTGAAACATTTCCATATCTGAGTTAAATAAGTTAAAACTTGCTCTGTAGTCCTCTAACTGCTTTCAGATCACCATTTGGGATATCTCTACCCTGCCAGGTGTGGCTCCCCTGGTGACTTAGCAGTTAAAAAAAAAAAAAATCCACCTATCAATGCAGGAGACCCGGGTTCAATCCTTAGATCAGGAAGATCCCCTGGAGAAAGAAATGGCAATCCACTCCAGTGTTCTTGCCTGGGAAACCCCATGGACAGAGGAGCCTGGAGGGCTACAGTTTATGGGGTTGCAGAGTCGGACATGACTTAGCAACTAAACACCACCACCACTACCACCCTGCCAGGCAAACGTGATGATGCCTCTCACCATAAAGTGACTTGAATAGGATGCAGGAAAGGCAAGGGCATCTTTCAAGGGCAGGTTGAAGAAAGGTTTCCAGCCTTGTCACTCCAGCCTGTGATGTCCCAGGAAGCCAGAAACCACAGTCGGAGGGACTAAAAGTGCTCCCAGACATAGTGCTAAAAAGGAGAAACTGCTCCAAGAGCTGGCACAAACCTTGCATCTTCTTGGCAAACCTGAAGATTCAGAGAGCGTGGTTCTACAAAATTCTAGCATTGATTATAGAAGTGGAGGTCTTGTGGTATTCATGGATGTTTTCAACTTTTCAACAGTGTTTCTATCTGGGCAAAATTCTCATTTAAAAACCTAGCCTCCTCAATACAGAAGTCAGAACTAAAATTCCAGGCACTCCTTGCATTTTGTCTATAGGCATGCTACTTCTCCCACGTGAATCTTTGATTGGAAGTGAGCAATCTGAGCGAGGTAAATATCACTAAAGTTCAGCAGTATTTCTGGTTCTCCTCTCCTTCTAACCACCAGGAGGACTGTGCTTGTGGTCATGAGATTTTTTTCGATCAATGCAGTGTGAGCAGAA
This sequence comes from Neotragus moschatus, assembly GCA_006410615.1. NCBI lineage: Eukaryota > Metazoa > Chordata > Mammalia > Artiodactyla > Bovidae > Neotragus > Neotragus moschatus. The sequence continues at coordinate 795,685 of SJYA01001213.1, read as the reverse complement.
GCCAGTATACGCTTTCCAATCTCACTCTCCTGCCACAGCCAACTCTGAAAGTTCATATCAAGAAGGTAGCATCAGGACTTCCCTGGTGGTCTAGTAGCTAAGACTTTGTACTCCCAATGCAGAGGGCCCAGGTTCAGTCCCTGGTCAGAGAACTTGATTCCATATGCTGCAACGAAGAGGTCACATGACACTACTAAAAGACCCTGTGTGCCTCAATTAAGATCCAGTGCAACCAAATAAATATTTTAAAAAATTATTTTAAAAAGAAGGTGGCATCATAAGCTGGTGGAGCTTCCAATAGCTTAGATCCCTCAGTGACCACAGTGAGAAGACTCTTCCTCTCCCTTTCACCCACACTGGAACTGTAGCTGAACAAGAAATACATCTTTGCTATTTTAAGCCAGTAAGATCTGGGGGTTGTTTGTAACTACTGTGTTATTTAACGAATTTTGATCGATATTGAAAGGAGGCAGGTTGGACATAGGACTTCAATTTCCTATAGCACAAATGTCTAGCTTTTGGGAGTGGTAGTGGCAACAGCAGTGGCTTCCTCGTGGTTACAAAACTGAGTTCTTGGTGCACGTTGACATAGGGCAGAAACCATCACAATATTGTAATTATCCTCTAATTAAAAAAAAAACAAAAAACACTGAGTTCTTACCACCAAAGTGCCATAGGGCTTAGTGTTTGGAGCGGTGATGACTGCCACTTCCTCATTAGGTTGCACGCTGTGGTTTGGGTGTTGCTTCTAGAAACAGCTTCAGGCCCGTTCCCCTAACCCTCCTAACAATGCTGAGCTACGCGATATCTTTGAACAAATCCCTTTTATGCTTCAACTATTCAGAGTGTATTCCATTATTTGTGATCAAGAACTCTGACTGATAAAATTGCTATATTTAGTAAATTGCATGTTTCATCAATTATAAGAGGCAAGTTATTTGAATTACTAAATGAATAATATGAATCACTAAAAAAAAAAGAGGCTTGAAATAAAAAAATAGAGGCTGTTACATGCCATTAATGGTAAGATATATTCTGATTTTAGAGTTGTTTAAATTAGAAAAAAATGGGCCTCAAGATCAATGAAATATGATATTAGCCAATGGAATTCTCCCCACCCCCCACCCCAGATGAAATTGACAGATGGCTGATATTCAAAGAATAGTTGTAAAAGAATAGTGTCATCTGAGAGGAAAAATAAAACCATAACCAATCCTTATAAATGGAGAGATGTGTGACTGCTCAATTCCAGAAAAATCCCTAAGACAGCACCAGAAAATGGAGTGCTAATCAGTTCAGTGTCCCATAGAGAAACCCTCCCACAATGCTGCTCTCAGAGCACTGGATAAGGAATCTCATTTTTGTGGGCAAAACCTGGGGCAGCCAGATTGGCTGATGGAGGACTCTGTAGTCAAAGAAGTGAGCCAACCAATAGCTGCCAAGAGATTTTCTAGTCCCATCATTTTCATTGTTACTCATGCCCAAAATACATTCTATTATGGCCACTATATAGTGGCCACTATATAATTAGTGGTCACTATACAATGCTTTCTTTCTACTCCATTTTACTCTCTATTTCTTCCATCTCTAAATATCAGGAGGCTTTTTTGTGGGCAAGTGGGGAGGAGTGGTTTAAAGGATACAAAGAATATTGGTCCTATGATTTACCCTCCAGAAGCAGCAGCTGGATGTGTCATTGAGCTGTCCTCCATTGAAAAGGAAGTTAATTTATTGGCATATATATAGTGGGATAGTTGGATTATATAGGTGAGGGCATTTTTGGAATCATACATATAGGGAAACAATGTGTTTGTGTTATGCAAACAATGAACTATAGTGAATAAATGCCATTCAGCTTTTTCAGAATCTCTCTTCTGTTCTACTCATCCCAAAGTCCATGCAGTTATGACAGTAGGGCCATGTTAAGCAATCTGATCCTCGTCCAGTTAATTGGTCCAAGCCTCTAACTAAACTGAACCAATCAAAGTGCTTCCTGAGTAACATGCAAACTGCAGCCAAGAAAACGAAGCCAGTGTCTTTTTAGATGCCTAGAGAGTACGATTTTAAGCTTTGGGGTTGTCTGAAGTTTTGTTTTTCAGCACATGGACCAGAAGAGCATTGGAAGCCAGTCTTGGGGTGGGGATGACAACGTTGAGGCAAGGCAGAGGATGGAAATGAAGGAGACAGGCAGAAAATAAGAGATGAAAAGTGGAGAGAGAAGTTAATGGCTTTCGTACCTATTAGTTTCAGTTTTTCTTGAGGCATCCTTGTCTTTAGGTTTCAGGTATCTGATTATACATGTATCTTTTTGTTTAAACCAGTTCCTATTTTTCCTGGATGAATTCTTTCACTCTCCTGGTTTGACTACTGCTCCTTTGCTAAAACTCACAAAATATCATCTTCAACCTGGACCTCTCTCCTGCACCTCAGACCTGTTCATCCAACCATCTAGTGAACATCTCAACTTGGATGTCCAATTGGTACTTGAAATTCAGCATACCCAAAACACAACTCATCACCTCCCCACCTCAAACTCATGGTGAAATTTACTCCCTTTCTTGTGTTCTCTATCTTAGCAAATAGCATCACAGTACCACCATCACTGGGCTTCCCTGGTGGCTCAGCAGTAAAGAATATGTCTGTAATGCAGGAAACCCAGGTCCCATCCCAGGGTGGGGAAGATCCCCTGGAGAAGAGCATGGTAACCCACTCCAGTACTCTTGCCTGGAGAATCCCATGGACTGAGGAGGCTGGGGGACTTCAGTCCATAGGTCGCAAAGAGTCAGACACAACTGAAGCATCTGAACATGGACACATGCATCCCTATTACCAGCCAGGGGGTTATCCCAGACTTTTCCTCCCTCTTACTCCCCATATTGTAACTTAGAGAACTATATTCTCAATGCTTTCTTGATCTCCCCATTCCTATTTCCCTACATCATTTCAATCCCTCACCTGCACTCTCAAATGCCTTCAATCCCTCCTTCTACCCAGCAGCCCAATCATCCTTCTAATTTCTGAATATGATCACATTTACTCCTCTGTTCAAAATTTCTTCAGTGGCTCCCCACTGTCTTCTGGATAAAATCTAAACTCCTGCAGCTGGGTCACAAATTCACTCATATTACACTCAGATGTGCAATATTATTAGTCTTCTCTCTTTCCTAGAACTGATTTGATCTTGTTCACAGTACCCCCACCCTGCTGGGTAACAGGAGCAGGGGAAACTAAAATTAATCCTCTCTGGTAAATTCAGTTGGGTCTGAGAATTTATTTTAGACAGGTCTAAGTAACTCAGTAGGTTTGGATGACTCAGCCTTTCAGGTTGTCTTACCCTTCCTTGTCTCATTTTCAAGATAGCACTTGGATTTACAGAGATGTCATTGAGGGAAGGGGGTCCCTTACCCATGTGGTCCCTGAGGTTGTGTCACTTGGCATTTGTTGAGATGCGGCATTTGCTGAGATGTGTCTGGTATAAACACCATCCTCAGAGGTGGCTGTTACAGATGAGGAAACTGAGGCTAAACTATTTTACACATGAGGAAGCCAAGGCTAAAAGAAGTTGAGTAACTTGCCCAAGATCACAAAGTTAGTTCAGTGGCAGAACCAGAAATCAACACCACTCTGATTCTGGCTGGCACTTGGATTTGCATCTAGAAGTCCAGAGATAAGTTAACATTGGATTTGGGAGCACTGAGAAGACTTCACAGTATAGCTTCAGAGCTGTGTTTACCTATGGGAGAATATGTCTAGTGGAATGAGAAAAGGGTCCATTCAGATCACTGAGGAATCACTGGTATATGAAGTCGGGTAGGAAGCCCTACCTGATGGCTCCTGCCCAAGCAGACCTTTCTCTTAGGAGAGCTTCTAGATGGAGGAGTCAGGAGCTTCTAGGATGGACAGTCGTGCCTGATTCTATTCCAGCCGGGACTAAGCCATCCCTNCCAGCTCAGCTCTGACCTTGGTCCAGAACCTAGCAGGGAGCAAATTCTCTCCTAGCACCCAAATGGACAGGACTGGGATCTAGGGTTTTGGATTTTTAATTTGGACCCTTGGGCTCTGGATTCTAAAGTCTGGGTTCTTAAGTCTGAATCAGGACTCTGAGATCTAGACTTTGAGGTCATGGCTCTGGGCTCTGTGGCCTGTATTCAGAGCCCTTGGGCTCTGGTCAGGATCTCTGGATCATTCTAGATCTCAGAAAAGAACCAGAGCTCAAAAGGAGGACTGCCTAGCTGCTGACCTAGTTACCCTCCTCACGGCTCATTTCCTGCTTCCTGTGTGAACCCACAGCTCTCAGTTCAGGGACCATTGGAGTTGAAGCTCTGTGCAAGCCCAGTGAATGACTGGAAACTAAGCTTTGAGCCCCTGCCTGGATAACACCAAGCAAGCCAATGATGCCCATGTACTGCCCCCAGACTTTGGACTTTAGTCACCTGCTTACCTGTTGTCTCCACCCGGGGGCTCAGATTCAGCATGCCAGAACCCATCTGTCCCCCTACAAACCTACTTCTATGCTTCTCACTTGGACAATGACATCACCCTTACCCTGGGCCTCCAAAGCCAGAACTCTGGGGCTATTCCCTGGCTCCTCCCCTTTCTCTCACCAACCACCCCCCTCCCCACCATCCTGCCATCCTGGAGACCTTCTTGGCAGCCCAAATTCCCCAAGACTGTACCTTCGGCATCTTGCGCAAGTTGGGTGAGAGCTTGAGGCAGGTGACGTGCCCTCGGTCATCACCCACAATGATGATGGGGTGGATGGGGTTGAACTGCACGTGGGTGAGCTTGTTCTTCTTTTTGGCCACCACAGGCTGGTTGCAGATGGCCTCGTACTTGTTGATGGACAAGTCAAACACGTGGGTCTGTGAAGGGGTAGATGTCAGCACAATCAGGGAAATGGGGTCCCTGTCCCCGCTCCCCACAACCAGAGGAACTGCCCCTGGACTTTCTTGGGAAACACGACAGAAGCCTAGCACACTGGAGCTGCAGGCAGTAGGAGAGGCGATTTGTGTCTCTGTTTGTTTTTCCTGTGGTTGAGGGAATGACAATAAAATGTTTAGGAGAAAATTTAAGTCTCTACAGAATTAACAGTAATAGCAGCTGCCATTTATGGAGCACTTACAGCTTCCCTGGCGGCTCAGATGGTAAAGAATCTGCCTGCAGTGCAGGAGACCTGGGTTCAATCCCTAGGTTGGAAAGATCCCCTGGAGAAGGGTATGACAACCCACTCCAGTATTCTTGCCTGCAGAATTCCATGGACAGAGGAGCCTGGTGGTCTACAGTCCATGGGGTTGCAAAGTGTCGGACACAACTGAGCAACTTCTACAGTATGATGTACTAGACTCTGGGCAAGCATGTTACCTGGTTGCATCATCTAATTACAGTAGTCACAGCCACTCTATCAGGTAGGTTCTGTTATTTTCCACATTTTATAAATGAGGAGATGGAGGCTCATAAGCCTAACTTGCCAGTAAGTGGCACAGCCAGGGTTTCTACCAAATGAATATATGCCAGGTGCTTGGACAGTGCTTGTCATGTAGGTGCTGAACAAATGTTGGATCTTATTTTTACTGCATTGTAAGTCCAAACCATTAGCAAGTTTTGCCTAGACTATGCAGTATCCTAACTGGTCTTCCTGCTTCATCTCCCCCCGCCCCCTTCTCTTATCCATCCTCTGTGTAGCTTACCTTTTAAAACTCTGGAATCCTCCAATAGTCTCCCTGGACATGCTACATAAAAATTCTGATTCTTTTTCTCGATTCTGCACCATTTGCTCTCATCTCAGGCTCTCAGCCCTTTGCCTATTAGATCCCGGCCACCCTAACTTCCTGTTTCTTAAACCTTTCCAGCTTGTTCTCCCCTCAGGGCATTTGCACTAGCCGTTCCTTTGTCTGGAAGGGCTCACTCATCTTCACCTGACCCTTTTGTGTGACCCAGCTCTCTACCTGAATGTCACTTCTTTTAAGAAAATTTCCCTGACCACTTTATCTAAGAGACCACCCAGTCCTTTCCTTTTGCATCACTCTATTTTTAAAGACATAACAGCTTTGAAAATGAACGTGTTAGTCACTCAGTCATCTCCGACTCTTTGCAACCCCGTGGACTGTAGCCCACCAGACTCTTCTGTCTATGGGATTTTTCTGGCACAAATGGGTAGCCATTCCCCTCTCCAGGGGATCTTTCTGACCCAGGAATGGAACCCAGGTCTCCTGCATTGCAGGTGGATTCTTAACCATCTGAGCTATCAGGGAAGCCCCATAACAGCTTTGTGGAGATATAATTCATATACTATAAAATTTACCCATTTAAAGTATACAATTCCTGTTTTTTAGTATATTCACAGTTATGTAACCGTCACCACAACCAAGTATAGAACATTTTCATCACCCCAAAAAGAACCCTTAAACCTATTACCAGTCATACCTACTTTCTCCCAACCCCTCTCTCCCTGGGTAACCACAAATCTACTTTATTTCTGTAAATTTGCCTATTCTGCTGCTGCTGCTAAGTCGCTTCAGTTGTGTCCGACTCTGTGCGACCCCATGGACGGCAGCCCACCAGCCTCCCCCATCCCTGGGATTCTCCAGGCAAGAACACTGGAGTGGGTTGCCATTTCCTTCTCCAACGCATGAAAGTGAAAAGTGACAGTGAAGTTGCTCAGTCGTGTCCGACTCTTAGGGACCCTATGGACTGCAGCCCACCAGGTTCCTCCATCCATGGGGTTTTCCAAGCAAGAGTACTGGAGTGGGGTGCCACTGCCTTCTCCTTGCCTATTCTAGACCTGCATAAATTGAATCAGAAAATGTTTGGTCTTTTGTGACTGGCTTCTTAATTTTTTTAAAGATTTTTTTGATGTGGACTATGTTTAAAGCTTTTATTGAAGATGTTACAATATTCCTTCTGTTTTCTGTTTTGGTTTTTTGGCCAAGAGGCATGTGGGATCTCAGCTCCCCAACCAGGGATCAAACCTATACCTCCTGCACTGGAAGGCGAAGTCTTAAACACTGGATAGCCAGGGAAGTCTCTGAGACTGGCTTCTTAAACTAAGCATGCTTTCAATGTTCATCCATGATATAGCATGTATCAGTAGTACATTCCTTGTTAGTGCTGAGTAATACTTCTTATGGGTAGAGTACTTATTGTTTACTCATTCATCAATTACAGACATTTGGGTTGTTTCCACTTTTTGGCTGTTATAAATAATGCGGCTGTGAACACTGGTGTACACGTTTCATCCTCTTTTGATCTCTGCCTAGCACTTAACTCTATTGGGGGTTTGGTTGTTGTATTCCATTTCTTTCCCTTCACTGGAACATAAGCTCTGTGCATCACCTGAATCACCAGGCCCTGGCCTGGAGTTGGGAGCCACAGTTGGCCCTTGGTTAGACATTTGTTCAGCAAATAAATGACTGACTTAAGGGTGATGCCTTAATACACTCTATTCTTTCCTGGCAGGTGCCTCTCAGCTTACATCAGAGTCCATAAGTAAATTATGTTGCATAAAAACTTTCCCCCCCCAAAATTTCCCCACAAGCTGTTTTTGAGCTTTCACCAATTCTTACTGTTGCACAGACCCCTCCCATCTCCCCACTCAGACTGAGCTTGCACATTCCCAGGGATGGGGACCTCACTACCTTTTAGATGCTATTTCGGCCACAGATTGACTCTGGTGTATAAGTTTGTCTTTACATCAAGCTGGCACCCGCCACCCTGTAGCTCCCTCCCCATGGCCCTCAGAGAAGATAGCTCCTCCTCATGGGATCTTATTTCCCAGCGTGCTCTCTCCTTCAAGGTGAACAGCTCCATTCTCTCCTCCAGGCCTCATGGGATGACAGATCCCTCTCTTATTTATTTACTGTTGGCTGTGCTGGTCTTCTGCCTGCCTGCACGTGGGTTTCTTCTAGTTGCAGCAAGATGGGGCTACTCTCTAGCTGTGGTGCATGGGCTTCTCATTGCAGTGGCTTCTCTCGTTGAGGCTCTCAGATTCTAGGCATGTGGGCTTCAGTAGGTGCAGCATGTGGGTTCAACAGTTGTGGCCCAGGGACTGAGCTGTCTCATGGCATGTGGAATCTTCCAGGACCAGGGATCAAACCTGTATCCCCCCGCTTTGGATTCTTAACCACTGGACCCCCAGGGAAGTCCCTGAATGACCCCTCTTTTGACAGGGCCCCAAGTGGCCTGGCCCTTGAGGATACACAGAGTCCTATGTTCTGACCCCTCTTTTGACAGGGCCCCAAGTGGCCTGGCCCTTGAGGATACACAGAGTCCTATGTTCTGCCTTCCCCTAGCTGCCCTGGGCCTGGGGTGGGCCCTCTAGGAGGGACAGCTGAGATGACTCATCTTGTCTTCAGTAGGGGGTCAGCAGGGTCAGGAAAGGGGCACTTACCTTCCCGTTGGTGGTGACTGCTGCGAACACAGTGGACGAGTACGGTGCCCAGGCCACGTCTCCCACAGCTGAATTGAGGTCATAGATGAACATCGGGGTCCTGCAGTGAGGAAGGACAGAAAGCTGGGAGAACAAAGGGCTCATGGTGTCAGAACCCTACTGGTCCCCGCCCAGGGTGCAGCCTGAGGGAGGGCAGGCCCCTCACTTGATGGTGTGGTCCCATATCTTCACTGTCCAGTCAGAGCTGCAGGACATGAAGACCTTGGTATGGTAGGGGTTCCAGGACACGGCGTCCACGGCCATGTTGTGGGCGTCGTAGGTGTCAAGGAACTGGCTGGAGTAGGATTTGGAGCACTGGGGTGGGGGAGGGGAAGCATGAGTGAGTGCAGTCAGCCACCGCTTCCCCAGGGGCTCTGGAGGGTCAGACCCTGAGATTCCTCTTCTGTCCCCGCCCTGCCTCACTGTCCCAGCTGAGCTGGGGCCAAGCTCTTGGCTGTTCTTCTCACCCTCTAAGCAACCAGAGAGAAAAGAGGGGCTTAAGGGATGGGATTTGGGTGGGCAGGGGAGCCTTCCTGGAGGAGGAAGTCTGCCCAGAGGATTCCAGGCCAGGCAGAAATGGCTTTTCCTCCCTGAGGCTTCCCTGGTAGCTCAGCTGATAAAGAACCTGCCTGCAACGTGGGAGACCTGGGTTCAATCCCTGCNTTAAGGGATGGGATTTGGGTGGGCAGGGGAGCCTTCCTGGAGGAGGAAGTCTGCCCAGAGGATTCCAGGCCAGGCAGAAATGGCTTTTCCTCCCTGAGGCTTCCCTGGTAGCTCAGCTGATAAAGAACCTGCCTGCAACGTGGGAGACCTGGGTTCAATCCCTGCGGTTGGGAAGATCTCCTGGAGAAAGGTATGGCAACCCACCCCAATATTCTTGCCTGGAGAATCCCATAGACAGAGAAGCCTGGCAGGGCTATAGTCCAGGGGGTCACAAAGAGTCAGACACGACTGAACGACTAAGCACAGTACAATCCTGAGCCCAGGCAGAGCAGGTCTAGGGGTTCTGGTGGAGGTATGGTCTAGTTTGTGTTCAAGCCAAGGCCTGTGGACAGGCAGACAGAGCCCTGGATCTGTCCACAGACAGAATCCTTGCAGCGGTGGTAAACATCCCACCTTTCTCAGGTAGGGGCTTCCCTGGTGGCTCAGATGGTAAAGAATCCGCCTGCAATGTGGGGCACCTAGGTTCAATCCCTGGGTTGGGAAGATCCCCTGGAGAAGGGATAAGCCAACCACTCCAGTATTCTGGGGCTTCCCTGGTGTCTCACATGGTAAAGAATCTGCCTGCAATGTGGGAGACCTGGGTTCAATCCCTGCATTCGGAAGATCCCCTGGAGAAAGGCATGGCAACCTACTCCAGNGGAAGATCCCCTGGAGAAGGGATAAGCCAACCACTCCAGTATTCTGGGGCTTCCCTGGTGTCTCACATGGTAAAGAATCTGCCTGCAATGTGGGAGACCTGGGTTCAATCCCTGCATTCGGAAGATCCCCTGGAGAAAGGCATGGCAACCTACTCCAGTATTCTTGTCTGGAGAATCCCATGGATAGAGGAGCCTGGCGGTCTACAATCCATGGAGTTGGTTGCAAAGAGTCAGACATGACTGAGTGACTAACATTTTCACTTTCATTTGCTCCCAGAAAAGCAAGTGCAGAGCCAGGAACAAGTCCCAGTCTCCCGATTTCTCATTTGGTTTCCTGCCCTGGCCACTGTGCCCTTCACTTCCTCCCTCCAGGAGACTGAGTGACTGACTGGTCTCTTCCGGTTTCCCGAAGCCACAAGCAGGGGTGGAGAAGGGGGGGTGGGGACATCTTTTGCATTCAGATCGGCTCTGCCTGGGCCTCAGGGGCTCCCGGGAGGCTGCCTGTAATTAACATTCTGAGTTTCTGAGCCTAAGAAAAGCTTGCCGCGGAGCTATTTCTGGATGGATGAAGGTTCAGAAGGATGTTCACCTACTAACTCTGAGACCTGGCAGAAGCGGGCCACGAAGTTCCATCCCACCACCAGCTGGGATAAACCCGGTGTTCAGAGATAGGTTTTCTTGTTACCCAGCCTTCAAAGCTCAGCTCGAGTTCAGATCTCCTCTAGGAAGTCTTTTCAGGATGTTCCAAGCCCCACCTCTTCCCCCGCAACCCCTGTGCCCAGCTCTACCTCCTTCACCCCCAGGCAGGGAGCAGGACGTGAGGGAAAGATGCTGAGCTGGGCTAGAGTCACCCTCTAGATTCTTCATCTCCTTTCCTGCAGTCAGCCCCTCTTCCTGACACCCAAGCAGGTCAACAAATGCATTCTGGGAGGGGACATATGTATGTATACCTATGGCTGATTCATGTTGATGTTTGGCAGAAACCAACACAATACTGTAAAGCATTTATCCTTCAACTAAAAATAAATACATTTTTTAAAAAGGAAAGCAATGCATTCTCTTTCCCCAGAAAGCCTTCTAGTACTGACGAACCCCGAGATCCATCCAAATATGGTCTGTTGAGAATGACAAGCTCCCAGGTCTAGTGGCCCTGTAAGAAGCTGGCATCGGCGCAGCGCTACCTCACCTTGTAGATTTTTCCCTCCTCTGTGCCCACCAGAAACAGGTAGTCGATCTCTCTGTGGAAGTCAAAGGCAGTGCCGCAGCCTTCGGGAGAAGAGGGAACCGCTTTAGGCCAGTTCTGGAAGGGAAGGAGGCCCCCAGCATCCACCTCTACCCAGTAGACCCTCCCTTGGGACAGCCTGAGTCTGGGTACTATGAGGGCCGGAGCCAGCTGGGCAAACAGAAACTGGGTCCCTGGGCTGCTGCTAGAGCCCCGCAGTTGGGACTCTGCAAACGGGCCAGGGCTTCTGCAGACAGGAATGGGGCCTGGATAAACAAGGTGGGGATTGAGTTAAACAGGGTCGGGGTCAGGGTAAACAGGGAAAGGGTCTGCAAACAGGGATATGGTCTGCATAAACAGGGGAGGAATTGAGTAAACAGGGATGGGATCTGGGTAAACAGGGGCCTGATCTGCATAAACAGGGAGGGTCTGCAGACTGCTCAGGACCAGGCTTTCTCCTTACCTCCTCCTACCCGGCAGGAGGGGAAGTGGGGTGTGCAGAGAGAGGGAGGACCAGACCTCCTGGGCCCGGGGGGATGTGGCCAGGCCGGAGATGAGGTGCAGGGGCTCTTACCCACTGTGTGTATCTGCAGGCCCTCGAGACCTTCCGTGGTGCTGCCCTCCACCTTTAGCTTGATGACGTCAGTGTGAACCAGCTCGCTCTGCGGTCACACAGGGAGGGGGAGGCGCACCGGTGGGGCTGGACCGGCAGGGTTGGAGTCCCCTGCCGTTTGGCTCCCACCACTCCCCATCTTCACCCCTGCATGGCCCTTCCTGGGAAACACGCACCTTCACGAGTGTCCAAGACACGATCCTGCCATCGGATGACACGGAGAAGAAGCTGAGGTTGTGGTCCATGTCATCCTTCTGCCACCTGACCTGCAACACCCCACACTGTGAGCTCTGGGGCCCTGTACGGGCTGCGAGCTGAGCAGGGCTCACTCAAGGGCCCCGCTGAGGCCCAGAAGCCAGTTCTGGGAGCTCATTTCCTAGGGTCCCATGATGGGCCTGCCCTCCCTCCTCACTCACCGCCCCCCCACCCCGAGCATCCCGAGGCAATGTGCCAGTGGGGCACTGCCCCGGTCCCCGGGCTCGGCAGTGGAGGTACGTGGTTCCTCTCTGCGTTGGCTGCTAGGAACCCTGTCTTTTGTTTGTTTGTTTAGAGAAACTTGTTATTAAATTTTGTTTTCTTTAAATACGTACCTTTTTCCTACCCTCACCCACATGGGGGGAGGAACAGAAAACCCCAATTTGTGGGATTCCATGTATAAAACCTGAGATGGTTAGGATGAAGTATAAAAATACTGTTTACAAAGGGAAAGAGGGTGTCCACTGTAACCTTAACTTTCAGACACCCCCATCTGCAGGCCCCTTTTTGCTCCTTGAGAAAAACTCCTGGGAATCCGTTTGGATGTAGAACAAGCCCTTCTTCTGGTTGAGAATGGGGGGTGGGGCATATGTGGTGTGGGTTGATCAGTTGTGTCTGACTCTTTTCAACCCCATGATCTGTAGCCCACCAGGCTCCTTGGTCCATGCGGCTTCTCCATGCAAGAATACTGGGGTGGGTTGCCATTCTCTTCTCCAGGGGATCTTCCCAATGCAGGGATCGAACCCAGGTCTCCTGCATTGCAGGCAGAATCTTTACTATCTGAGGTGGAGGGGAGTAAGAGGATGGGATGGGGAAGGGGATGGGGAGCTCCCAAACCCCAACACAGAATAGGAAGCTATTTTTGTAACAAGTTGTTAGAAAGCAGTGGCTCTGCGTTCGACCTCCTTAAGTCGAGAGCCCATCAACCAGCTTCCTCATTTCTAAAACAGAAACCATAATAGCATGAGTTTGTTGTAAGGAATAAATGAAATAATGAATGTGAAGCTCTTAGGTCAGAACACTGCAGATATTAAGTGTTCAATAAGTAATAGCCACCATCCTAGGAATCAAGGTGCCAAGGTTCTTTTTTTCCGGCTTGCTTCCCTCCCCATCCAGGCTTGGTTTTTCTCCAGGTAGCCTTTCCTCTGTTCCCACCTTCACTTCACCACTAGCTCCTGCTTCTAAAATCTTGCTCCCAGAATCTCAGATATGAGCTACATTTCTCCAACTGCAAATTGGGGTTAATAATTCTTCCCCACCCATCTTCTCCGGGCTGGAAGCAAACATATGGGAAAGTGTTTTGGAGACAGAGCTGTTGTCTTATGAAGATGACACGCTTGAGGCTCAAGTTTCTGTTGCCAGATGTGGAGGCCCGGCAGAGCTGTGCTGTGTCTGGGAGGGCTGGGGCGGGGCTGGGTGCCCAGAGCTTTCCAGCCTCCAGGCCTCCTGCACTGGGACCACCATCTTTCCCCTGTCACAAGGAGAGGCCCAGTGAGGGTGGATGGGAACCCAGGGGTGCTGTCTGTAAACCACAGTTGTAACCTGGCTCTTGAGCAATGTACGTGGGGTGGGGGCGTGGAGGGGATTTCTTCTCCGGGGGACCCCCGCCCCCAGGCCTGGCTGTCAGAGCTGCAGGAGGGCGGACCTCGTCCTGCCTGGGCCTGTCTGGGCAGGCTGCTCTTTTGTGCTTTTGCCAAGAGGCCTAGAACCCCGCACAGCCTGTGAGGCACAAGGCAGAGCAGTCCTGATGCCGAGACAGCTCCCTTTCCTGCGTAAAGGTAGTCCCTTTAAAGGGGGGAGCAGATAGGTGTGTCAAAGGCCAGACAGTAAGAGGCACAGGGGAGCTGCAAAGGGAAGTGTTTAATGAGTGGCCGCTGGCGCGCATGGAAATTGTATTTCACACCCCACTTAGCAGCTTGATGCCCAGTCGGGGTAGTGCATGTATTTGCAGGTGTGCATTTATGTGTGTGTGTGCGTGCAAGTTGTACACATGCTCCTGGAGTGGAGGTGGGAGGGTAGGAATAAAGAGGGCATAGACGGGGCAGGTGGAAGTGGGATTGAGAGAATGATTGAGAGAATGCCCAGGAAGCAGGCGGTAGGGAGGAGACAGAGGCCTGCACCACTGATTCCTTCTCTTCTGCATTCTCTCATCAGGGCAGGCATGTTTGACCCCAGGGTCTGCTCATATCCTTCCTGCCTCCTACCCCAGTGTAGCAGAGGATACACACACACACACACACACACACACACATTCTGCAGAGTGCTGCTGGCTGGGGCTTCCCAGCCAGGCCTGAACAGGGCTACACTACCCAGATGGGAGGCAGCCTGTGCCATGGGACCGGAACCCTGTCTCCTTTTGAGTCCCTGGCTCCAAAACTTTCCATGGTTCCCTGTTACCAACAGAACAAAGTCCTCCGGCCCCCAACCTGGCTTTTGAGATAGAAAACAATCTCTCTGATTTCTCCCAAAACATTTCTCCCTTGAAGAAGGACCTAAGACTTTGATGTATCTGACACCTCCTTCACGAGCCCTGGCTTTTTTTCAAGCTCCCGGATATACAACCACCTGCCTGTAGGACGCCTCTTCTGGCTTCTTGTATTAACTTCTGGCCAGAATTCTGTGGCATCCTACAGCTTATCCCAAACCAGAGTTTCAGGTGCCATCACCAACTTTCCCTTCCCCCATAGCCAGCCAGTCACTTCCTTCTCTTGATTTTACTCCGGAAGATCTCTCCAGGACACTGCAGGACTGCGGGATTTCTTTGCCCCCAAATCCTCTGATGGTTGGACAGTGATTTTCAAAGTATGCTGGGAGGAGCTCTTGGAGCCTTGGGAAAGTAGCTCAGGGGATGTGGGGAGTGATGACAGGGGACCCTCAAGCAATCAGAACCCTGATCTTATCAGAGCAGCCCCATTCTCATCTTTCTAATACATTGAGCTTCTGTACTTCACTAACACTAGGCTTCCCAGGTGGCATTAGTGGTAAAGAACTCGCCTGCCAATGCAGGAGACGTATGGGATGTGGGTTCGATCCCTGGGTCGGGGAGATCCCCTGGAGGGGGAAATGGCAACCCACCCTAGTATTCTTGTATGGAGAATCCCATGAACAGAGGGGCATGGCAGGCTTTACAGTCCATGGGGTTACGAAGAGTCGGACATGACTGAAGCAACTTAGCACGCATGCACTAACACTTCATTTGAGATTGCTGACATGTAGAATCCAAGCTTCCTCCTTGCTGAAGAAGCACACTCAGGACTGGGCACTTAGGCTCTTCTCATGTCCCGCTCCTCCCTGTCCTGCATACTGTGCTCCCTGTGTTGCGTCACTTCCCAGCAGGCCCCTCTGCTTGTGCCTGTGTGCATGTGACCCCTTTGCAGCCTTCTTCATCAGTGCATGCTTCCTCATGCTTCACAATTCTGCTCAGGTGTTTCTTCCTTTAGGAAGACTTCCTTGGCCTTCCAGTCCCTGCTTCTCATCCCCCAGCCCTCCTTGGCAATTAGCACACGTCCTATCTGCTCAACCTTGGCTGCTATGTGTCCCCGCCCAGAACTCCGGAGACCAAATCCTTGAGCATCAACAGCCTCCAGAGGAGTGAACAGGCAGGAGTTGCTGAATGAATGGATGAATGAAGAGACGAATGAGGAAGCACGGAGGGAATGAGAGCAAGCGAAGGAAGAGAACAGGAAGTCGTTAAAGGAGACAGAGACAGGCAGGCCCCTCCCACGTCACAAGCCCTGATTCCAGCCAAGAATTCAGAGTCTTCAGTTTTGCAAAGGCAGCAGCCCTGTTCTCCTGAAAGGATTGTGGTAGAACAGAAGGCCACCCTATCCAGTCTCCCTGGCACCCATCCAGGGAAGGGGGAACGGTCTCCTGCGAGCCCCACTTCTCTCTCCAACTTGCTATTTGATTCTGAGAACAGAGCAGAGAGGGAGTAGGCTGGTTGGCCTTGGCCTCTCACCCACTCCTGGGCTTGAGGAGAGTCAGGCCACCCTGAGATGCTCTGCACTTGGCCCTGGGCTGTGTATTTGAGCTGGCAAAGCAAGGGCAGGTCTGATGCTGGTTTAGTTTGATCAAAGCAAGTCTTTTCTCTCCCTGGACTTTAATGTCTCTGCAGACATCCTCCCCGTGTCTGGAGCCCATTGTGCCTGGACGTGATGACTTGGGAGGTAGGCTTTCCAGAGGAGAGAACCCCTGAAGATGCAATTCTGACTCTGGCCTTGGTTGAGGGGAGGGTATTTGGTGGGAGGAGGTGCCTCCTTCCTGTGCTCCAGATCCGGGTAAAGGATGAAGCTGAAAGGTCCCCACTTCCCCTGTGCCTGGGCAACCCTCCTTCTGCTCAGACCTGTCTGGGGGCCAAAAGCCAGGGCCTGGGCATCTATGTGACTCAGGAAGTTCAAGGCCAGACAGGAAGGGGTGCAGAGCCTGTCAGCAGACCCTGTCAGGGCAGGGGGCAGAGGACAATGAGAAGACAGACCCCAGCACTGTCTGAGCCCCCCAGAGGCTTTGGGCAACTTGAGACAGAAATGTGTGCTTAGATTCTCCCAGGACAGACCATGGGGTAAGGGTGCCCAGGCTCAGAGGAAGGGACATCTTTGGAACACAGTGAGGAAGGGCTGTGAAGCCAGAGCTAAGAGGCTCTGAGAATGAAACTGTGAAACCCACTCCCAGCACAGTAAGGTGGGAGACATAAAGTCAGGGTGAAATCCAGCCCCAGCAACCACAGTGGTCCCACTCCATGCCTATCTGGAGAAGCTGGGTACTCACAGGCCCCACGGGCCAGGTCTTACAGCCCCACCTGGAAGGCAGAGAACCAGCAGCACCTATCCTTCTCTGGGAGATCCCTCAAATCTAGCCCAGATGGCAGAACAGAGTCCCTGTGGGCAGTTGAGGAAGACCATAGACCCCTGGCTTCCTGCGTAGCTCAGATGGTAAAGAATCTGCTCACAATGCGGGAGAATTGGGTTTGATCCCTGGGTTGGGAGGATCCCCTGGAGAAGGGCATGGCCATTGCCTGGGGAATCCCATGAACAGAGTAGCCTGGTGGTCTATATAGTCCATGGGGGTCACAAAGAATCCGACATAACTGAGCGACTAACACTTTCACTTTTCGTAGACCCCTGGAGCCCTTAACATGCTCAGCAGAGGCCCATCAGGCCCGGAGCCATCCAGCCACCGAATCTGAGTGACTGAGCAGCACTCCTCAGAGATCCGAGGACCTTAGCAGATGGATGGGCAGGAGACCACCACCCTTACAGCAGACCCTCTTGCCTCCCAATACTCGTCTCTGCCCTTCTCACGCCCAGCTCCTTGGCCTCTAAGTCAGTAGCTGTCGTCCCCAACTCCCGGTCTGTGGCCCTCTCCTCCCCAAGGTCCCTTCCTCCCGTGGCTCCCAGGCCCACCCGCTGCTGCTCAGCCACACCCACTCCTCCCACTCGGTTCCGAGGCTGACCTGCCACACAGGGTCCGTGTGCTTGCCAGACTTGGCTGAGCTGCGGAAGGAGGGCTGGGAGTGGGGCTTCTTGAGGTTGTAAATGGCCACGTTGCCATCGTAGTGGCCCACCACCACCAGGTAGGGGTGGTCCATGTGCATGTCCAGGCACATGATGCCGCTCTCACTGCTGAAGATGTATTCGGGGAAGCTGGGGTTCTTCATGCTGTATAGGAGCAGCATGCCACGGCTCTGCTTCATGAAGTCATCTGTCCCGGGGAAGAGGCGGCGGTGGTTGGAGGGTCCAAGTCCCAGCCCCTCCCCCACAGGGCTGACAAGCCCTGCCCCGCTCTGTTTCCCACAGAGAGTGTGGGAGGTGGGGGGGGGGGGTCCTCTCTGGTCTTCATCTTCTCCGTCTGTGAAACGGAACCATAAGACTTGGCCCACCCCCTCCTTGGGGTTCAGCAGTGGGTGCAACAGACCAGGTGACCAGGTGTACGTGAGGGATGGACAGTCATTCTCCTTAGTCTCCCTGGGGGTACAGGAAAGGGGGTTGCCAGCTCAAAGAGTTGTTACATGAAGGATGTGGGTGGGCTTGGGATGGAGCAGTATCCCTAGATGCCCAGCCCATCTGTTGTGCTTAGGTGCTGGGATAATGGCTGTGTACCCCTCATCCCCAGCCAAGGACAGGGGTTTCGTCTGGACTAACATGGAACTGTCTGTGTGGTCGCACACTAGCCAGCTATTGGCATCTTCCCATACTCTCCGGCCCCACAGCCCCCAGTTGCAGCCAAGCCCTAGCTCTAAAGTGAAAGTGTCAGTTGCTCAGCTGTGTCTGACTCTGTGCGACCCCGTGGACTGTAGCCTTTGGCTCTGCCAGGCCCCTCTGTCCACAGGATGCTCCAGGCAAGAATGCTGGAATGGGTTGCCGTGCCCTCTTCCAGGGGATCTTCCTGATCGAGGTCTCCTGCATTGCAGGTGGATTCTTTACCACTTGAGCTACCCGGGAAGCCTAGCTCTATGCTTGCTCCCAGATTCGAGAAGTCCCAGGTCAGCCAGCGGTTTCGGTAGGCCACCATGTTATCTGTCCTTCTGGCCTGGGCACAGTGTTTGTTGGTCAACAGCGGGCCGCTCAGTAGACGTCCTTGTCCCTGCCCACCCCTGGTGAGGGGATGATACCAGTCTTTCATTCTCTGCTCACCCAGCGCCCATCGTGATCATGTAGTCACTGAACAGAACACAGCCCCGGCCCTCAGTTCTGCCTCTCCCGCCACCAGCCCAGGACCCTTCCCAAGCTCAGAGGAGCCAGGGCTGGCGAGGCGGATGTCTAGAACAACCCCCTGCCCCCCTTTTGGGGGCCCGATGCTAAGGCAGCCTTTTAGCTGACACAAGGGCTCTCCCCTGGGCCCCCAGGGCTAGCTCCTCTGACCCCCGCAACTGCAGACCAGGCCCTCCCGACAAAACGGCCAGTCCTGAGGTGTGGAGCTCGTGGGTGAGAAAGAAAGGGAGGCAGCCCCAACTTGGTAAGTTTTGCTGAGTCATTCTGTCTTATTCTTAAGGCTGCCCCTTTTTGGGGGGAGCAAGTGACTGGGCTGGGCTCCCCGGGCTCTGGGCATGAGCTAACTACCACCGTCCCAGGTACCCTCGGCCCGGGCCTGCTGCAGACAGAGCTAATGCTTGCTGGGAGCCAGGGTGGCCTGCAGTGAGCAAGCTGGCACGCCCACCAGTGCAGCTGCCTGCAGGGAAGCCCATCTTCCCTTGCTGTGGCTACTTGTCAACAGAACCCCTCCCCAGTCACAGGCACAGGTGGCTTCCTATGTGAGGATGGCTGCCCCTGGAGTGGAAGGTACCAGGGACCAGCCTGAACCACAGGGAGGCACACCGTGGTTCAGGAAGGAAAAGGCTCCTGCTCTGGGGAAAGTGAGGAGGCCAGGCTGGTTACCCTGCACCTGGCATGTAGCCGAGCCAGTAGGGGACTGGCCTCGAGGTAGGGANCCCTGGAGTGGAAGGTACCAGGGACCAGCCTGAACCACAGGGAGGCACACCGTGGTTCAGGAAGGAAAAGGCTCCTGCTCTGGGGAAAGTGAGGAGGCCAGGCTGGTTACCCTGCACCTGGCATGTAGCCGAGCCAGTAGGGGACTGGCCTCGAGGTAGGGATGGGAGCTGGCAGTACCTCACCTCACAGGGTCCAGGGTAAGCCCCAAGAGAGAGTTGACTGTTCAATTTAGGAAGAGTTCTACAGTTGGCTGAGGGAAGTGTCTTTCCTAATCAGACCATGAAGGGAACTGAACTGGGCAGTGGACCAGTCCCTCGTAGCTCCTTTTGTTCATCACCCAAATCCTGACTGGGGCCTCCCTCTGGGCTGAGCCTGGCAGGGACAGACACAGCCCTCTGGAGACATGGGCCTGCCCTCGGCGGCTCCTGGTGTGGTGACACGGAGCCAGACCCCTGAGGCTGAATGGGCAAGCCCTTGCTAGGTAATCAAACTATGAACTGCCGTGCCAGAGGTGAGTTGTCGACGCCCTGGATGCCCTGTGGCCTGGATGCCAAGCAAGACTGATGGGAGGAGTGGGTGGGCAGGAGGGTGAATGAAAAGGTGGGCAGTTGGGTGACAGATGCTCAGGCTAAGGATTTGGATGCCCTCCTTGCTGCCCCAAGGGTCAAAGGCGGGTGTGATCCCCACACTTGCTCTCACTATGCCCCAGGGATCTGGTCCCTTGAGGGACAGCAGTGATGACTTGCTTTTTCTTTTTCCAGCAGCCCCTGCCCTGCCACAAATGTGCACAGAACCTTCACGACCAGTGGAACCAGGAAAGGAGGGCTGGAAACCCTAGGTTGGCTCAGTAACTGCAGTGTGAACATCTCTGACCTGCTCCCAGAACCACCAGATGCTGAACTATGGCCCCTAGATTATATAGGTGGATAAACTGAAGCCCTGGTAGCTCAGAGAGTAAAGAGAATCTGCCTATAATGCAGGAGACCTGGGTTCCATTCCTGGGTCAGGAAGATCCCCTGGAGAAGGGAATGGCTACCCACTCCAGTATTCTTGCTTGGGAAATCCCACGGACAAAGGAGCCGGGCGGCTACAGTCCATGGGGTTGCAGAGTCAGACACGACTGAGCAACTAACACTTTCACTTCAAACTGAGGCCCAGGGGGTAGAAACGATGTGCCCGAGTACATTAGACCCATCACTTGATGCTTGTCACACCCAGTATCCTGTTTAGTTACCCTGCTCAGGGTATCAGCATGAATCCAAATTTTACATGAAGATAGAGAAAGAAGAGCAAGGGGGCATTGGACTTCTAGGGGCAATGGAGTGTCTGGCAAAGCAAATAATCCCTCCAGAATCTGGACAAGGGGATGTGTAAAGGCCAGGGCAGCCACTTGTGACGAGAGGAAAATTCTGGCAGAGAGAAGCATGGATTTCATAAGACAGGGACACAGAGACCAAGCAACTGGCCACACTAAAGCCTTAGATCCTGCCAGCGCTCCCAGGCCACACACATCCTGACAGTAAGCCTCCCGTTCTTAACCTGGCTCAAGTGGTCTCTGTTACTTTCAACCAAACAAGCCGTCCTGACATAAAGATCACAGCTTCTAATCATGGTTAGACCATGTGTTTCCTGAATTCCAATTCAGGGCTTTGTCTGCCAAACCACACCAGGAAAATGGAGAAAAACTCTCATTTAGCTAGGGCTTCCTCTCCATCTTATTCTATGATGTTCTTGTCCCTGATTCCGGACCCCTATAAACCCTCACTATTCTGTCCTATAAGTGTACCCAGGGCAACGTCAGGGCCCCAACTTGCAACAGTGCGAGGAGAGCATCATCCTGTCTTCCAAAAATCCTAAAGTGACATCACCCCTCAGACCACCAGTGGTCTCCATGTGACATCATCGCTGCGGCTACCAGCAGTCCTGGTGACATCACTGCCCAGCCTGCCATCATTCCCAGTACAATGCCACCGACCAGGTCACCAGAAGTCTCAGTAAGACACTGACATCAAGGTCACTCCCAGTGCCTCAGTTCCCAGTGAGTGGTAGAATCCATCACATTCAAGGCTCACAGAGCCCTGGGCCCTGGGGTACTTGATCCTGAATCCCACAAACTACCTGGCTCCCCAGCGCAGGACTGGAAGGTCCAGTGACACAGATAGAAGCCCCCAGTTCCACACTCCATTATATAA
Organism: Neotragus moschatus; assembly: GCA_006410615.1. Lineage (NCBI taxonomy): Eukaryota > Metazoa > Chordata > Mammalia > Artiodactyla > Bovidae > Neotragus > Neotragus moschatus. The sequence goes on along the minus strand of SJYA01001213.1, from coordinate 774,193 downwards.
AGAGGCAGGACCCCTGACATCTGGGGCCGGTAAAGGAATTTCAGGTTCCTCTGGGCCATGGGATTTCAGTGAATCTATGTTGGCTGGGTGGCAGGGAAAGAGGAACAGAGGAAGGGAGAAAGGAAGAGAGCGAGGAAGGGAGAAAGGAGAGGTGATAAACCACCTTGCCTGTGACTCTAAGATAGAGGGAGAGGGAGGGCCACTGGTCTGGCTTTAGCTTCACTTTGTGATTTTGCCTTCTCCAAGAAGTCTTCTGGACCATTCGGCTTCTCCACTACGAGTGCCCACCTACCCCCTGGAATTCCTCTATCCATACTGTTATTACAGGTGTATTACTATTGCGAGCAGATTTTTCCTTAGCCTGCCACCAAAGGATGGAGCATGGCCTGGCATGGCCCGAAGACTTCCTCTCTCAGAGGGAGAGCTGCCTCCTGCTGACCCTGCTTTGCTGGATAATCTCTACCACCTCTCTGACTCTGGCCTTCAGTGATTCAGGAGATTTGGGGAAGGAGAGTCAACTCCCTAATAGAGCATTATCTGGCCATTCTCAGAAAGCCATTGTCTCAGGGGAAGGATGGCTTCACTCCACAATCGACTGAAGCTCTCACTCCCCTCAGCACCCTCTCCCGGGGCCTGGGCAGCACCACTACTCCACCCTCGCCCAGAGCTCTAGATGGTAGGGGGCCACTCTGGAGAGTCCTGGCAGTCAGGAGAAGCCTGGAATTCTGCTCAGGACTTAGGGAGTGCAGAGCAGGCCGAGGGCATGTTGGGGCATCTGGCTTAAGCCAGGTCAGTGGTCAGAGAGAAGTAGGTGCCAAGCTGCAGAGACACGGGTGCCAAGCCAGCGACAGCCAGCAGGCCTCCTCCTCTCTTCCTGCAGCTCCCTGATGAATCTGGCCCAGGGCTTGAGCCCAAGGCAGCAGCTGTTGGATGACTCCCTTATTAAGTCATGTAAGAGGCACTCGGAGGGGCTGTGGTGGGCAGAATAATGCCCTCCCCCCATGTCCGTGTCCTAATCCCCAGAGCCCATAAATATGTTACTTTACACAGCAAAAGGGATTTTGTAGATGTGATTAAGTTAAGGCCTTGAGATGGGGAGATTATCCTGGATTATCTGGGTAGAGCCAGTGTAATCACAGGGGTCCTTATAAGGGAAGGAGGGAGGTAGGCAGGTCAGAGCACTGACACCAGAAGCCGACGTCAGAATGAGGCACTTGCTAGCTGGAAAGAGGCCACAAGCCATGGAATACAGGCAGCCTAGAAGCTAAGAGAGACAAGGAAATGGATGGCCCTCCAAACCTCCAAAAGGAACAAAGCTCTGATTTTTGCTGAGCAAAACCCATTTTAGACGCTGACCTCCAGAACTGTAAGACAATAGATTTGTGTTGTTTTGAGCTGTTATGTTCAAATCAGTCAATCCTGAAGGAATTAACCCTGAATAGTCATTGGAAGGACTGATGCTGAAGCTCCAATACTTTGGCCACCTGATGCAAAGAGCTGACTCATAGGTACAGACCCTGATGCTGCGAAAGATTGATGACAGGAGGGGAAGGAGACGACAGACAATGAGATGGTTGGATGGCATCACTGGCTCAATGGACATGAGTTTGAGCAAGCTCTGGGAGACAGTGAAGGACAGGGAAGCCTGGTGTGCTGCAGTCCATGGGGTCACAAAGAGTTGGGCATAACATAGTGACTGAACGACAACAAAGCCCTTATGTTCGCAGTAATTTGTTACTGCAGATATAGGAAACTAACTAGGTCACGGGGAAGTGTGACCCAAACTCTGCTTTTAGGAATCAGAGGCAGAGGTCACTCAAGATGGTTGTTCTCTTGCTCCCTGCACATTCCCCTAGTCAACCAGCCCCTGCTTCACCTCCACCTGCTCACATGACTTTCCAATCCTCTTAATCACAGGGCTTACTCAACAGCTACCTAAGCACTTGCCCCCCACCCAGTTGCTGGTTTCCCTGGTGACTGTGAGGCAACGTGATGTCAATTCTCCTATAAATGGTAGGCTCCTCCTCCCCCAGCAGCGAAGGTTTTGCCATGTCCTGTCTGCCGCCTGACACATGTGGTAGGGACCTTTTGCTTCTGACTTACAAGACTCCCTATCCAGTTACTTTCAAGTTGTGGGTTTCTTGATCACTTTCTCCTTCTCTGGTCTCACAGTGGGGTGATGTGGGGCTAGCAGGTCTGTGGCGGGGGGCAGCCCAACAGGCCACAGATGATACATTTTCTAGGGTGATTTGGAAGCAGTCCCTCTAGAAATCAGGGGGATGGAAGCTCATGACCCCCAGCTCTCCTGATGACAATAAGGAAACCCTTCTTCAGTTTCCCACATCCCAGCCCTGCCCTCTTGGACTCTAGGCAGACTGTCCCTTGGGTTAGGACTTTCAGTCTCCAAAGGCAGGGGACAAGCCCAGGGCTGCCTCCAAGAAGGGACATCAGTGTTACAGGGTTCCAAACTGCCAGTATGACCCTGAGACTGTGGTGCCAGGCTGGATCCAGCCTTCCAGCATCTGGGCTTTTCCTAGAGCTCTCTCCCAATTAGGAGTTGGGATATTTAAATAGTGTGGGAAATAAGAGCAAGGCCTTGGAGACAGAATACATCAAGCGAGACATTTAATTTGATTTAGGGAAAATGAGGCAAACATTTGAGAACCTAAATAACTAACCAGTAATTAAACTAACAACAGGAATGCCCTTGCACTACCACCCAGCGAGCACAGTGGCCTTTACGGACTGTATTTACAAAGAGACCTGACAACATAATTAGTCCTGTAAATTTTACGCAGCCTGCAGCTGAGGAGTGATGGATTTTGTGTGTGGAGGATGAACGGGGAGAAATGAGGTGGATGAATTTCCATTTTCAGTAAATGAAATTAACACTGCTTAATTAGTGAAGCTGACAAATAAATGACCAGGAAAGATTTAAATCCCTTACAAGTGGATGCTTGGCCCGGGCAGGCTGAGGGACCGGCCAGGAGGCGGTGGGACAGAGTGGGAATGGGTGTAATACTGGGGCTCAGGGCCTGACTTTGGCCACTTTTGAGGGTGCTGTCCCTTCGAGGCTGGGCTGAAGGTCAGCTGGCTCATCCACCCTTCTAAGACATGACCCGCTGGGAGGTTTCCTCCCTGTCTCCTGTGTGAGAGCCAGTCAGGACACACACAGCGTCTAGGATCTGATCCACCATCCCTGCCTGACATCGCAAGGAGTCCCCATTTCCCTGCTGTGAATGGCCTAATGAGCTGGAAAGCACCCCTTCAGTACAGCAGGCCGACACAACCGCACCCCAGCTTTGCCCCGTGGGCCATCTCTTCCTAGACTACCTTCCTCTCCCCTCCAGTGTTCCTCCATCTGCTCTCACCTGCTGACAGCCTTTCTCTACTCAGCTGAGACACGAAGCCTGGCCCCAGGGGGAGCCCCAGTCTCAGCCCTCTATGCAGCCTGACATGCCCACCACCTGGTACCCAGCAGCCACGAGGGAAGGCAGGTGTGACTGCTCTGTGCTGCTGCAGGCAATTGCCCAAGCTCTCTTCCCCACTTGCTTGCTCCCAGCCTGGCTCCAGCCAACCGGCCTTGTGCCCAAATGTGGGCTCGGCCCCAGTCCTTCCTAGGTACCTGCTCTCCCCTGCCTGAGTCTTATTTGACCTGGTTAGAGAGTCAACATTGGGGTATCCCAGGCAAAAAGAGTCCTGGGCTGAACTCATCAGGATCAAGCCCAACAACAAACCCAAACTCTCACTTCAGAGTTTGTCCACATGAGGCAAAATCTGATGATGGGAGGTGGGCATCTCGAAATTTCCAAAGATAGGGTGATGGAGGCTGGTGAGTAGCTGCTCCTCACAGCAACCCATGCGGGCAATAGGGTGCCTTTTTCCTGGCCTTGGCTTTGCTCACTTCCAAGGAGACACCCGGGTATTTGCAGCATGGGGCTCCCTGGGGCAACCTCAGGAGTGAATGCAGGAGCCCTTTGAGTCCTAGTCCAGCCTGGCTCTGATCAGGCCTCCGCAGGGTGGTACTGAGACATGCAAGGCTGTGAGGAATAGATGCCCAGTGGAAAGCTGGTCAACAGCTCCCGTGCCAGTGAGAGTAATACCACCGCCTCTGCTGGGCCCAGCTGTCTAAGAGAAGAGGTGGGGCCTTGTTTGACTCCTCCCTGTCCCCAACAAGCCCCTCTCTCTGCAGCCCTGCCGGAAAGCTAGGAAACAGACAAATCAGCAACATTCATCCTTTCTCTGCAGATGGTTCCTACAGCTGAAGGGGCATACTTGCTGCTTTTCTTCCACGTGTGTCTCATAACATGACGGAGGGTACCAGGTGTCAGCCTCTCCAGGTCACCAGGGGAGAAACCAAGGCTCAGAGCAGCTTTCAGCTCCAGGTCACATCACTGGGAAGTGACCCTCCAGCCAGAAGGTCTGCAGCTGATAGTAGTGCTACCCAGACGTGGGTGTGGCCAACAAAGGACAAAGAGACCCTTCCAGGGTGCATGCCTGCTCAAAAGAGGCCACTGGGCCCATTGGAATTGGGGCCATCAATTCTTGATGGGGGTGTCACTCTGTGCCACTGCCTCTGGGTAACACTGCCTCCAAGGACAACCTCGATATGACCCCAGCCAGCTGACATTCCACTCTGGCCCTCGGTGAAAGGAGGAGACGGGAGAGCTGAAGCAGTTTCTCCTCCCACCTGCTGGAGAGCCTCCCCACTATCCCCACCTCGGTCCTGGGCAAAGAGCCTGGGCTGAGAGCAGCCCCAGAGAGGGGTCCACACCCACTCCTAGGAGGCCCGCTCAGCACCCGGCCCACGTCCAGGCCCAGTAGCTGCAGCAGGGGGAGGAATGTGCTAGCTCCCTGCCAGAGGGGGTGGGTGCCTCCTGCTTGGCAGCAGCCCACCCTCGAGAGCGGCGACACAAAGCGGGCATTTAGGGCATCCTCTGAGGCAGCCCAGACCATGAGACTGGGAGCAGCTCCAAGGGTTTCCTCCCTGAGAGGAATGACAAACACCCACTCCTTTTGGCCCTCGCCTCCCTCCCCAACCCTGGGCAAAGAATGGGCTGGGCGGACAGGCGGTCTGAGGGGCAGAGACCGGGAGCTTGTACGTCTGCCAGCCAGCAACAGCTTGGAGAATGGGAAGGTTTTTCTGTTTGCAGAAGCTCATTCTCTCAGCCAGAAAGCACGCTGTCAGCCGGGAAAGCTGCGGCTTGCATGAAGTCTGGGGCCCTCTCCTGTTAGGAAGGGGGAATGTCCAGGCCAGAGGGGAGGCAGGGGCTTCTGCAGGGCCCAGGAAACATGAAGGAAAGCCACACAGTTCCCACAGTGCTGCCTCTCACTGAGGGGTGAGGGAAGCTGCCGGGGAGAGAACATCCCGTAAGGCAGTGGTCTCTGAGGGGGCAGGGGCCAGTGATGAACATCAAACCCTTGTCCTCTACCTGCTCCAGGGGCTGCTCTGGAAACTCTCTTCATGCAGACCCCACCATCCAGGCCCTCCCAGCTCTGGTCCAGTCCACTTTCTCATGCTTCTGAAACCCATTTCTCCAGCTTCACTCCACACTGGTGGTTCAGAGCTTGCCCTCTCTCTTTGGGAGGACTTCCCTAGTCTCCCAACTGTCTCGAGCCTCCAATCTCCTGCCTGCAATTCCTCCCTGTAGTGGTTTTGTCCCTGCCCTTCTCAAATTCCTTCAGTGGTTTCCCTTTGAGAGAAGGTCTAAGCTTCTTGGGATGGCTTACCAAGCCCTTTGGGGCTACCCCGCCCCCTCTACAGCCTCATTTCCTCCCATATCTCTCCTGCCTCCCGACCTTTGCTGCTGCCTCAGACGGAAGTCCTCTGCCCCTCTTTCTTCACCGTAATAACTCCTTCAAGGCTCATTTTGGCATATTCCCTCACGCAGCACTAATTGCCAGTGTGACAGTGGGGCTTCTCCCCTAGACTGTGAGCAGTGTGACTAGATCTTAGTCATCCCTATATCTTTCACACCTGGCAAAGAGTTCTGCACTGAGTAGGTACTTAGTGTTTGTTGGTTGAGTAAGCAGATGAACAAATAGCCGGATGACTTACAGGAGCCATGTCCCACTGCAAACAGATCGTTGTACTTTGGATTCCTGCAGAAGAAATAAGAACCCATCATCCTAGGAAATGGACATGGTTTGTCCACGGATACAAGCCCTCCCATGAACACTGGTGCCTTAACTGCACTGCAGACAGACACTGTTGACCTTAGAGACCTAGGGCGGTTCCATAAGAATCCCAGTCTCACTTTTTCCCATAATACTACGTGTCACCTTCAAGGTGGTTGAGCTTGGGTAGGAGCTGCTTGCTTGTGGCTTGGTACCCAGCAGGTGCTCAGGCACTCCAGGTTTTCTGCAATGCTTCTACTCACCAGCAGAGGGCGGTGACGGCCAGGCGCTTCGCTTTGTCATTTTGGAACTTCCAAAGAGGCAGCAGGGTACCCTCCTGGTCCCGATACTCGTCAGCCGCATCCTCATAGTACTTAAAGTCTTAAACACACACAGACTGAGTCAGCCCTGGACTACCGTTTTCTGTCTGTACCTCTCTGGCCAAAACAATTAACCCCTTTGTGTGTCCGAGTGGGAATATAGTAAGAATACCTACCTCAAAGGACTACTGTGAGGATTCATTGCTAACACATGTAAAGTACTTAGAAAAATACCTGGCACAGAGTAAGCTCTCTGTAATGCTGTTGTTACTGTTATCATTGTTTTTGGAGGCAAATGACACTAAAGTGGCTACATCCCTGAGGCTAAAATTCCAGGTTTCCCCATCTTCATATTTCACTGCCAAGACCACCCAGTGAAGCTGCCTGGCTCCCTCATGGGTGCCCTGAACTCAGGTTCATCTCCTGCCCTAAATTCTCTCTACCTCTCATTTCCTTTAACCTAGGCACAAGCCACATCCATCTTTCTACTTGTCTGTATCAGAAATTTTGGTAATCCTTCACTGATCTCTTTCCATCATTCCTCATATTTTCCTTCTGATTATCTTTTTAATCCACTCACTTCTCTCCAGCTCCATAGCCATGGTCTAGGTTCAGTCCCCAACAGCCATCACCCAGACTACGACACCACCCTCCCAGCTGGTCTCCCCACCTCCAGACTTTCCTCCTCCAGCCCTCAATCCGCAGAGCCAGGAGAGCGAGAACAAATAAACCAGCTCCCCACTGCCCTGAAAAACCCCTTGGTGGCTCCCCTGGCACAGGGGCTTCCTGACTGAACCAAGGCTCCAAGCCACTACCGTGTCACCTCCAGGCAGCTGTTCGCATACTCTCTACATCGAAGTGGAAACTGCTCTGCTCCTCCTGGAAACTCCCACTCACTCTAGATCCAGATCAAGCTCCCCCTCCTCTGCGAGGCCTTCACTTTGTTGCTGAGCAGACAGAGTTCACCTCCTCCTCCGCCCCACCCCTGCCTCTGGCCTGCTGAAACTCGGGCCACACAGTGTTGCCTCTCTGTGTCCTTTTGCCTGTCTGCCCCAGCCCACAGCTCTACGGGAACAGGAAGCACAGTGTTATCATCTCTGGACCCCCAGTGCCTAGCACAGGGCCAGCCACAGATCGGGCAGCTTGTTCAAAGAAGGCAACAAAATATATCAACAAAAGGGAAATAGTTCTCAGTCTTCTTTCCAACCAAGGGTGCCCCAGTAGAAAATGATCCTCTCAGCCAGGTGATGGCACCCCACTCCAGTGTTCTTGCCTGGAGAATCCCAGGGACGGGGGAGCCTGGTGGGCTGCCGTCNAAGAAGGCAACAAAATATATCAACAAAAGGGAAATAGTTCTCAGTCTTCTTTCCAACCAAGGGTGCCCCAGTAGAAAATGATCCTCTCAGCCAGGTGATGGCACCCCACTCCAGTGTTCTTGCCTGGAGAATCCCAGGGACGGGGGAGCCTGGTGGGCTGCCGTCTATGGGGTCACACAGTCGGACACGACTGAAGTGACTTAGTAGTAGTAGTAGCACCCACCATGGTCAAGGACAGGCCCAGGCACAGCCCCAGCCTCTCTCCCAATGTCCCACACTTTGGTGTTTGGGGACTTACACCAAATCCTCAAAAATGGCTCAGAACAAAAAAAGATTAGAGTGGTCAGAGGCGTGAGCCTTGATCACATCAGAAATCCCTGAGCTTGGGCTGTCTTTGAAAAGACTTCATTTTGGAGAGATTAATTGGTAACACTTCTGTTTTCACTTCTCCTTCACAAATACTTTCCCTTTGGGAAAGTGTATGCAATTAAAAAAAAAATCAAAGTTCAATGCATTTTTATGTGCCTGTGTTCTTATAAATGAAAAAGGTTCACCAAGGCCAGTTTCTCCATGGATATTAATCATGTTTGTAGCTCTTCAGTGGGCTGCTTGCAGAGGCTGGGTTTCAGGAAGCCAAGCTGTGTGAGTGACAAATTCATTCACAGCTGCCGTGTACTTTTGACAGCTCTGAAAAGCACTCAAGGTCGTTTTCCAGCCTGAATGATAACAAGGGGGCTTGTTTAGGCGGCTGGTCTTGGCAGCCCTGGTTTCTCTGTCCCATGGGTGAGCAATGAGCATCAAGTCACGGAGAAGAGCCCTGGGCTGTCAGCAGAGGAGATCAGCCAGCAGTGGGGAACTGCCAACTCCAGGGAGGCAGCCGCTCCAAATAAATGCACAACCTCTCAGGGAAATACAAGCCACTTGGGAATGTGCTGTTCATGCCATGGGAAGGATTCCGTTTCCCTGGCTCTGTCAAAGACGCCAGAATTTCCCAGGCCCCCAGGATTTAAGCATTTCTGAATCAATCTCTTGCTTCACCACATCACTAATTAATCACTTTCATAGACCTACTGAGTGTTTATTTGAAATGTCTCTTCCAGATCAGTGACTCTGTGGTCTCGTGCTGAAGTGCTTAGGCTCTGGATCCGGAGGACCTGTCTTCGAGTCCCGACTGTGTCCCTGACACCTCAGGCTAGCTGTGGTTTGGAACAAGTGGCAACCTTTCAGCCTGAATGTCTCATCCATAAAATGGAGGTCATAGTGGTATTCACCTGACAGGGTGGCAGTCAGGATGAAATAAAATAATACGTGTAAATGGCACAGCACAACACCTGGTACAGAGGCCGTTCCCAGGGAGGGCTGGTGCTTGTTTTTCACTATTATAACTGCTCCTTTTTCTCCATTGCTGAAGATGCATTCTGAGTAAGGTGCAGGGAGGCCCACTCCACCCACAGCTGAACCTCATCCTCGCCTCTGCCCCACCTTCCGCCTCATCATACCCTCCCCCCTCCTCAGCCCTGCTGTCCTCAGGCTCTGTTCCTGCACAGAGGAAGCTTTGAACTCTGCAGAGAAAGCTCAGATTCCCTGTGCAATATTCAAGGCCCTTTCTTAACTGGCTCCAACCATCTCTCCAGCCTGAACTCTCCCCACTTTCCAAGAAAGCCCCTGCCAGGGACAATAAGCCTGCTGTCCCTCGTCTCCAGAGTTCACTCCATCCATCTTTACTACTGAGTGAGTCACTGCTCGTGCTGTCCCCTGCCCGAACGTCTGCCCTCCGCTAGTCTCCCACTCAGACGCTACTTATCCCTTGGCATCCAGCTCAGCCTGGAAGCCTGAAGCCTTCCATGACCGTGGCTGTGCCTCACTTCCTCCTGCTCCGTTCTCGAGGAGACCAGAGCAGTCTGTGTCTGAAGTCTAGCACTTAGACTGTCCCTAAGCTGGGCAGAGCAGAGAACAGAACACAGAACTAGGAGGTTTAAGACCCAGGTTTGGGTGCCCTTGGCCTTGGCTTCCTCATGTGTGAAGAAGGGATAAAATCTCTGCTCCACTGCCTCCCACGATTGTAGGGAAGATGACATTAAATAACTAGCGTGCAGGTGTCTTCATGGACCATTGTTAGATCACATCACGACACCCATTTTTTCTTATGCCATGGTTCCAGTTTCAACTGTGTTGAGTGTTATTTCCCTAGTGACGTCCAGAGGAGGGAGGGGTTACTCTTCTCCTCTTGCCCCTGTAGGACCCAGCATGGGACACTCAAATACTCACTTTGTATGAGCGATTTTTAATAAAGTAATAATAGCAGTTGCTGGCACTTTAAATCTTACCCTGAGCAACATCATCATATGTGTTTTGGTTGACCATCCGCTCCACGATTTTAGCTGCTTGGGTCACTTTGGTGATGTCATCACTCTGTGGAGATACAGGGGCCACCAGTCCTCATAAGCCACCACTCTGGAAGGTCTCGCCCTGAGCTACAGCCCTGACTTGCAATTGGTTCAGCAAAGCCTCTCTGACCCTGCCCACCCCAGATAGCTCTGTAAAGGTTTTCCTCACCACCCTCTTCCAGGAATGCCCAGCTCACAAGTGGCACAAGGAGTCTGCACTGCCATAGTTGGCCCCTAGGTAGAGCTTGCCTCCTGCTCTTTTCATCCTGAGTTTATTCTGGAGATGGCTCATCTCTAAGCACAAGACAGGGCCCTGAGGAGAGCCCAGAAGGGGTACTGGAGGGGAGAGCAGACAGGGCCGGGAGGAGGCTTCTCTGGTAGGGACAGAGGTTTCAGCAGCCTGAGCAAAAACAAGGACTCCCGTTAAATGTCCCAGAAATCTTGTGGTCCAACTTATTCAGTCAAAAGTTGAGGGGTTTGTAAAATAGATAGCCAGTGGAAATTTGCTGTATGACTCAGGGAATTCGAACTGGGACTCTCTAACAATCTAGAGGGGTAGGAAAGGGTGGGAAGTGGGAGAGAAGTTCAAGAGGGAGGGGGCATATATATATCTATGGCTAATTCATGTTGATATATGGCAGAAATCAAACCAATATTGTAAAGCAATTATCCTTCAATTAAAAACAAATTCAAAAAAAAGTTGAGGAGAAGGTCCAGGGAAGGGAAAGAGACATGCCTTTACTACAGGGAGTATGAGACAGAACTGACTTCTAACTCAAGGCCCTGCCCATGGCCAAAGACAAAGCAGGAAGTTTCATATCAGGGAAAAATGACTCGATTTGAACAAAAAACAAGTTCATTATCATGAAATTCCATACATCCTCAATGGAACACCACTACAGCAGGTTGAAAGAGGAGCAAAGAGTTTGGGGCTGCCAAGACAGGTCCAACATGTCTAGGGCAGGTGGCAGGAATGAACCAGTGGAGTGGACAGCCCTCCAAGGGGGCCCCAAAGGGCCACGGTTCTCTGGGACGCACTTTCCCAGGACTGCCAGCGTTGTGCAGAGGTTAACAGAATGGGTTCTGGGGCCACACAGGTCTGCATTCCCATCCCCTCCCACAGATTAGGAGCCCAATGGCACCCTTAGGTGTGTGAAGGTCTCCATGAATTAGAGTGCTCCTGCTACAGCAGGGATGGATGATGCCTCTGCGTCATGGTAACAGTGATGGTGGTGTCAGAGGGAACATGCAGCCTGGTGTAGTGGGGACTGACAAAGTCACACATGGGGGATGCCCTCTGAGACTCTTTCATCAGTTTTCAAAACTGACTCCATAAAACTCACCAAGGACATTCATTGAAGTCTTATAATCATAAGCCTCAGAGCTCACCTGGAACCAGGTACTCCCCCTACCTCCTGACCCAAAGCAAGAATCTGTCCTCCTCAGCAGCTTCCTGGCAAGTGTTTCTCCCCATGCCAGGTGGTATTTTGTGTGGTCAGACAGCCTGTTAACTGAAACCTACTTCCCTGAGTCTTAGCCCCATGGTCCTAACTGTCCTCCAGCCACAGAAAGGTGTGTGTGCCGGGGAACAACTCCTCTGATGTGGGAGGACTGCATCTCATTCCTCAAGTCAGTACTCCCTCAGGCGGCCCCGCCCATCTCCATCAGCCTTGGTGGCCTTTTAACAGTCAATACCTATCAACTAGGATCAAGCAAGGACTGTCTTGGGGGCTGTGCATACATCATCTTGGATTCTCAAGACAAGCTTGCAAATCAGGTATCATTAGGCTGTTTCCTTGGGCTTCCCTGGTGGCTCAGTTGGTAAAGAATCCACCTGCCAATGCAGGAGACACAGGTTTGACCCCTGGGTCAATAAGATGCCCTGGAGAAGGAAACTGCAACCCTCTCCAGTACTCTTGCCTGAAAAATCCCATGGACAGAGGAGCCTGGTGGGCTACAATCCATGGAGTTGCAAACAGCCAGACATGACTTAGCAACTAAACCACCACCACAGATGAGAGAACAAGTTTTAAAAATTTTCAGCTTGGTGACAAAGTCAGGATGTAAACTCAAACTCATGGACTCCAGGGCCCATGCTCTGAGCCCTACACAGAGAGCCATCCCTCCCCAGATGACCAACCTGGTCCCGGGAGACTCAGGGCTCCAGATGTGCTCTGAGGAGAGAGTGTGCTTTGGGAAACTATGCTACTGGAGCAGCTGTGGCTCTTTATTGGTTCTGACTGAACTTGTGGCCTCTGAGCCCTTTCCCCTATTCCTGTCCTAATTGTTCAGATCAGAAAAGCTTGCATTCATTTCTGTACATTCACCCAAATCATTAATGAGACAGAAACCTGAGATCTAACACTGCAGACCTTCCTCAGGGTATCATGAAGTTACTCTGCTTTCTCCTCTCCCATTCTTTTGAGCTGTATACCAAACTAATCAGATCCAGGTCTCTAAAGAAGTATCACTTTGTTCACATGCTGAGCCTCAGCAAAGGGGAAGGCAACTCTTACCTCCACTCTGGTCTACAGAGAGCCAGTCCTAATACTTGGGATCCATGGTTAGAGATCAGTTCCCTTGGGGGAAGGCTGAATAGAATACTAAAGTATTATTTTTAACTAATTTATTTTTATTTGAAGGATAATTGCTTTATAATAATGTGTCAGTTTCTGCCATACATCAACATAAATCAGCTTGGAAGGAAAGTTATGACCAACCTAGATAGCATGTTGAAAAGCAGAGACATTGCTTTGCCAACAAAGGTCCATCTAGTCAAGGTTATGGTTTTGTGTTCACATATGGATGTGAGAGTTGGACTATGAAGAAAGCTGAGCACCGAAGAATTGATGCTTTTGAACTGTGGTGTTGGAGAAGACTCTTGAGAGTCCCTTGGACTGCAAGGAGATCCAACCAGTGCACTCTAAAAGAGATCAGACCTGGGTGTTCTTTGGAAGGAATGATGCTAAGGCTGAAACTCCAATACTTTGGCCACTTCATGTGAAGAGTTGACTCATTGGAAAAGACTCTGATGCTGGGAGGGATTGGGGGCAGAAGGAGAAGGGGACGACAGAGGATGAGATGGCTGGATGGCATCTCTGACTCAATGGACATGAGTTTGAGTGAACTCCGGGAGTTGGTGATGGACAGGGAGGCCTGGCATGTTGTGATTCATGGGGTCGCAAAGAGTCAGACACGACTGAGTGACTGAACTGATAGGTATATATATGTCTCCTCCTTGAACCTCCCTCCCACTCATGGAAGCATATACACTACCATATATAAAATAGATAGCCAGTGGGAATTTGCTGTATGACTCAGGAAACTCAAACTGGTGCTCTGCAACAACCTAGNGTCAGACACGACTGAGTGACTGAACTGATAGGTATATATATGTCTCCTCCTTGAACCTCCCTCCCACTCATGGAAGCATATACACTACCATATATAAAATAGATAGCCAGTGGGAATTTGCTGTATGACTCAGGAAACTCAAACTGGTGCTCTGCAACAACCTAGAATACTAAAGTATTAACTGGCTATGTTATACCCCCAGTATCCTGCTTCACTGCATTTCTTGGTCCAGAGGGCTGGAATCTGCCTACATCACAGCTTTTCATGTTAGCCAAGCTGGAAGAACCTGGTGTGGTCCTGCCTCCCTGAGGGTGTTAGACACCAATTCTGGTGAGGTTGAGACCTAAGGAAAATTTTCAGCCTTATTCAAAGGGATCTTTCTTATACTTCATGGGTCCTGGTGACTGCAATTGAGGTTTCTTTAACCATGCTCCCAGTACAGAGCTCATAACCAAACCCTGATGGATCTTCAAGTGAATCTTGACCCTGGCCAGTAACCCTCTGAAGCCCCTAAACTCTAGAGAATGGTGCAGGGGAAGTTAAGGGTCCGGACAAGGCAAATGCAGGGCCAGGACTTATCTTTCACCTCAGGGTTCCAATACCAGCACAGTCATGATCACCAAGTGCTTGCTCTGAGTACATGAAACTCAACTGGACAGTTCCTATTAACTCAGGGCCTGGAACCCTCAAACCTCCCCTAAAATGTGACTTTATCCTGGGCATGGAATTGAGTGGAAGTGGGCATACTTCAGAGAAAGGGAGAGTGTGATCTGGTTTAGATTCCAGGGTGGAGCAGAACTATTTCCCTGAGAGCTGGTGGGAGCTCTCCAAGGTGCTGAATGTGACCTTAGCTTTCTGTGGACCTTGTCCTTCCTGCCCCATTGCAGGTCAGACTCATCCTGATCTCCATACTAGGACTCTGGCTCCTGACCCAGCTCTCTCTCTATTGAAGGGACACACATGGCCCCTCAGCATCTCCCTGTGGTGACCATCCTTGCAGTGACTTTTCATTGTAACTTCCATGATGAACCCCAACCTATGCTGGCAACTCCCACAGTGAACTCCCAACCATGACCTCTACTATGACTCCTGCATAGCTCTTCATTGCAAGTCCAACCCACAGTGGCCACTCATTGGCCTGGACTCTCTGGTACCTGTGATTAGCTCTGACTTGCCTCCTGGACCTGAAGAATTGAGTGCAAGTAAACCCAAGGACTGAAGCCCAAAAAGCAAATCTCCCTCCCAGACCTCATGAGCTTTTGCTCAAGGAGGTGGAGCCTTATCCTCACATGCCACTCTGCCCTGGGAAGCCTTCCCAGCTCTCCCAAGGTGCATATCAAGCTTTTAATAACATCCATGTCTCCCGCTGTCCCCTGGCCCAACAATTCTGAATTCCTGCTAGCCTCCAGACCTATAAGAAATTGTGGGGGGGAGGGGGAGGAATGTGTGAAATGCCAGAGGCAGTTATAGCTCTCCCTACAAGGAAAGGGCTGTTTATAAGTATCACTAGCATGCCCTCTGCCTTTAAGTGTCTGTGAAGTCCTACCAGACAGCCAGGCTTCTTTCTACCCAGGAGCCAAGAACCCACTCAGTCATTCTCTGTGACAGAGCCATGGGAGCCCTCACCCAACCTGGGACTCCATAGATGTCATCTTCCTCGTGGCCATTTTCCCCATCTTTTTAGCCACTGGGGTCTTTGTCTTCTCCTTCTCTTTAGTCTTTTCCTGCTTCTCGAGCTCTTCCATGTAGGCATCGTAGATCTCCCACTAGGCAAAGGCAAGATGAGAAGGATCATCTCAGGGAAAAGTCTTTACCTGGCCAGCTCCTGTTCAGCCTTTAGGGCTTGAGTAGTTGATCCTAAACCCAGTCACATGCCTTCATAGCATCCTCTACTTGGCCCACTGCTATTATGCATTCAGTGACACTCACTGCTAATGATCAGCTCTAGGACAGGAATGAAGGGGCTTTCAGGGCACCCCCTGAAAGTTGGGCTTTTCACCCTGCAACCCAGGGGCTCAGTTATCAGCTGGAGATCAGTATCGTTCCAGCCTACCACCTCCGCCAGACAGAACAAATGGGCAGTGATCAGCTAGATCATCTTTTTCTTAGTGATTTATGAGACTCTGAACTAGGAAATTTAAAAAATGACCCCCTACTATAGAGATGGGATAAACATTTTGGCTCAGGCTGGCTGTCTACAGCCCTGATCATACCTTCTCAGCATAAAGAGATAAATAAAAGTAAGGGAATTCCTGCGAACTGGATCTGACAGCAAGAGAAGCCCAAGGATAGTAGCAGAGAAAGCTGCATGGATCAGGGGCTGGGCAAATGCCCCAGGTAGCTCTGTGTGCTCCCCAGAGCTGAGTAGTCACTGCCACCTGCAGGCCAGAGAGGCACATCCTCCCTTTAGTAATCGCCCAGGGGCCAGTTCTGCACACGGCACTGTACTTCTGTTATCTCACTCAGAGCCCTCCAGCAACCCTGTGAAGCTGCTTGTCATCCTCATTTGATAAATAAAGAAACTGAGGCATGTAGAGTGACATGGTTTGCCTAGGATCTTACAGTGTGAACAGCAGAGTTGGGGACTGAGCTCAGGTTATCTAGCACCATATCCTGCCCAAATCAGTGTGGTTATCCCATGGGACTTGAGGGGGAAGGGGGGTCTGCAGAACACTGAAGACTGCTGGAAGGGCAGGGTCAGAGTGCTAACACTGCAGAGTCAGCTGTGAGGTGCCACAGGCTGCAGAGAGTCCTGGGAAATGTACATTCTCCCCAGTCTTGGAGGAACTTCTAGAAATCATACCTGTGTCTCTCTTGGACAGTCTTATCCTGGGCTGTTTCTGAGCCCTCTGAGTAGAGACCTACTGTCTCATGTGCCTAGAGTTCAGAGACTGGACAAGGAGCCAGGAAGTAGGTGGATGAGAAGAGCAGAATTCCAGAGGAATCTATGACCACACCAGTCTCCCTTGTTGTTGAGGGAGCAAAACAAGGATACAGGATGGGGGTGGGGTGGGGAGTGATGGCTTTTAGACTGGCCCAGGGCCTCACCTGGTTGGCTGTGGCTGAAAAGTTTGTCCTAGGAGGAGGCTCCATCTGACATTCTCGGTCCTAGAGAACAATGACAACAGGTGACCCATAGAAAGCCTCTTTCCCCAGTGGTATAGCCACATGAGAAGCATTTTGCTTGGACTGAGGGAGGGGTGGGACACAGCACTGGGGAAGTAAAGAGTGGCCTGGGCAAAGGACAAACTGATGCAGTGAAAGCCTAGATTTTTCATCCAAGCCTCCTTCAGAAGAAGCCTAAACTAGAAAGTAGGGCCACTGAAGCCCGACTGTGACAGTTTCAATCAAGAACTCCAAGTAGGGGATGGACAAATCTACAAGAAGTCGGGCCTTGGCCAGCCTCCAGATGCTTCGGTCAACCTCTGGCCAGCCTCCGGATGCTCCAGTCAACTTCTGGCAAGCCACTGGGCCAACCTTCCTCACTTCAAGATGATTTCTCCCATATGCTGGAGTCTCTAGCTTCACCAGGTGAGTGCACCTACCCCACCCTCCCCCCCACCCCGCATCATGTCTCACCCAGATTACTCAGTGTCAGCACAGGGACTTCAGAGGGTGGTTCAGTTCAGTTCAGTTCAGTTCAGTCGCTCAGTCGTGTCTGACTCTTTGTGACCCCATGAATACAGACAGAAAGTAGAATGGCGGTAGCCCCAGAGGACGGGGGTTGGGGGAAGGTGGATTGTTGAGGAGTTAGTCTTTAACAGTACAGTTTCAGTTTGGGAAAATGAGAAGGTTCTAGAAATAGATGGTGGTGAAGGTTGAATAACAAGATGAATATACTTAATGCCAACAAACTTGTCTACTACAGAGGGTGGTTAGGAGCTGCCAAAAACCCACCCTGCAAATATCTTCTCCTATCTAGTAGGCTGTCTTTTCGTTTCATCAATGGTTTTCTTTGCTGTGCAAAAACTTTTAAGTTTACCTAGGTCCCATTTGTTTCTTTTTGCTTTTATTTCCTTTGTAAATATCTGCCCTCCTCCCAGACTGACTTGTGTAGAACACTGCCTCACATATGGGAGTCTCTCACCTGAAACCCTGACAGGTGCTTTCAGCCCGTACTCAGCTTCCTCCATATTTATGAGCCAGGGAAATACCAGCCAGTGTATCAAAGAGACCATCAGCTTCAGTCAAACTGGCTCCTGGTCTTATCTCCCCAGCACACTTATCTCCTCTACCTTCCCCAAACTCTGACCTCAGCTTTGAGGCCCAATTCATGTTTCAGTCTCTTGATAGAGGAGTCCAGCTTCCTTGTTACTCCCTCTGAATTCCTGCCTGGATGACTCATAGGGACATGAACACATGCTCCCAGCTCTCCTTGGAGAGCAAAACGGTTCCATCTGCCCTGTCACCTGCCAGGCTGAGGGCTGCAGGGGTTGGGGTCAGGCCTGCTTCTTCCCCACTATGGACAGTGTGGAGCTTCGAGGCAAAGGGGCTGGGTGGAGGGTTGCTTTACCCGGAGAGGGTTATTGAAGGTCTGTGAGGCCCTCTCACTGAAGTTGAACTTGTTGGTGAGTTTTCGCTCCTTGGGCTGCTTAGGGGTCATCAATTCTTCTTCAGCCACTTTCTCAGATGCCTGGGAGGAAAAGAAAAGGCCCACAGGACCAGGACTGAGCTGTGAGAAGAAGGTGATGTGGGGTGGGGAATGGGGAGAAGCCGTGTCCTGGGGTAGGATGAGAGTGTGAGGGAAGGATGATGCCAGAGGTCTTGGCACCTGTGGCCTCTTCACTTCTCACCTTCAGTCCCCACCCCCCGAGTGTCCTTAAAGCCTCCAGACAAAGCTGGAGCCGTAAGGGGTGGGCAAGTGCATGCTCAGTAGTGTCTGACTCTTTGTGATCCCATGGACTGCAGCCTGCCGGGCTCCTCTGCCCATGGGATTTTCCAGGCAAGAATACTGGAGTAAGTTGCCATTTCCTCCTCCAGGGAAGGGGTGGGATGAACAGCAATATTATACTGAACCTCAACTATAGGCACATCTGTTTGACTCCCAGCTTCAACTTCCTTGGGCTCTTCTTCTTCTTCCAGGATTTCTGTTTCTGAAATCACCACCTTGGCGGACTCCTGAGAACCTTGGTGGGATATTGCTGTTGAGCCCAAAGTCCCACACACTCCCCTATCCCCTGGCAGGGCAAGGCCATCTTGGTTTCTGTCTTTCAGACCTCACCCACCCCAGGGTTCTCCCAGACCTCTCCAGGAGAGCCAGCTGTTAGAAAGGAAGAGGCTCTGCAGTGTTCTGGCTTAGCCACCTCCTCCCTACAGTGACCAGAGAAAGGGGACCAGGCTCTAGGCTGCAGCCTTAGGTTGACCCAGGCGCTTACCAGCTGCTAACTCATCACGGTAGTGCTGCCGCCGCCCTTCATCTGAGTCTTTGGGGATCAGGTTCCCGACCTGGGTGAAGTGAACTGCCAGCTGGTCCACAAAGCCAACGAGCTTGTATGTGCCTTCCTAGGAAGAAAGGGGCTGTATCAGACCAGGGATCCCCAAAGGTGGCATCGAAATACAGTCTGCCTTCACTCGAAAGGCCTGAGACGGTCCATCTGTTAACAGAATCATCACTTACTAAATCCTCAGTTAACCTGAAGTTTTCACTGCATTCCAGTTTCAAGAAGAGAAAACAAATGAAGCTGTGGTTGTTTTTAAGTTCTCGTTATGACTTTTCTTGCTTCTCTTTTAAAATTTTATTAAAGTATAGCTGTTGTATTGGGTTGGCCAAAAAGTTTGTTTGGGTTTTTTCATAACACCTCACAGAAAAATCCCAACAAACTTTTGGCCAACCCAATACAATATTATATAAGTTCCAGGTGTGCAATATAATGATTCACAATTTAATGATAATTTTATAATGATTCACAATATAAAAGGTTATATTCCAATTTTTGTTGTTGTCCAGTAATAGTTATTATAAAAGATTGGCTATATTCCTGTGTTGTACAGTATATCCTTGTAGCTTATTTTATATATAGTACCTAATAGTTTGTACCTCTTACACCCCTGCTCCTATACTACCCCCTCACCTTCCCTCTCCCCACTAGAAACTACTAGGTTTGTTCTCTATATCTGTGAGTTTGCTTCTTTTTGTTAATCCGTTAGTTCACTGTGTTTTTTAGATTCCACATATAAGTGATCTCATACAGTACTTGTCTTTATCTGAGTTATTTCACTTAGCATAATACCCTCCAAGTCCATCCATGTTGCTGCTAATGGCAAAATTTTATTTTTACAAGTAGTTTTCCACTGTATATATATATACACCACATCTTTATCCATTCATCTGTTGATGGACACATAGATTACTTACCTATCTTGGTAATTATAAATAGTGCTGCTATGAACACTGGGCGCATGTATCTTTCTGAAGTAGTGTTTTGGTTTTTCTCAGATATATACCCAGAGTGGAACTNATCTTTATCCATTCATCTGTTGATGGACACATAGATTACTTACCTATCTTGGTAATTATAAATAGTGCTGCTATGAACACTGGGCGCATGTATCTTTCTGAAGTAGTGTTTTGGTTTTTCTCAGATATATACCCAGAGTGGAACTTCTGGGCCACATAGTAGTTCTTTTTTTACTTTTTTTCAGAAACCTCTGTGTTGTTTTCCACAATGTCTGCAACAATTTACATTCCCATCAACAGTGTACACATCCTCACCAACATTTGTTATTTGTGGTCTTTTGATGATAGCTTTTCTGACAGGTGTGAGGTGATATCTCATTGTGGTTTAGATTTGCATTGCCCTGGTGTTGAGTGATGGTGAGTATCCTTTCATGTGCATGCTGGCCATCTGCATGTCCTCTTTGGAAAGATGTCTAATCAGGTCTTCTGCCCATCAGGTTTTTTTTTTTTTTAATGTTGAGTTATATGAACTGTTTGTATATTTTGGAAGTTAACTCCTTATTAGTCATATCATTTGCAAATATTTCCTCCCGTTTAGTAGGTTGTCTTTTTGTTTTTATCAACGGTTATCTTTGCTGAGCAAAGGTAACCATTTAATTAGGTAACCATTTAATTAGGTCCCATTTGTTTCTTTTCGGTTTTATTTCCTTTGCTTTAAGAAACAGATCCAAAACATGTTGCTACAGTTTATGTCAGAGTGATTTGCCTCTGCTTTCCTCTAGGAGTTTCATAGTTTCCAGTCTTACACTGAGGTGTTTAATCCTTTTTAAGTTTATTTTTGTATATANTCGGTTTTATTTCCTTTGCTTTAAGAAACAGATCCAAAACATGTTGCTACAGTTTATGTCAGAGTGATTTGCCTCTGCTTTCCTCTAGGAGTTTCATAGTTTCCAGTCTTACACTGAGGTGTTTAATCCTTTTTAAGTTTATTTTTGTATATAGTATTCGAGAATGGTCTAATTTCATTATTTTACATGTGCTGTCAAAGACATATTTTAAAATACATTCTTCCAACTCTGAGTAGCTCTGAACTGACCTGTCACCAACTCCTTCATTCATGTCAAGAGATTCTATCTTGCCTCCCTTACCAGAACTCAGAGAGGTCACACATAGTCATCAAACACACCTGACCTGGCCTTTTCTCCACTCTATTTAGTAGATGCCAGGGCTGGATAGATCCTTAGAGACACCAAGTCCCCCATCCCTTAAGAGGATCACAAAAACCTAGAAAAGACTGGGGCTTGCTTGGCATGTGTCAAGTCACATGGCAAACGAGAAACATGGCTACTATTAAAGCACAGGCTACCTTGTTCATTCTTTTGTCAACATAATTTTTGAATAGACACAATGGGCCAAGTATTTTCTAGGTTCTAGAGATACAAAGCTTAGCAAAAGTAGATATGATCCCTTCTTTTATAAAGCTTATAGTCTGGTTCCTCTAGGCTACCTCCTTAGTGGTCAGCATCCTGGCCCTAAAGTTTGAGAGCAGGGGTTCATTTCTTTTTGTATCTTATTGATTTTTGGCTGTGCTGGGTCTTCGTTCCTGCATGGGGGCCTTCTCCAGTTATGGTTCATGGGTTTCTCGCGTGGTGTGTGAATATCTTCTCTTACTGTGGAGCACGGGCTGTAGGATCATGGGCTTCAGCAGTTGTGGCTCATGGGCTCTAGAGCATGGGCTCAGTACTTATATCACATGGGCTTAGTTGCTCTGAGGTACATGCGATCCTCCCGGAAATGAATTCGTGTCTACTGCATTGGGAGGCAGATTCTTAACCACTGGACCACAAGGAAAGTCCCAGCCCTTTTCAAGTCATACAGAAAAGTATTACCTTTGTATGGCACACTGAGATAAACTCACCACAGAGGAAACCAACCCATGGGCTGGTACCAGGCCCACCTGTCCCTGGAGAACAGAAAGAATCACTATTTCTGCACACAGAATGGGACACTCTGCCTTTAAAAGTTACCATAAAGCTCTTCCTCTCTCAGTAACACAGATGGATGGGGAGATGGGACAGTGCAGTGCTTAAGAGCATGGTCTGTGGATGTGGGCAGCATTGGATCCAAATCTTTATTCTGCTCCCTATTACCTGCATGATCTTAGGCTTAGCCACTCTAAGCCTTAATTTCTTCATCTGCAAAATGAAAATGAGTAGTTTGCAGGATAGTTAAGTATTGAAAATAATGAAAACAATTTATCAGGCACTCAAAACAGAGTGTCTGACACATAAGAAGTGCTCAGTAAAAATACTAGCTATTATTTTGACAATGGAGATGTCCAAAATTATCCATATAGTTGTCATTTAAGATGTCACCTCATCCTGTCCCCAGTAGTGACTAGGACCTTCCTCTTCAATTTAGGGATGGAATTCAGATTCCATTGCTTCTGTGCAAGGGGGAGAGGCATGCTTAGATCTGAACACTCTGCCTCCCCAGGCCAGCAATTCAAGGGAAAGTAATAGCTTTGGAGACCTAAAGCTCTTAGATCTCAGGGAAGGACTTGGAGGCCAGCTCTGTGGGAGGAATGCCAGGCAGGCCTGGGAGGCTGTTAGAAGGTTTGAGGAGGTGAGCCTGCTTGTGAGCCCATGGCTACCCAGCTGGCAGCTGAGTCACAGGAATCTTTTCTAATAACTGGGCTTCCAAGAGGACAAGAGAGGTACATTGACACCAGTCCTCTGCCTGTAGCATGCCTCCCACTGAGTCCCAAAGGGATCCTCTTTCAGAGGTCAAAAGAAAGGAGCTCATAGAGCATGCTGGGCTCCAGCATAAGCTCAGGGGCATGAGGCGGCTTCTCTGCCACCTACCCCTGCCCCTTAACGGGCTGCCTGAGGGACACCATGAGCACAACTCACGAGTGCGACCTCTCAAGAAATCCACCTGAATTTGTCCCAGCCTCTTTGTGGAGGGGGTGCCTACTCAATCTTGAATAAAAAGCAGTGTGTTCACAAAAAAATTCACAAAAAACTGCTACATGAACGTTCACAACAGCATTGTTCATAATCGCCAAGAAGCAGAAACAATCCCAAAGTCCATCAATTGATGGACATTCAACTGAGTAAATGAAATATGATATAGTCTACGATTGAATACTATTTGGCTATAAAAAGAAATAAAGCACCGGGACACATTCCAGCATGGAGGAACCTTGAAAACAGTACACTAAATGAAAGAAGTCAGTCGCAAAAGATGACATATTATTTGATTTCTCTTGTATGAAATGTCCAGAAGAGGCAAATCTCTAAAGCTGAAAAAGGTATTAGTGGTTGCCTAAGGCTGGAAGAAATGGGAAACTAGGGAGTGGCAACTAAGAGGTATGGGGTTTCTTTGGGGGAAAATGAAAACGTTCTAAAATTGATTGTGGTGATAGTTGCATAATCTGTAAATATACAAAAAGCCATTGAATTGTACACTTTTAAATGGGGTTATTCTATAGTATGTAAATATTATATCTCAATAAAACTGTTTTTAAAAAAGAGAAAGAAACTGCTCATAGTGTGCTGTCAAGGAAAAGGACAGGAGAAGGAGGTTTAGTTTCCATTGTATATTCATTGCTCTTTTAAATCTTTTGAAGCAAACAAAAACAACAACAACAAAATCTTTTGAAGCTAGTATCATGGGTTTCTAGATTTCTTTTATATATTCAAAACTCTGTATGTGTACGTGTGTATGTATACATACCATTTTTTTAAAGAAGCGGTGTAATGTTGCTTTGCTGCTGCTGCTGCTGCTAAATCACTTCAGTCGTGTCTGACTCTGTGTGACCCCATAGATGGCAGCCCACCAGGCTCCCCTGTTCCTGGGATTCTCCAGGCAAGAACACTGGAGTGGGTTGCCATTTCCTTCTCCAATGCTTGAAAGTGAAAAGTGAAAGGGAAGTTGCTCAGTCGTGTCCAGCTCTTCGTGACCCCATGGAGTGCAGCCTACCAGGCTCCTCTGTCCATGGGATTTTCGAGGCAAGAGTACTGGAGTGGGGTGCCATTGCCGTCTCCTTTAGAGTCAATCAAACTAGTTCAAATTTTGCTTTGAATCCTGGCTATGTGACTTTTGTAATTTGTTTTATCTGTTTACCCTTGGTTTCCATAAAATGAAGGTAAAAATTATTCCTATAGCAAAAACCCTGAGGATTAATGAGATATCCTACGTAAAAGTTCGAATATAGGACCTGACACTGCCACATTGGCTTCTGGAGACCCGACGATTGATGTTAATGACTAACACATTACATACATTGGAAAAGTACTTTTCCTACCAAATTATTCACTTCAGGATTCTTGAGAAGAGTGGCTCTGCAGGGCAGTTAAGACAATGTAATTAGTGAGACTGAAGGAAGATTCATAAAGAAATTTCAAAAATCTCTAGAAAACTCCATGTAAAATCTCAGGGTTTCAGCCAGTGAACTCACTTTAAAGGTGATCTCGGCAAGAACTGAGAGGCAGGACTTCCCTGGTGGTCCAGTGGTTAAGAACGTGCCTGCCAATGCAGGGGGACATGGGTTTGATCCCTGGTCCAGGAAGATCCCTCATGCTGTGGAGCAACTAAGCCAGTGAGCCACAACTACTGAGCCCATGCGCCGTAATTACTGAAAAGCCTTCGCCCTAGATCCTGTGCTCTGCAACAGGAGAAGTCACTGCAATGAGAAGCCTGCACACTGCAACTAGAGAGTAGTTCTCCCTTGCTGCAACTAGAGAAAGCCTGCGGGCAGCAACAAAGACCCAGCACAGCCAAAAATAAATTTTTAAAAAAAGAGCTGAGGGGCTTTTGCAACATAGCAAGTCACCAAGCCAAGGAGCACCCAGAGGCCTCTACCCTAGAGAGGATGACTTACTTTGAAGCTGTACCTGACGATGTTCTGGGGTGCATGTGGGTTGTTGGCCGTCAGAATCCGGGTGAACTCCTCCTTCAGCTCCTGAGGGAGAGAAACACCAAGAGGGTCAAATGTAGAGGCCCCCACCCCCTCTGAAGATACCCTGGGATGTAAGCAGACATCCGGCAACCTAGGTTCTGCGCAGAGTCCATCTCCAAGGCTGGAGGCGGTAGATGGGGTGGGCGTAAGATGCTGCTCGCTTACCGCATCAGTCAAGTCCAGTTGGTCAGGGGGTTTAACTGTGGCTTTGGACTGCACCCATTCATCTGTCCCTTCCCCTACTTCAGTCCCTGAGTCTTCATCCTGGACAAAAACCTCACATGAGAAACAAGAGCCTTACCTGCTTAGACAAGCAAGCAGCACTATAGGAAGCCCTTTCATTCACCATCCTCCCAGAAGCCAAGCTCTGCCCCAAGACAGAACACAAAGCATACAAGAGAGCACTCATGCAAGGATCCAGAGGAACTGCTCAGACCGCAGTTCGCATTGCCTGGAAGGTCACGGCCACCTCAGGCCTGGGGGTCTGGGTTTAGCTGGAATACTGTGCTGGGTCCTTCGCCCCAGAAGCGAGACCAGAACCGGCTCCTTCTTACTGCTTCCCATGCAGCCTGGAAGCTAATAGCCAGGACCAGCTGTGAAAAGCCCCCCAGCCATTCTTCAAGCTACTTCAACTCTCATTCATATTTTACCTTCTAGTTTGCCACCTTAAGGTTATTGTTACAGTAATACTCCCAGTACTTTGTAACTTGAAGCCTCATAGTCCTTATCAAAGCCTTGAAGCAAAAAAAAAAATCAATAACTAGAAGTTTTTCCCCTTCCCTGATAGACAGTTTAATACTTTGCCACAGTGGCCCATGACATATTAAAAAATATTCACCCTCACTAGCAAAGACATGCAAAATAAAACAATGCAATTTTTTCATTATTAAACTGGTGAAGGGTGGTGACCGCTTCCCCATGAGAACACACAGAGGATCTCCTCATCCCTGTCCAGAAGAGGAGACACAAGAAGAAGCGCCATCCTACCTCATGGATGTGAAATGCCCAGGAATCTATAAAATCACCTCTGTCTTTAGCCAACACGCACAAACAATAGTTTCGTGTGTTGCTCTACTGTCTTCAGCCAGCCTACAGGAGGAACTGCAAAGCTTATAGAAGGATGCGCCTTCAAAGACAGCACTAAAAGCACCCTACATCCAGATGGATGGGAAACCATCCTAACCAGTACATTTTGAACACAAAAAACAAGCAAGCAAACAAACAAAACAAAATCAAACAAAAAACCTGTTTAAAACTAAAACTAAATAAAGCCAAACAGACAAAACCAATATCCACTGTTGGCGAGGCTGTGGAAAATGGGCACTTGTAAATTAGTACAACCTTTCTAAAGAGCAATTTGGAAATATTTATCAAAAGCCTAATAACTATTGAGTTGGCCAAAATGTTTGTTTGGGCTTTTCCATAAGATGTTAAGGAAAAACTTGAACTATCTTTTTGGCCAACATATTATTTGTACTCTTTGACTCAAATTTCTATGTTATAGGAATTTATATTAAGAAAAAAAATAAGGATAGGCCTAAAGATTTAAATGCATGAATGTTTGTTGGAGGGTTGTTCATAATAGTGAAAAAGAGGAAATATTTAAATGTCCAACAATGGGGCATGGTTGAACAAAATTATGGAATGGCCTTAATGAACAAAAGGTAAAATAGTGTGCATTAATTTAAAATGATTCTATGAAAGTATATTTATTGACAATGGAAAGTGCTCTAAATAGTATGTAAAAAGCAAATTGTAAAAGAACAGTTTGACTCCAGTTAAAAATAAATACATATAATTTTTATATGTGCACAGAAATATCTGGGAAGATATAGCATTACACGTTAACTAAGAGGTTTCCCAGAGTGATAGGTTTAAGGGTGATTTTAATGTTCTTTTTGTTTTTCTTTAAAGAGATTAATAACTAATATTTCAACAGAAGAAATGCTATTTGCTTTTTGCTGAAAACTGCGTGGTCTCAGCACTTACTCTCTTCCTGGCTCCTCTGCCCATGGTGATGCTCTGGAAAAAGAACAGAAACAGAAAATAAGTCATAAGTGACTCTCCATAGGAATATCAGAAAGAGAATTACAGGGGGGCTTCTGCCCAAGAACCTCAAAGACAAGCGACACTGAGCTTCCTCAGATCTCACAGTCTTCTCATTGACAACAGGTGCCCTGCCAAGGAGGCCCTATATCTGAGGCAACCTGACTCCAGCATCAGTGAGACTGACCCCTGAAGAGCAACCGGGTAACTTACTGCCTGGCATTTCTTATCTGCAATTAGCTCAACAAACATTTTAAAAATCATATACTAAGTGCTCATCTCTGTGCCAGGCATTAAGGGGATTCTGAGGGCATTATAAACAGTTGTTTATGATGAAGGTTTGGGTACTCTGCTTTGTACACTGCTGTCTCAGAATATAGCAGGTGTTCAAAACATGTATTGAATATATGAATGAATGCCATCAAACCCCTTAGTAATCATGACCCCGGGAAAATGTTTCTCCTCTTGAATCCTGTTTTCTCATCTACCGTAAGATCCATAAGATTGGATATGATGACCTTCCAGTTCTAGCATGCTAAAATTTTATGTTCCCAAGAGTAGCATGCTTTTTAAAAAAAAGTATCTATTTATTTATTTTTGGCTGTGCTGGGTCTTCATTGCTGCATGTGGGCTTTTTCTAGTTGGAGAGTATGTGATTTGGTGCACGCAGGCTTCAGTAGTTGTGGCACACAGGCTCAGTAATCGGGGCACACAGGTTTAGTTGCTGTGTGGCATGTGAGATCTTCCCAGACTAGGAATCGAATTCATGTCCTCTGCACTGGCAGGCGGATTCTTAACCACTGGACCACCAGGGAAGTCCCAAGAGTAGCATGCTGGATTCAACTAGATAAACATTTGTTGAGCATCTTCTCGTGTGTCAAGGACTAACCTAGGCAGTGAGACAAAGATGAAGAGAGATGAGGTCCCTATCCCTGTTTCTCAGGGTCCATGGAGGACAGAAGCATGTGATCAGTGCTCATTATTTACTCACTCATTTACTCAGCATGTTCTCTTGAAAGTCTGCTCTATGCCAGCAGTAGAGACACGTGCCCAGGGTGCTCATGCATGGAAACACCTACCCAGCCTGGGTGCACAAGAAAGCCTCACTGAGGTGGCTATTTCTCAGCTCAAAAAGACAAGTATGGGTTATCCAAGTGGAGAAAATGTTTTTCAGAAAGGCTGTCCAGAAGAGGAAAACAGCATGTGAAATGGCAAGAGCAGAACAATAACAGAAACTATAAAATGCTCCACCAAAGAAATAAAACAAAACCCTGCAGTATAGACACTGAAC
Organism: Neotragus moschatus; assembly: GCA_006410615.1. Lineage (NCBI taxonomy): Eukaryota > Metazoa > Chordata > Mammalia > Artiodactyla > Bovidae > Neotragus > Neotragus moschatus. The sequence continues at coordinate 746,002 of SJYA01001213.1, read as the reverse complement.
AAATAGTTGTTTCAGGTGATGGAGCAAGAAGATCGGTGGAGATTGGAGATGTGTGTGTTGGGGAGTGTTAAGCTTGGAAGAAGCAGGTCTAGGCCTTGAAGGAGGGGGCAAGGCAGTCGAGAAACCAAAGGGCACATGTTGGTGAAGTCCTGGCACACCAGGCAGAGACCTCGGCTCCCAGCTCTCGCTGACCACCTGAGTGATATTAGAGGAGGTCTCTGGGTCCTAGTTTCCCAAATGCAAAGTGAGAGTTTAGACCGGAAGGACTCTCGCAACTCTTCCGTGGCAGGGGCTGTGGAGAGGCTCTGATGGTGGATGGGGAGGGGATTCCAAAGGGTGAGAAGGGCATGTTCTGGCTTAGGCAGGGATTGTTGCTAGGAGGGCAGCAGCAGGATTCAGATTTCTGCCAAGCCGCCTAGGTTTCCAGGGATGGGAACCCTCCTCTGAGGCTAAGCCACATGAGCCAGAAAGCGGCTTTCCTTTGAAGAGCCTCTGATCCCTAAGGTAATGAGATGGAAGCGCCACAATGTCCAACAGTTTTCTGGCCCACAGCAGAGCACTGGAGGGCCAACCCCACCCCAGGCTGCCAGCCCTAAATAGGAAACGAGATCCAGTTACCATTGCCCCCCGTAAATATGTCTGTAAAACATTTATCTGGCAATAAAAGAACTGACAAGGCAATTTGAGCATAATGGTTTTTGGCAGTTGGAAATATTTCAATTAACACACTGTAAAAGCCACACTATAATAAATGCAAAACAGGCCAATGAAATCAGCTACAGCCCTGACTTCCCAACCATGACAAAGGAGATTGAATGTCAGGCCGCCACCTTGGGCTGTTGGTCTTCCAGAAGGAGAAGTCTGAGGCAGACAAGCTTAAATTCCTGAAAGGTTTTTGAGGGTTCCTCCCAGAAGCTGTCAAATCACAGAAGAAGACAGCCCAAAGTCTTTCATTTGGCCCTCGGAATTCATCATGCAACCCTGCATCTCTGGTCCAGCCTGCTCTCCCACCACTCTGAGATGCACACCAGCAAGGGACTGACATTTCCTGAGCTTGGCCTCTGCTCTCCCACTTCTGCACCTTTGCTTTTACCATTCCTCCTGCCAAGAATGCCATCTTCTCCTTCTCCCTCCCTGTTCCCACTCTGTGCATGCATGCTAAGTCGTGACCGACTCTGCGACCCCATGGACTGTAGCCTTCCAGGCTCCTTCGTCAACAGGATTTCCCAGGCAAGAATACTGGAATGGGTTGCCATTTCCTTCTTCAGGGGATCTTCCCTACCCAGGGATCAAACCTGTGTCCGTTACATCTCCAGCATCAACAGGCAGGTTCTTTACCACTAGCACCACCCAGGAAGCCCTATCTCGGCTCCCACTTTCTTGGCCTAACAAAACCCTATCCAGTTAGCCTCTGCTAGTTCCATCTAATCCCGACCTTTCTCCTACCTCCCTCTATTCTTTCTGTCTGCACTCTGAGCAAGGATCTGCCCTGCCTCACATCACCACCATTAGCATTGGCTGTGGAGAGATGAAGGACGGAATGTAACTTCAAATAGATACTCTGTTGTCTCCAGGTTTTGTTCTGCAAAAGAGGACAGAATTATGAAAAGAAGCATAATAGTGCAGTGCACGTCAGAGGCAGCTAGGAGATTCCAGTAAGGGAGACCCCCCATTCTAAAACACTGCCCAAAGAAGACCCTCTACTGTTGGATGCGGCATTTCAGTCATTCTGTGAAGTCAAGGGAGGAGCCCGTGAAGGAGTGGTGCCCCCGCAGGCCACCAGGGCAATCAGAGTAACCCTGATGATCAGTGGGATAACAGATGTCCCAGCGAATTCCTTCATAGTAAAGCACTTTTCTATTTTCACTGTTAAGAGATATTAGTGTGAGCATCCTGAGGGCAGGAACTGGTAATGACTCCACTGCCTAGTTCTCAGTTCTCTTACAGGACTTGACATTGCTGAGGGCTCCCTTGCTCCATCTAGAAACTTCTCCACCCCCAATAGTTCTTTCTCAATATCCTTGACCCCTCTGGGAATGGGTGCTTGACCCCCTAGACTTTTGTTTCTACACATTCTCCTGGGTGCTTTTATGCCCACCCGCAGATTCATCTTCTTTGTCTTGAAGCTCAAATGACAAAGCTTAGATTTTCAAATTTGTGACAGAGTACTTATACTCATTATCTTTAAAAAAAAATCAACCTCATTGTGTTCTTTTTACACCCCAACCATCATCTTTTTTTTCCACTCCAAACTTCCATCTCCTCTAGTATTTCCTATCTCACTCAAGTGTACAACCATTCAAGCACCCAGGTTGGAAACTGGGAGCCATCAGTTACCTGTCTTCCCCTCATCCTTTTACTAGCGTCTTATTTCTAAGTCTAACAATTCTATCACTTTAATATCTTTTATAACTATCCTCTTCATTCATATCCCCCTTTAATTCAAGTCCTTACTCCCTCTAGCCAAACTGCATTTGATTACCCTAACTCCACTTTCTCTCCACGCTCATAATTATATCTATCACCATTTTCAGCTATTGAGCACTGACCCTGAGCCAACCATTTACTAAGTAGTTTATGTACATGACCTCGTTTAATCTTCATAACCATCCTATGGGGAAGGATTATAACATCATTAAAATCTGTAAAACAGGAGTTTTACAGATGAGGACCCTGAGGCATAGCAAGATGAAGGAACTGACCCAGAGCTGAACATGAACATGTTCCCAAACTCTTAATCACTATAAGTAATCTTCTTAAAATGTAAATTTGATCACTCTTCTACTTTAAAGCCTCTAAGGGCTCCCCGTCACCCACAAGTGGAATCCCCAAATCCCTAATATGGCATCCACCACATCTCCAACTCTTTTCCTGCACAGCTATGGAAGCGTGCTTTGAAAAAAAAAATTCAATATAACAGATGATTATTATTGCCACCTACTGGGCATTTGGGGCTTCCCAGGTGGCACTAGTGGTAACTTGCCTGCCAATGCAGGAGATGTAAGAGACACGGGTTCTTCTCCTGGGTAGGGAAGATCTCCTGGAGGAGGGCATGGCAACCCACTCCAATATTCTTGCCTGGAGAATCCCATGGACAGAGGAGCATGGCAGGCTACAGTCCATGGTACTGCAAAGAGTCAGACACAACTGAAGCCACTTAGCATACACTGGGCATTTATCAGCACTTAGACTTGTTTTGGGGCTTCTCAGGTGGCACTAGTGGTAAAGAACCCCCCTGCCAATGCAGGAGACATAAGAGGCATTCTAGCTCTGGGTGAGGAAGATCCCCTGGAGGAGGGCATGGCAACCCACTCCAGTATTCTTGCCTGGAGAATCCTATGGACAGAGGAGCATAGGGTCACAAAGAATTGGACATGACTGAAGCAAGTTAGCACGCAGGTAGACTTGTTTTGACACATGACATACTGCACAGTGTAAGCAATCCAGCTCTCCCTGAATATATTTTGGGGGTAAGTCAGGATATCAAAACTTCTTAAACTGCTCCCTATTATGAAGATATTATTTTAAAAACAAGTATGTGATCAGATGTATCCATAGGGTCCAAATATGGGCTTTGAAGTCAACCATACCTGGTTCGAGTCCCTTGTCTGCCATCTGCTAGGCAAGTTACTTGTCTTCTCAGTATCCTTATCTCTTAAGTGGGCATCATACCAATGCCCTCTAAAGGCAACTATAACCCACAGTTATGAGGATTCAATGAGTCAATGTACATAAAATGCAAATTGCAGTGCTTGGCCAGAGTCTGTGCCCAATAAAGGACTATCGGTAGTATTATTATTCCCACTTATACACCCTGCTCTGCCTAGCCATGCAGGATCTGTCTGTCCCTTTGCTTACTAGGAAGCACTTGCCCTAGGGGTGACTACAAGTCTTCAGCAGCTCACATGTCCACCCAAGAGTTCCTTGGTGAAATGTGCTCTTTTCTGGAAAGAGCGGCTCTTTGAAGCGTGCAAACCCACAGACACTGCATCCTCCTTCCTGGGGCCCCAGGAGATTTTGTTCACCATTTCAGTTGTCTTGGTCCTTATTTTAAAACTCCCTAACAGGTTTCCATTAAGCTAAATTGAAACTAAATACCTCACCAGCTTGCAGTTTCCGTTTCTAAAAGGGTAAAAGCTCTTAGTCCCAAAGGAACAGTAATTTACCAACAAATCTTCCTCCAGCTTCACTGACTGCATTTCAAATCCCTGAGCTTAGTGCAGTGTCTAAAGCGCCCAGAAGGTGCTCAATAAGTATGGTTGAAGGAGATCTCAAAATTTTGAAACACTAGGTAAGAGTTCCTTGAATAGCAAGGAGATCAAATCAGTCAATCCTAAAAGAAATCAACCCTGAATTATTCATTGGAAGTCCTGATGCTGAAGCTCCAATACTTTGACCAGCTGATGCAGAAAGCCGACCCACCAGATTTAAAAGAGCCTGATGCTGGGAAAGATCGAGGGCAGGAGGAGAAGGAGGCAACAGAGGATGAGATGGTTGGATGGCCTCACCGACTCAATGGGCGAGTTTGAGCAAACTCCAGGAGATGGTGAAGGACAGGGAAGCCTGGTGTGCTTCCATTGGGGTCACAAAGAATACGACACGACTTAGCGACTAAACAACAACAAAGATAAAGGCTAACANTCGAGGGCAGGAGGAGAAGGAGGCAACAGAGGATGAGATGGTTGGATGGCCTCACCGACTCAATGGGCGAGTTTGAGCAAACTCCAGGAGATGGTGAAGGACAGGGAAGCCTGGTGTGCTTCCATTGGGGTCACAAAGAATACGACACGACTTAGCGACTAAACAACAACAAAGATAAAGGCTAACAGGTACTATCATCATACACTATTGTGGGCATGCTAACTCATGCAGGGTTAATTGGCAATATCTGCCAAAACTTCAAATGCATATACCTCTCAACTCAGCAACTCTGCTTTTTTTAATTTTTCCTATATAAATACTATAGTATTTATATATATATACTGTATATATATGCATACTATATGCATAAGTATACTTATGCATACTATAATACATATGGATAAGATGTATGTACAAAATTGCTCATTGCAGCCTTTTGGTAATAGTTCAAAAATGGGGGAAAAAAACTAAATATTCATCCATAGGGGCCTAGTGAAACACATTATGGTATAGACATTCAATGGGATATTATGTATATTTTTAAAAGAATGAGGTAACTTTTATGTATTGTTATGCAAAGCCTCCAAGCTTTTTTTATTGTTAAACAAGCAAGTTACATATACAGATGACCCATCATCTTTCTTTAAGAATGTGTGCACACATGAAATTTCTGGAAGAATAACGTAGATTCCATTGAGAGTGGTTTGGTCCAGGGAATGTGACTGCAGAGTTTCAGGGAAGGGAAAAAATGCGGTTTACTTTATATTCATTCTCATGGTTTTAATATTTTAAATGTAGATGTCTATTACTTTTATAATTTAAAATGCTAACTAAGAATTTTTAAAGTTAATACAGTTAAAGACAGTAGGTTTTTTCCCCCCCTATTAATGCAGTGTTAGCATAATGTTCAGAATGCAGAAAAAGGAACATGAGACCAAACTCACGCTCCCTGGAAGACCAAGGGGGAAGAAGCCAAAGCCATAGGCCTCTTCCCAAATAAGGCTAGAGACAGCAAGGCAGGGTAGGGTCTAAAACCTGAAGCTCTAGTGTAAGCCTGGCTGGATTCCTGATTCTGTCACCACTTACATGTGCGACCTTGAGCAAGGTTGAGTTCAGTTCAGTCGCTCAGTCNTGAAAGAGGAGAGTGAAAAAGTTGGCTTAAAGCTCAACATTCAGAAAATGAAGATCATGGCATCTGGTCCCATCACTTCATGGCAAATAGATGGGAAAACAGCAAAAACAGTGACAGACTGTATTTTTGGGGGCTCCACAATCACTGCACATGGTGACTGCAGCAATGAAATTAAAAGATACTTACTCCTTAGGAGGAAAGTTATAACCAATCTAGACAGCATATTAAAAAGCAGAGACATTACTTTCCCAACAAAGATCTGTCTAGTCAAGGCCATGGTTTTTCCAGTAGTCAGGTATAGATGTGAGAGTTAGACTTTAAAGAAAGCTGAGCGCCAAAGAATTGATGCTTGTGAACTGTGGTGTTGGAGAAGACTCTTGAGAATCCCTTGGACTGCAAGGAGATCTAACCAGTCCATCCTAAAGGAAATCAGTGCTGAATGTTCATTGGAAGGACTGATGTTGAAGCTGAAACTCCAATACTTTGGCCACTTCATGTGAAGAGCTGACTCATTTGAAAAGACCCTGATGCTGGGAAAGACTGAAGGCAGGAGGAGAAGGGGACAACAGAGGATGAGATGGTTGGATGGCATCACCGACTCAATGGCCATGAGTTTGAGTGAACTCCAGGGCTTGATGATGGACAGGGAGGCCTCGTGTGCTGCAGTCCATGGTGTCGCAAAGAGTTGGACACGACTGACCGACAAAGAGAAGAGTTGAATCTTGTCAACTTCTTTTCTGAATCTATTATGATGTTGTCATATGGTTCCCCCCCCTTTTTCTGTTAATGTGAAGAAATATATTGATTGGGTTTTTAATGTTGAGCTAACTTGGTCTTATTGAAATAAACCTCACTTGGTCTGATATATTATTTTTTTAACATATTGCTAGAACAGATTTACTAATATTTATCAGATTTTGTTGCATTTATATTCATGAAGGATGTTGACCTATCCTCTTTTCTTATAATAGTTTTGATTTTGATATCAGAATTATCCTGACATCAAGTAAATTGGAACTTATACCCTTCTCTGTTTCCTCTAAGACTTTGTATAAGATTGGTTTTATATTTATTCCTGACATATCTATTCATCAGTGAACCCATTTGGCCTAGAGTTTCTTTGTGGGAAGGTTTTAAATTATGAATTCAATTTCTTTAAGTAGATATGGTCTTTATATTTTCCATTTCTTTTTGTGTTAAGGCAAACTGTTTTATTCAATAAATTTGTCCATTGCATTTACACTGTTGAATTTATTGCCATAAAGTTGTTGATAATATCCATTTATTACCCTTTTTAATGTCTGTACAATCTGTTGTGATAGCACATTCTTCATTCCTGTTATTGGCTATTGTGTTTTCTTTTTTCCTTGATGAGCCAAGCTTGCTAAGTTTTATCAATTTTATCCACCTTTTCAATGAACCAACTTCTGACTTTGTTAATTTTCTCTATTGTTTTTCTCAGTGTTTCTATGAAACAATAAGATATATGAATAAATCAATAAAAGAAAGGGACTCGATGAAATAGATTTTGCTTCTGTTATTCTGGATTTAATTTGCTCATCTTTTTCTATTTTCTTAAGGTAGAAACTTAGAACATTGATTTTAAATCCTTTTTCTTTTCTGAAATAGGCATTTAAAACTACACATTTTTATTAAGTCCAACTTCAGCATGACCCCACCATTTGTGATGTTTTATTTTCATTGTTGTTTAGTCACTATGTCGTGTGCAACTCTTTTGCAACCCCATGGACTATAGCCTGCCAGGCTCCTCTGTCCATGGGATTTCCCAGGCAAGAATACTGGAGTGGGTTGTCATTTCCTTCTCCAGGGGATCTTCCCAACCCAGGGATCAAACCCACATCTACTGCATTGGCAGGTGGATTCTTTACCAGTGAGCCATCTGGGAAGCCCATCCAATTAAGTGTTTTTAAATTTCCTTTGTATTTTTTTTTTTTTTACATTTAGAAGTGCATTTGTCAATTCCTAAATATTTGGACATTTGCTATTTATGATGAATTTAATTTCATTTTGGTCAAACTATTCCTAGTATCCTGAGATTCTTTCTGTCATGGATTGATGTTGATTTTGAATTGAATGAAAACCTGTAAGGTATTAATATTTTGAAATGTATTGAGACTCACTGTACATCCCAGTGTATGGTCTATTTTTTTCTAACATTCTGCCGTTCTTGGGTCCTATAAATGTTAATTAAGTCAAGTTAGTTAACAGATCTACATATTTCAACTGAGCAAAAAGTGTTAAAATCTCCAGCTATCATTGTGTCCTTTTATATTTCTCCGTTTATCTCTGGTCAGTTTTTGGTTGATGTATTTTGAAGTGCTATTAGTAGGTAAATACACATTTGAGATTTCATATCACCTCTTGAATTGATCTTTTATCATTATGAAATGTCCATTTTTTCTTTGGAAATACTCTTTGTCTTGGAGCCTACTTAGCTCTGATAATACTATAGTCATGCAGCTTTCTCATGCTTGCTACTTGCATGGTATGTTTCACCACACTTTTATTTTTCAAACCTTCTATGTCTTTACACTTAAACTATACTTCTTACAAGCAGCATAAAGTTGGGTCTTGCTTATTTCCACCCCACCCCCCCCAGCTTGATAATCTCTGCCTTTCAATTGAAAGTATTGGTGTGGTTATCTTTACCATACTCCCCTTTGTTTTCTATTTTTCATCTACTTTTTCCTCTGTTCATCTTCTCCCTTCTTTTATGTTAGTTGAGGTTTTTAGTATTTCATTTTATTTTCCCTGTTGGATTTTTAGCTGTGCCTTTTTGTATCACTTTCTAGTGGTTGCTCTAAGGTTTATAGTATGTACCTTAAATCAATCATAGTCTATTAAGAATAAATAACACACCACTTCATATTTAACAAAGTAATAATCTTATCACACCTTAATTCTGTTTACCACCACAACCTCATCTTTGAGGTTGTTGTCACATATTTTATTTCTATATACATTATAAGCTTTAGCTTACAGTGGTGTTATTTTTGTTTTAAACAGCCATATGCCTCTTAAGAAAATTAATAGAAGCCAAAAATATCTAGTATTTTATCTTTAGGCCCATATTTACTACTACTAGTACTTTTGAGGCCTTCCCACAGACAGAGATTCCATCAGGTGTCATTTTCCCTCTGCTTAAAGAACTTCTTTCCATACTTCTTTTTTTTTCTTTAACATTCATTTGGTTGCATCAGGTCTTAGTTGTTTCCATGCAGAGGTGGGAGAAGAGGGGATTCTTCCCCAACCAGAGATCAGACCCATGCCCCTTCCACTGCAAGGCAAATTCTTCACCTCTGGACCACCAGGGAAGTCCTGCTTTCTGTACGTCTTGTGGTGAAGGTCTGCTGATGACAGACTTTGTCAGTTTTAGTTTATCTGAAAATGTATTTATAGAAAACTCTTCCTTTTGAGGGATATTTCTGTTGGACATAGAATTCTGGCTTGATGGTAATTTTCTTTCAGTACATTAGCTATGACGTTCCATTGTCTTCTGACTGCTTTTGTTTACAGTGGGAAGTCAGTCATGATCCTATTATTCCATTCTGTGCACTGTGTCATTTCTCTCTGGTTACTTTCAAGAGTTTATTTTTATCCTTGGCATTCAGGTTTTTGATTGTGAGTGACCTACCTTTGGTTTTCCTTGATTTATCCTGCTTTGGGCTCACTGAACCTCTGCTAATATGTTTTCCACCAAATTTAAGAGATTTTTGACGATTATTTTTTTTAACTACTTTCCCTCTCCTTTTCTTCCTTCTGGGATTCCAGCTACTTGCAAGTTACAGGTACAAATACGACATATTCCCACAGGTCACTAAGGCTCTTTATTGTTTCTAATCTTGTTTTTCTCTGTTTTTCAGACTGGATAATTTCAACGGTCCATCTTCACATTTACTATTAGGACTAGCCAATGAATTTTTCATTTCTGATATTTATTTTTCTATTATTTCCATTTTGGAGGCTTAGATTCCCCACCCTTTAAGTCAATACATTTTTTAGTCCATAAATGTATTTTAACAACTGCTTTCAAGCCATTGCCTACTAATTCCAACATTGGATATCACTGGTATCACAGTGCTCTCCTTTGGATCTCTCTCCCTGAGCCATGATCAAGAAATTGACCCAAGAACTTCCCTGGTAGTCCAGTAGCTAAGACTCCATGCTCCCAGTGCAGGAGGCCCAGATTCAGTCCCTGGTCAGGTACAATGCAACTAAGAGTTCATGTGCCACAACTAAAGATCCTGCATGCCACAACTGAAAGAGGGCATATGCTGCAACTAAGACCCAGTGCAGCCAAAAAAATGAATAAGTATTAGTTAATTAATTATACATTTGAAGAAAGAGTTTAGAAAGAGAAGAAACTGACCCAATGCAGAAAGCAAAGATAAACATGTAACTCATGTTTGGGTGTTCTCCTTCCCTTAGGATTGGGTGAGTACCAAAACCAACTGCTTCACATATTGTGTCCAGGATTACAGGCTGTTCATCGTGGGATGGTGAGTCCAGTATGAAATGCTCCATCATGGCCACAATATATTTCCTATATCAAGGTCTTTAAAAGTTACGCATAGAGTGTGATGCATTTNATGTTTGGGTGTTCTCCTTCCCTTAGGATTGGGTGAGTACCAAAACCAACTGCTTCACATATTGTGTCCAGGATTACAGGCTGTTCATCGTGGGATGGTGAGTCCAGTATGAAATGCTCCATCATGGCCACAATATATTTCCTATATCAAGGTCTTTAAAAGTTACGCATAGAGTGTGATGCATTTAAAAATTCATTGTAGGAATGTGCTATTTAAAAAAAAAAAAAACTCTTAAAGTAAAAGGCTTTTGTAAAGGACAGAACCTTTTGTAATGTAAATATCAGCCCTGAATGGAAGCAACCAGTTGGAAAATATCTGAGGCCCTTTCCGAACAAACGTATGAGAAAGACTTATCAGAAGCAATGTAGAAGTTACTTTCAATAAAGCAGGTTATATCCTGCACAGGAGGAGCCAAGGAAAGACCATACCTCCTTCTAAGGGAAATTGCCCTGCTTCGCAGCTTTGGCTCCTTAGAGGGTCATAGGACCTTGTCCCTTCTTGATACAGCCTAGCATGAACAGGTAAGCTGGAGACAATCAGATTTCTTCTCCAAGGGTTTGAATTGGAACCACAGAGAGAACTGGCGGAGGGATGTAGATACTGATGGAGACATTTTATCAGACAGAAGAGGCCAGAGTAGCCATGATGAGCTGAAAACACAGTAAGTAATGAGGGAGCTGAAACCATAGAAAAGTTGACTGCTAGGGAAATGAAAATAGGGAATGAAATATAGTTGCTAAGAAAAGTAGAGAGGGGACTTCCCTGGTGGTCCAATGGTTAAGAACCTGCCTTGCAATGCAGGGGATGTGGGTGGGTTCAATCCCTGGGCAGGGAACTAAGATCCCACATGTTACGGAGCAACTAAAGGCCATGTGTCACAACTACTGAGACCTTGAGTGACAACAAAAGATCCTGTATGATACAACGAGGATTCCACGTGCCTCAGCTAAGACCCAGTGCAGGCAAATAAATAAATATGAAAAAGTAGAAGAAAAGTAGAGAAGCTTTGAGAGACGTGGAGAAAGAAATTAGTACCAGTACCTGTTTCAGAACAAAGAGGTTTCTGAGTCTAACTCTAGGCTATTTATGTATTTATAATATCTACCCACAAACCCCTAAAATACACACCTTCCTCTTCACCCATCCCACCTTGTATTTGAAGTAACATAAGTGAGCCTCTATTCTTCACCACTTACAGAGTTTAGCTAAAGGCACATATATTGTGCCTTACAGTTTTCCAGGCTCATAAAGGGCAGCAGTTGGATAGGCTCAGGCATTCCAGGCAGAGGGAACAGAATCATTAACAAAGATGCAGGGACCTGGATCCAAGTGTCTGTCCAGGGATTAGCAGATTTGTCTTATCCATTTGTATTCCAATTTGTTCCAAAGTAAGATTTGAGGCTGAATGTATGACACACGGAAAAAATAAGTAACTGAGAAAATGGATATCTGATAGGAATAGAAATAGGAAAAGAAGGTTAATATCAGGAGTGGGGTCCCTAAAAAAATTAACAGAATTGGGTGCTTTGACTAAAACAAAGGAGGCATGAGTTGCTTCTTCTGCAGGCCTACAAGGAAAAGTTAGCCTTCAGGGTGTTGCAGCATATATCTTTCCATCAGACTTCCGGGGTGGTGCTAGTGATAAAGAACCTCCCTGCCAATGCAGGAGAGGTAAGAGATGTGGGTTCAATCCCTGGGTTAGGAAGATCCCCTGGAAGAGGGCTTGGCAACCCACTCCAGTATTCTTGCCTGGAGAATCCCACAGAGAAACCTGGCAGGCTGCAGTCCATAGGGTCACAAAGAGTCGGACATGACTGAAGCGACTTAGCATGTATGCACACACCTTTCCATCAGTCATTATTTACTCACCCACGAATTCATTCAGTCATTATTTATTCATCCAGTATTTATTAAGCATCTACTATGTACCAGATGCTAGGATGGCAGCTAAAGAAGAATAAAAGTTGAGTTGGTCCCACTCCAAGGGTTCTCAAATCTAGGAAATCAGCTAAACGGAAGACATAAACACACTACCAGAATCCAGAGACTCTTTGAACAGGGCAAAGTGTTATGAGACACAAAGCAGGGAAACCAGTTTGATTAACAGCCGTGTTCTTTGCTCACTTCTTCCATACCACTCAGTCTCAGCAATTGGGAAAATTGAACACTTCATACCAATTTCTAGCTGGCAGAAAACAATTTCATATGGCTTGTTCACAGCTGGAGCCAGAGAACCAAAATTATTCTTCAGCATCTGCTTGCAGGCTGCAAAGCCCAGGGATAAGCACAAGACATCTCTACTATTATTATTCGACTACCTGGTAAGTACTGAGTGCTAGCAATGTGTGGTAAATGAGGTGAGGGCTGGGGGATGGGGGTGGAGACCAAGCTCTGGCCTCAAATGCTCCCAGCTGTTTTGTAATCTGATAATTGTGCATGAAAAACCTCAGACCATAACTCCGAAAATAGCATGACTGTAATCATAACAAAATGGAACAACCACTGGCAAAATTTATTTTCTAGTTATCACTTCCAGAAGGAATTCTGTAACACTACTAGGGAAAGAGAAGAGAAAATTCTTTCAACTTCCTGTCACTAAGCCTCTGAATTATCCTCATCTACATCCACTCCTTCCTCCTTTCTCCTTTTCTGTTACAAAGTGTTCCACCTCTTGGCCGCAACTGACCCACTTCCACCTCCTCAGACACTTGGTTCTAGTCTTCATTTTGTCTCTTTCATCTTCAAGTTCTCTCTGTGTCTGCCAGGCAAATGCCTCACTTTAGCATTTAATATATTCAAGCCTTAATTTCATCTGAAAAAAAAAAAGAAATCCTGTCTACATGGTCTTTATGCCTTCTTAGCTCAATTCAGTCTGCTTTTTATCTATAAAATTGTTTCCAAGATCTTCAATGACTTCCTAATTATAGAATCTAATGCTGTGTCTAGTTCTTCCCTTCATTAGCAGATGCGTCATGACTGACCACATAACCAATAAGCACTCTCTTCCCCAGAAGAACATTATTCTTCCTTAGTCTTCTAATCTCTCTGGTCAGTTCTTATCCTACATGTTGGACCTTTGTCCAAACCTCGAATCATGGTGTTCCTTCTAGAAAGCTTCCCCGATTCCCCCAGAATCAGTGTTAGGATCACCAAGCACAGGCTTCCACGGCGCCAATGCTACTTCCTCAACTGCTTCCCATAGCTCATTTAACAATCATCCGTCAAGAGCTTCTAATGCAATGGCCACTGTGTTAGGAGCTGAGAATACAGCTGTGAGGAAAAACATCCACCGGCCCTGCTCTCAAGGCCTCACAGTCTAATGGGAGAGACATACACTAATAAAATAATTACACAAACAAGTGACTAATTACACCCTGGGATGCATGCCCTAGAAGAGAAGATCACGGACAATGAAACTATAAATATAGAGAAAACTTCACTCTCTTCATTAACAAGGCAGAGGCCATTAAGGTGGTTGTGGGGGCTGCTGTTTGGACTGGAGTCTTGTGAGTGAGTGCAGTGGTGAGGGAGAGAGGGCACAGAGAATGTTCCACAAAGAAGGGACAACAAAGAACCAAAGTACAGCAATGACTGGGGAACAGTGGTACAAGTGAAGGCTTAGACACCCAAGCAGGCCTCAGCCCATATAAGCACCTGAGGGGCTTTTTTGTTTGTTTGCTTTACCTGAGGATTTTTTAAAAAATTGGTCCCTCTTTGGGACTTCCCTCATGGCCCAGTGGCTAAGACTCCAAGCTCCCAATGCAGGGGGCCAGGGTTCAATCCCTGGTCAAGGAACTAGATCCCACCTGCTGCAACTAAGACCCAAGGCAGCCAAATAAAAGAAGTAGGAAGTCACTGAAGGGTTTTGAGTGGGGATAGCATAATCAGACAGTTGATCCCTTGGTATGGTATAGAGAATGGATTGGAAGGGACCTGGGTAGATGAGGTGAGTACCGGTGATAAAGCTCGACAAAGCTTTTACAACTGTCCAGGTGAGAGATGACAGTAGACAGGGCTAACGGGGTGGCCGTGAATAGGAACAAAATGATCTGATTCAAGAGCTTTAGGAAGTAAAGGGGAAAGTCTCAGATTGAGGGCTTGAAGAAGAGATGAGGATGAGAGTGTAAGGATGTGAGGAAGCAAGGATGACACTGAGAAGGGTCACAAGGGTGAGGATCTAACTTAGGACAAAGAGAAGTGTATCAACTTGCCTTTGATTCTGCTCACCTCCTCCTCTCCTTTCTTCTGTGAATCCCAGGCCTAGTCATCAGACTCAAAATCTCTGAATCATCTAAGACTGTCTTCTGGCCTTGCAACTCTTGCCCACTTACCCCTACCCTCATTACACCTCATCAAGATCAGTATTTCTAAAAGTATTGTCCCAGAGGGGCTTTTGAAGAGATCACACGAAGTGATCCAAAAAGGCAAGACTTTTCTTTGGTTCCTACAAGCAAATGATGCAAAATTCCAGACTTTTAATTTTTTTTTTTATGGTAACTGAGTTATAAAAGAGTACTAAAACTTGTTAGTCATAAACTAAAATTAGCCTTTAACTGGAGTTCACAGAAGACTCTAATTCAGTTCTCTGCTGAGGAGTCTGGCTGCCAGGCAATGTTTGGCAACGATGCAAAATTCCTCTTGCATATACACATGCAGACAGTTGGAATTCTCGAAATTTTCAGGAAGGACACTCTGTTATTGGGGTATTACCAGTGATGTTTTGAGCTGGTCCTGGTTTATGGTGCCTGACGTTCATGAATTTTAATTACAAATTATGATGCATGGAGCTTCATCATGATCAATTTAATATGCCATGGTTATTTGATTAACCCTCTGGAACAGAGGGGAACATGTCTCTGACCGTATTTCCTGCCACTTTCCTCCTCCCTTCCTTGCTGATCCAGAACATGTGTGAGCAAGCTCCCATCTCAGGAACTTTACACTTACTATGCCCTCTGTCAGGAATGCCTTTCCCCCAGAATATCACACAGTTAATTCCTTCATTGCCTTCAGGTCTTTCTCAAATGTCACCTCTATGAGCCACGGCTCCCCCCTGCCGCCCCCCCGTCTCCCCCGCCAAGCCACTATGTTGAAACCATAATATTCTGGTTCCCTGAACTTCCTATTCCTTTCCCTGCACCCATCATCATCTGACAAACAATATATTTTACTTACTTGTTTATCGACAATTTATCTCCAACTAAAAGATAAGCTCCCTGAGAGCAGGGATTTGTGTTTGTTTTGTTTGTGGCTATATCACCCATGGGCTTCCCTGGTGGCTCAGTGGTAAAGAACCAGCCTGCCAATGCAGGAGACACAGGTTCAATCCCTGGGTAGGGAAGATCCCCTGAAGAAGGAATCCCCTGAAATGGCAATCCATTCCAGTATTCTTGCCTGGGAAATCCATGCACAGAGAAGCCTGATAGACTATAGTCCATGGGGATCCAAAAGAATCCGACACAATTTAGTGATAAACAACAACAACAAATATCATCAATACCTAGAACAATACCTGGCATATAGTAGGTACTCAATAAATAATTGTTGAATGAGAATATTTATATCATCAGCATTTTTGTCCTCAATTTGCAACGCCCAGCTCTTAAAGCATGGGTACATATATTTCAAATCTGAACCATTCGCAGCCTTACTACCAAAGCAGATATAAATATAAACTCAGAAAAGTGTGCTTCTACAGTTACAGTTCCTTGTTATCACTCCCCACCAGTCTCATCCAAGGCTCACCCTTTTCTATCCTTCAAACTCACCCAGATCAAAATTTCCAAACAACAACTGGAAGCATTCAGAATTCATATTCCACACATTTTCAGAATGTAATATATTCCAGGCATTGTGCTACGTTCAGGGGAATCAACAATGAATGAGACAGACATGATCCTTGACATCAGAGTTTACAGTCTAGTGGGGATATCACTACATCCTGCCTCCAGAAAGGGACCTTAACCCTTGATAGGAGAATATGCTGGGCAAACTGAGATGTGATGTATGAACAGGAGATTAAGGAGAGATTTGGGGCAGGTGGCAGCAGACAAAAAGACCAAGCAGTCAGAGGAAATAGCAGTGTCAAAGGCTTAAAGGAGAACAACAGCGTGCATGTCATTTTCCAGGAAGGGAGAACAGTTCCGGTGTGGAGGAACGGAGGAAACTTCACAGAGCAACGATGAGATCTGAAGTCAGGTGGGTAGCAAAGGTTAGACCTGTCAAGGCCTTCTAGGCCATACAAAGACATTGGACTTTTGGGACTTTATTCTGAGAGCAAGAGGGAGCCAATAGAAGACTTGATCACTAACACAAACAATGGAGTTTAAATTCTTTTCCGTCCCCTGACAAATCCAATCCTGACCTTCCCTCTCCACTGCAGGCCTCCAAGTCATAGCTGCCTCCTTCCTGAAGCTTCTCTGCTGCTCCAACCTGCATAACCCTCTCCCTTTCAACCCCAGGGATTGCATTCTCCCTTATCTTTATATGCCTTTGTTCTGTCTCCCCCACAGGCCTGAGTTTCCAGAGGACAGGGACTTCTCAAGGTTCTCTAAGTTATTCCACACCCAGTTCATAACTGACTCAGGCTATAGGCCTCATGGAGACAAAAGAGTGATGAATATAATCTAGCACAACCCAGCTTCTGCTCACATCCCACACAAGTATATTTACCCTGTTCTAAAACAACCCTTCCTTCCAAAGCAGCAGCACTGATGTGTGCAAGGCCAGCTGACCCACGTTTCTGTCTCCTGTTTGCTCTTACCTGTCTCCACTCTCAGTTTACCTAAAAACTGCTAATGTCTCCCCTAATGGACTGGAGAAACTGATTACCAAGCTTGTTCAAACCCCTAGAAAAATCCAATCTGTAGTTGACAGAAGCAGATTAGTAATTACTTGGGGCTAGGAAGTTGGGGAGAATGGACTGGGATGAGGTACAAGGAAACTTTGGGGAGTAGAGGAAGTATGTTATATCTTTATTGTGGTAGTGGTTCACAACTGTATAACTTTGTACAACCTGTCAACATATACAACTAAAATGGTCTATTTTGTTGTATGTGAACCAGTCCTCAGCAATGCCAAATTTAAAACAAACTGCATGTAAATTAAGAGTCAGCAGCCCCAAGGACAGTACGAGTTTCAAAACACAGTTCAACCCTGACATAAAACTAGGGCAAGGCCATATGGGAAAAGCAGCCTTTCCATGGTTGCAGAGATCTAAGAATGGTTGGCGCACCTGCTATGGAAGGCCAGGTGAAAGAAGCAAAGGAAACTGGGCAAGTAATATGGAGGGGTGCGTGCTTAGTCACTTAGACGCCACTCCATGGACTGTAGCCTGCCAGGCTCCTCCATCCATGGAATTATCTGGGCAAGAATACTGGAACAGGTTGCCATTTCCTACTCCAGGGGATATTCTCAACCCAGCAATCAAACCTGAGTTTCCTGCATCTCCTGTATTTGCAGGCAGATTCTTTACCACTGTGCCACCTGGGAAACCCAATATAGAGGAAGCCAGACCCAAATATGTAAAGTCATAAACAGCAGGCACACAGATACGGTCTCCAAATCTCAAAATACCTAGGCCTGAGATATTATTTAAGAATAAATAAATAGGAGCCCTGCCTCACAAAGCAAGAAACTGCATATTAATTGTAAGTGAAATCGTAAAGTGAAAGTGAAGTGAAGTGAAAGTCGCTCAGTCCTGTCTGACTCTTTGCAACTCCATGGACTATATATAGAGTCCATGAAATTCTCCAGGCCAGAATACTGGAGTGGGTAGCCTTTCCCTTCTCCAGGGGATCTNGAAGGAAGCAAGGCAGGCCGAGAATCTGAAGGTGTGGGTGCCGTGTTCTTTGAGCTCAGCTGGAGCTGAACAGAGCTCTCCAAATCTTGAAGCTCTGGGGTTCCTAACCCTCTCCCCTCTGTGTTAAGTGAACCTGAGGAACAAATTCTGCCTTTGCCCCCCACCCGCACCGCGGCCCTGGCTGACAGATGTGCTTTGTGGCATTCTGAGCAAGTAATGTGTCCATTACAGCAGCCAAGACAGACCTTGACAGGGACCCATGACCTACTCTAAGCCACACCTTTTGGAGATGGTAGAGGGAATCATTAGAGGCCACCTGGCAGGAAATGTGTCGTTTTTTCCTCCTTTCCCGATGACTTAGTTCTAGGAGCCCAAACAGAGAAGTTCTACAGAAGTGTACAATATTAAACGGGGGAAAGAGATGCTGATGGACTTTTTTCCTAGCCTGATGCCATTACTGGATTGTTTGAGGGCCAGAAAATCCTGGTAAGAAGTCTGTCCCATGAACCTGAAGAATGTTCCTTTCTGGATTATCCTTCCAGCCAACCTGGCTTGTCAAGCTAGACTGCGCTTCCAGTTCTTATCTAAGCAAGAATCAAAAGGAGGGCAGATGAAGGAGCAGAGGAAGAGATCCAAGGCATCAGAAGAGAGCAATGAGTTGGTTCTTGCCTCCTATCTGGGGTTCCTAAGATGGGAGGCAATAGCTGTTTTCCAGGGAGTGAGGAGAAGGAGGGGGTCACCAGGCTCCCCAGTTGTCCCTGATGCCTCTGTTATTGAATGAAGTTATCAACGATGGTTTGAGTGAGTAGTGTCCTCAAAAGACTTCTGAACTATTTCTGGTCTGTGTGGCTCCAGAGTAGAAGTGCTTCTGGCAAGGAGGCAGTTATCAGAAAAGCTCTGACTGACTTCAGACTCTTTTCTTTAAGGCTAAAGGAGCACTTTTCCACAAGGGGATACTTTGTTGAGGCTGAATCTTACAGAAACAGCAATACAGTCATCCCCTATTCAGGGGTCATAGCCATTGCCCTGCATGTTTCTACCTCCCCATCTCTGTTCCCACGTCAAAGTTGAGNTAAGGCTAAAGGAGCACTTTTCCACAAGGGGATACTTTGTTGAGGCTGAATCTTACAGAAACAGCAATACAGTCATCCCCTATTCAGGGGTCATAGCCATTGCCCTGCATGTTTCTACCTCCCCATCTCTGTTCCCACGTCAAAGTTGAGGATTCCTAGAACTCTTTGAGCTTCCCAGTGGTGCTAGTGGTATAGAACCTGCCTGCCAATCCAGAAGACATGAGACGTGGGTTTGATCCCTGGAGAAGGGCATGGCAACCCACTTCAGTGTTCTTGCCTGGAGAACCCCCATGAACAGAGGAGCCTGATGGGCTATAGTCCATGGGGTTGCAAAGAGTCAGACACAACTGAAGAGACTTAGCACGGATGCACACACTCACAGAACTTCTTAAGTGCTCTTTGTGCTATTGAGACCAAGAAAATCTTATGTGGAGTTTCCCCAAGAGTCTTCATTTTGGGGCATAAGGAATCAAGGTGGCATACTGCAGAAGAGAAGAGCAGAGTAGCTCTTTAGGGGTGTTTGAGTAGATCATGAAAACCAGGGTCTAAGACTCAGCTGTGACCTAGTTCATTTTTTGCCATTATTTATTGAGACCTCTAGGAAATCTCTCTTCTCTGGACTCAGTTTTCCTATTTATGAAGTGAAGACAAACTGTTTCTTTGAATAATACTTCCTTGCTCTTCCAAAGAATATCATAGCATCCTGATGTCATTGTTCCAGCAAATTCATTCACCAAATACTTGGTGAGCACCAGCTCTATTCCAGGTACTGCGCTAGGTACTAGGGACACAGTGGTTAGCAATACAGATATAGCCCTGACTTCTGGAGTTCACAGTTCCACAGAAGTTACTGTTCATGCTTACCCCCCTCAGGGTGAGTCCCTCTGAAGGCAGAGTGCGGGCTGTCTCCTTAAATCCTGAGGGAAACAGGGCAATACTGGTGTCAGTATCATTGCCCCTTCAGGACCAAGCTATACTTACTGACAGTAGCCTGTCATATAGAGTTGATCAGCAGATAACCCTATCCCACCCTAAAGTGGCTGGAAGAATCCAGGGGCTATTCCTTACTTGGAAAGATGAACTTTAGATGGAAAACATCTTTTTTCTTTTACTTGCAAGAGAAAATTTCACTTGAATAGGAGGCCTAGAGGAGTGGCAGGAGCTGGGAAAAAAAGCGCAGCCCGCAGATCTGGGTGTTTCCAAGGTGCTAATTTAAGCATTAGTTCCCTGTGAGAGGAAGAGAAAGAGGTCCCTGTTCTGTTGTTGGTGCTGCTGTTGCCACAGCTGCAGGAGCCTCCTGTCCCGGGTGGGAATTTGCCTGAAGGGAGTCCCCTCCCTCCTTTCCTCATCACACCAGTTGTTTAATTGGTGTGGCTGCATCTCTGCCCCCGAACCAGGCCTGGGCCCAGCCCTGAGAGCTCCGCAAGCTCTGTCCCTTTATGAAAGGAATGAGAGCTCCTTTTGGAGACCTAGTCCCCGGGTTCCTCTCCTGCTATGTCTATCTCCTAGACACTCCTGAGTGTTTCTGAGCACAGTTTTTCCCCGAGAAACTGACAGGGACAGGCACACCTTGTATGTCAGTTCTGTGGCCAGGCCACACACTGCAGTGATCTAGAGAAGCTCCCAGCTGTCCACAGTTCACTGTTGAGCAGGTGGGTTGAATTTTGGCTATTGTTTGTATCAGCAGCAAGGATAGGCTCTCTGGCCCTATTGTCCGTCTGCTGGGCTGGTTGGTACAGCCTCACAGTTTATATGTCTTCTCTTTGACTGTAATTGGAGAGGAAGAGATTTGGTGAAAAAAAAAAAAGGGGGGGTGGCATATGGCACCAGGTGGGGTCTCTGTGCACTTGAGAGAAATACTAGTCTAGCCTCACTGAAACCCAGGTTATTCATGAACACATTTGTTTAGTTCATGAGCATATGCTCAGTTCCAGATACTTTACAGATAACGACAAGTGAGATCTCTCTAGGGGGTGGCCAGGAGAAGGCTGGGCTCAAATGGCTACAAGAAGGTTTTAGATACTTGTTAGGAAAGGGTGGGGGTCAATGGAGGGCATTCCTGGAAAAGAGGGATACCTCCCAGGAGGAATGCTGAGGTTCTGACCCTTTGACCACGTGAGATTGGAAAAGAGTTTCAGACTCCTCCTGACTCCTGGCACTCAGGGGTGGGAATGGTCAGGATATTAATTTAATGGGTGGGCCACAGCAGCTCTTGAAAGTGGCAGAGGGAACATTGTAAAGCTAACAAGAAGCCACTATGGAAAATCGACCTACATATATTCTGTGGTCGGGGCACCTTAGGTGACCTCCTTATATCCATAGGAAGATGACTCTTCAGTTTAAGGGTGGATTCTCCTAGTGGTCCACGTAGCTCATGATCCAGTAGCATTTCTCAGGCTCTGAAAGAGGCACACCCTTCTCTCTCTTCCTATATTGCAAAGTGAGGATCAGGTTTGCTCAGGCCTCCAACTCCTCCCTTATTGCTCATCTCTTCAGTCAACAAACACTGCTGCTGCTGCTAAGTTGCTTCAGTTGTGTCCCACTCTGTGCGACCCCATAGACGGAAGCCTACCAGGCTCCTCCGCCTCTGGGATTCTCCAGGCAAGAGTACTGGAGTGGGTTGCCATTGCCTTCTCCGCAACAAACACTAACAACCTGCTCTCTGCTAAATGTTGTGCTGGGCTCAGTAGCACACCCTCTTGCTCCAGAGATGGATATACACAGTCACGACAGATCAAGGCACTCAGGATAATGAGCCCTGTAAGAAGTAAGAACCAGGTCCACCAAGGCCTCTCATCTAGTGGTCAAAGAAGGCTTCACAGAGGAGACATTGCCGAATGGGCTCTTAGAAGAGGACCAGAAACTTGGCAATATTGTCAATATTGGCATATTTGTCAATATGAGGAGGTGAGGACAGAGTTCCAGGTAAAGAGCATAAAGGAAGGATCAAAAGGATGCATTTGAATAATTGAAGGCTTATAGTTAAGGAAATAACATGACCAAATTTGAATTTAGGACTGTCACTCCAGCAGTGGTTGAGAGACTGGAAAATGTGAGATTGAAGGTTGGGAAACTAATATGAAGGTGGATACAATAATCATCTGGGCTTCCCTGGTGGCTCAGACAGTAAAGAATCTACCTGCAATGCAGGAGATCGAGGTTCAGTCCCTGGATTGGGAAGATCCCCTAGAGAAGGGAATGGCTACCCACTCCAGTATTCTTACCTGGATAAGTCCATGGACAGAGGAGCCTGGTGGGCTGCAGTCCATGGGGTTGCAAAGAGTCAGATACAACTGAGTGACTAACACACACAATAATAATCTAGGCAAGAAATGATGAATGCCTACACTAAAGCAGGAGAGGAGGGAACATATATACAGATACAGTACCTATTTGGAGATAGAGTGGAGAGGTGGGGAGTCAAGGATGACTCCCAGGTTTCTGGCATGGATATCTGGATGACAAAGAGGTACCATCACCGCCCAGGGAAATCTGAAGGGTCTGTGTACCTCTTGGCTTCAGGAACTGCTTGTATGGGGGAAGACTGCTTTGTTTTTTCCTCTGCTTTGCTGCTGAAGCTGCAATCTTGGGGTGATGGGGGACCCAGGAGTCCTGAAAAACTGAAGAGCAGAGTGACACTGGCCCCACAGCCTCAAAACGATATGGAGAAATGCACTCATCTGCCAGTGAATGCCTTCCCTCTGTAACCTGCTTTGATGGATGCAAGTGAATTGGTGGCAGTGAGGAGCCATGGTCAATTTTTTTCTTCCCAGCAGCACTTTGATATAGGAAAAATAAAATTCTCTGTTGGTTGTGAGAGTGTTTGATGTTGCAGTTTCTGGCCTNGGAGAAATGCACTCATCTGCCAGTGAATGCCTTCCCTCTGTAACCTGCTTTGATGGATGCAAGTGAATTGGTGGCAGTGAGGAGCCATGGTCAATTTTTTTCTTCCCAGCAGCACTTTGATATAGGAAAAATAAAATTCTCTGTTGGTTGTGAGAGTGTTTGATGTTGCAGTTTCTGGCCTTGCCTTGCCTTCTATCATCATTCTGGTCAAACCTCTGGTTTTCTGACTGGTTCACTGATTTCTTCTAGAATAGTTGCATGAGTTATTGCTTCACTTGCAAGAGTCAAAATGGAAAGGAACATATATACAGATGTTCCTTGGCTGTCATAACCTTTCTTCTCTGAGACCAGCCCGGAAAGCTGCGCCTGGTGTAGGAGTAGCTCCCAGGCTGCTGTCTTCCAGGCAGGGTAGAAGGCTTCTGGGTTCAGATCGCTCCAGGGTGAGCTGGCCTCTCAAAACACCCTAGTGTAGCCTCTGCAGATGGGCATGTGGTACCAGGAGGTTACCTGGCTCCATGGTGGCTGGGAGACAAGCTGAGTCATCTCCAACCCCCAGCTGCCTGCTGCCCTCGACTGACTATGGCTCAGAGTGAGCAGAGCCTCACTTGAACCTGATCAGCTTCAGGGACCCTCCACCCTCTTTGAGAGGCCAGATGGAGCCCTTTGTCTGGAAAAGGGACATGGGAGATTCAGCTGCTTCTTCTTTTTAAAAATATTTGTTTATTTAGGCTGTGCTGGGTCTTAGATGCGGCACATGGGATCNCACTTGAACCTGATCAGCTTCAGGGACCCTCCACCCTCTTTGAGAGGCCAGATGGAGCCCTTTGTCTGGAAAAGGGACATGGGAGATTCAGCTGCTTCTTCTTTTTAAAAATATTTGTTTATTTAGGCTGTGCTGGGTCTTAGATGCGGCACATGGGATCTTTAGTTATGGCGTATGAACTCTTAGTTGTGGTATGTGGGATCTAGATCCCTGACCAAGGGTAGAACCCAGAATCCCTGCATTGGAAGCACAGAGTCTCAGCCAATGGACCACCAAAGAAGTCCTGAGACTCAGCATCTTGGCTTAGCTGCTTCCTGTCTTCCAAAAGAACCCAGAAGAACTGGTGCAGGAAGCCCCAGAGGAGGCAGGAAGCAGAGAATCAGGCTTAGGGCTAATACCCAGACGTGCTAGTTGAAGGAAGCAAGAGGCGTGGCTCAGCAGACTCTCAAGTCATTGTTTCCTAAGGAGACGGTGGTGGGAATCTGGCCGTCTGGGCGGGAGAAAGGAAGGAAGGAAGGAGGCAGAGCTGGGAGCAGCTCTGGATCTGGCTTGGTTCTGCAGTTCAGAAACTGGCACATGACCCAGAGGCCTCACCCTGGACCAGCAGAGTGAGCTCCTGCTTTTAGGGAGGGACTCTGGAGTGGGGAAGTTATCTAGGAAGAAGGCCCAGAAGGTCTGGCCTGAGGAATGGGTAGGTGGGGGCCGTAGAAGATCCCTCTACACTTTACATTCTTAGGAACCAGTTCAAGCAAATATATACTTGTGTTTGTTGTTATTCAGAGATGTCAAATTAAGGATCAGATGGCTGTGTCTCTTGAGGGTGAATTTTAAGTTTCTATAATGATAATAATGTATGTGAGTGTGTATAAAGTAAGAGGGGACTAATGGCTATAAAGGGGGCTTCCCAGGTGGTTCAGTGGTAAAGAATCCTCTTGCCAATGAAGGAGATATGAGTTCCAGCCCTGGGTCAGGAAGATCCCCTAGAGGAGGAAATGGCAACCCACTCCAGCATTCTTGCTTGGAAAATTCCATGGACAGAGGAGTCTGGTGGGCTACAGTCCCTAGGGTCACAAAAGTCAGACACGACTGAGTGACTAAGCACACACACAACAGTGGCTATAAAGAGTGTTCTCTGAATGACCTTTCTAGCCCTAAGAAGTATTAAGTATGACAAGAGGCTACACCCAGGCACAAACGAGCCCAGCTACTGTGGTTCCTGGCCTGGTTTTCCCTGTTTTTATCACCAGACTCTTTCTTGGCTGTCATAACCAGAGTCCACCCCATCTATCTATTTGGAACAGTACCTGAAGGGGTACTTTAACTAAGATTGATTGAATTAATTGCACCAAACTGTGGTGTGAGAACCATATATATTTTACAGTGTAGTTAACTTAAACATAATTATGTGTAAACTATAAATGATTTATAGTTCCCATACTAATTTCCAGTTTTATCCTTACAAAGGAATTAGTGAAGCTCTCAGGCAAGCCTGGCTCAGACCAGCATTTCCTATAGTACATTCTTAGGAATATTGGTCCTTTGAGATACTTTATGGGGGGATAAAAGAGTCTATAGACAAATTCCTTTGGGAATCTATATACTCTATCCCATCACAATGTTTGCTGGCATTTTAAAGACTCTGAGAAGCCCTGCAATAAAGAAACCTTTCCAGCTTTGTTTAACCCAGTGTTTCTCAAGCTTATGTAACTATGGAACTTTTTCCTTGTTATATCTATTAACATCTTACAGAACCGTTGTGTTTTGTGGAATACTCTTTGGGAAACTCTGACTTAGAAATTAGTCTTGTGACTTCCCTGGCAGTCCAGTGGCTAAGACTCTGTGGTCTCAATGCAGGGGACCGAAGTTCAATCCCTGCAGGGAACTAGATCCCACATACCACAGCTAAGACCTGGCACAGAACAAATAAATAAATAAATAAAATTTTAAAAAAGAAATTAGTTTCTGTTCTGTTCAAGTCTAGGTTTCTATTCTTCTAAGCTCTTCTGAGCCTGCTTTATAAGCCATACCATTCTGCCTCCTGCTAGTTTCTAATAGGATGTTGCTGCTTTATGTGAGGCTCTGAAATGGTTGCAATCGGTAGGAAGTTCTTAGTGAACTTTGGTCAGGTATGAAGCCAATATCAAATGCCTAGTTTTTTCTCAAGATAATGCTAAGGCGAGGGGTAGAGGGTTGCTTTCCTTCAAGTCCCTCTACTAAATGCTGCTTTGGTGAAACCAGCAAATTTTCACCATTAATTTTTCTTTTTTTGACAGATTCACTGAGATATAATTCATATACTGTACATTTTACCCATTTAGTATTTTACTTTTAATTGTGGTGGGGCTGCTGCATGCCTCAGTTCTGTTCACCCCTTATTCCAGTGCCCACTGATTAGTCCCGGCTGCCTGGAGCATGTGTTAAGGTGAATTCTGAGACTAAGTCCTGGTTCAAAGAGAAACAGTGACCTGGTTGAGCTCTCATGTCTGCCATAGTCTTCAGTGGGGGGATGCCAGTTCTAGTGTTCTGCTTGCCATAACCTTGCATCGTCATAGCCATCCTAGGCAAGCAATGCAGGAAAGGAATTCTCCTGGAGATGGTAGTAGGCTTAGCAATCTGTTTCACTGAGGGCTGGAGACTTAGGATATGGCTCCTTAAGAGATGAATGGAGAAAACTGATCTTTCCTACTCTGATCTTCATCATGGGTTTTTGAATTATTGACTTGATAATAAAGGTAACAATCCTTTGGAAATAAATAGGCCATGTAAGACAGAATAACCTTGACTCTGCTGAGCAGATAAGAAGGGAAGAGAGGCAGATTCAGAGAGAGATCTCATAAATATCTCATAAGCGGTTGGCCACACTAAAGATGAAACTATAAGCCGACAGCCAAAGGAGCAAGAAGAAGAGGTAGGCTCTGAGAGGAAATCCTTAAGCCAGCAGTTATGGGAGGGGAGAGGCCCTACTGTGGGCTATACAGCCTTAGCATTCTGTTACCCAAGCTAAACAGGCTTTGTTTCTTCCTTCTACCATTTTCCCAGACTCTGGTTTCCAAATCTCTAGTCATCCTAGCTGCTCCAGTGGGCACTTTTGAGTTTCCCATTCCTGGCCATAGACACAGACCTCTTCATGTGATCTGACCAGTATAGATAACTGTGGGGCTGCCACCATTCATAACACTGGTACTGTACTTCTCTGTATTGTCAGTGGAAGTTTTATGATCATATTTAACGGTTGTACCTGTTTGTTTGTTTTGGCCCCACCACATGACATGTGGGATCTTATTTCCCTGACCAGGGATAAAACCTGTGCCCCTTGCAGTGGAAGTGCAGTATCTTAACCACTGGACTGCCAGGGAAGTCCCTGTACCTATTGTTATATTGAACTTAGGACACATCTGAAATAGGGTAGCCCTTTGCCTAGTAATGTAGAACCAAGGCAAGAACCTGCAATGAAATCTTAGGCCAGGCTGGCTGCTAATATAGATAAAAGTACACTGGGGCTAGTGAGGTAGTGGTTTCATACTTAGTAGAAACTATGTTGCCCGTGTGTAACATGACTCTTGCTGAGAGATGGAGCTGGCTGAATTCAGCACCTTGGAATTTACATGTGGAATTTAAATAGGAACCTAGATAAGGGTGTGTGAGTGGGTAGATTAGGGTAGACCTTCAAAGAGAGCTAGTGCTATGTGGACAGATGCTTAATGGAAGTCCACTGTGTGACACAGCCACCAGACAAGCTAAATGTGCTATTAGGCTATGTTTATAGAATTGTGGAGTTCAGGTCCTGGGAGGCGAGAGCCCTACTCTGCACTGGTCAGCGCCGTCCAAATGCTGCATCTGCAGCTGATGTTATCCTTCAAAAGAAGAAAGGATTGGAAATGAAAGGAGTCAAAACCGTGTCCTGTGGGAATAGTTGGAAGAACTGAGGCTGTTCAGCTGGTAAAAACAAAGCAGAAAAAGCAATACTCTTAGAAAAAGCATTAAAGCATTTTAAGGTTTTCAAATGCCTAAAGGACTAGAGTTAAGGAAGGAAAGATGGATAGACTTCATAGTACCTGTGGCTTCACGGGGAGGAACCAGGGCCTTTGGGTGGGAGTATGGACATGCTTCTGCCTCTGGAGTCCATTGCCTCGTGTTTCCTGTGGCAGCAGTTCTTAAATGGGGCCAGAAGCCAGGCACCTAGAAGACACATTGCTCTTTGCAAAATGCCACACTCTCTGTAGAGCAGGAGCTAGTTACAACATTCCAGCATTAAACATGACTCTATTAAGTGTGTGTGATATAAACATGCCCCCCAAAATTTACTGTGGAGCTTAGTATGAGCAGCACTTTCCTAGTTGTCTGTTATTATGTGTTTCTAATCTTTCCTCTCTTTCAAGGTCAATCAAAAATGCCATGTTTCTCATGCATTCTTTCCTCTCTTTCAATAAGATATGAATTCTCCATTCTACTTATCCTGTGGCCTTAATCCATTGTCTTTGTGTGAAGTTTATGGGTACAATTGTCTTATCGTTATCTTCAATTCCTTGTTAAGGTAGATGCAAAGATGTTTCCAAAACACCTGAACCCCACCTTGTGCAATAGGTTGGGAAAATAATTTGTGCCTACGTTACAGATGTGCCAGCAGAATTCCACAAGGATAAATAGACTTAGCCATTGCCCAGCTAGGGGTTGGCATGGCTGAGACTAGAATTCAGGCATCCTGTCTCTTGGGCCCATGTTATTTCCCTCACAATCTGAGCTTAAGTTCTTCTGTATCAACTTAAATTTCTTTGCTTGTTTTTAAGGCATCTATACTCTTTTTCCTTCATCTAGTCATACTTTACCATTCATGCCAACTTTCTTCCCAGTAGGTCCAGCAAGGCTCTCCCTTCACCTCCTTTCATCTACTGGCATCTTAAGGTGTCCTCTCCTATTAAATATTCTCTCTCCTCTCCTTCTAAGCCTATTCCATTTTTTCCCATGCTTCAGAAATCCATATAAACTCTTCTTCCCCAGGAAGCCTTCCCTGACTGTTGTACTGAGTTCTCAACCAATCCCCAAAGCTTCTAACCTCTACCATGTAACTTGATACATATAACATCCTGATTTGCAGTGTCCACTTATGATGCATTGTGAGTCTCATCACCCAACTCCCCGCCCCCCAACTCCCCACCCATTTTTAACTCCTGGATGGATGGCTTCTACTCCCAAAGCTCACAATTTGGCAAAGAAGAAACTTGCTCTCGTGAAACAAAACTATGGAAGACTATAGCTGCATCCTTTAAAAATGAGTAAGAGTGGGGAGGTTGCAAGGTGAGAGTCCTACTCTGCACTGGTCAGCGCCGTAAAGGAGGAAGGGAGCAGGAGAAACCCAGAGGCGGATGACTAGGTGGGACTTCATTAGCAGAGTATATGGAACATGTAGGGAATTATGAGAGATTCAGGGGGATACATGAATTAGGATACTCATTTGTGATTCAAAAAATAGCTTTTGAGCAC
Source organism: Neotragus moschatus (assembly GCA_006410615.1). NCBI lineage: Eukaryota > Metazoa > Chordata > Mammalia > Artiodactyla > Bovidae > Neotragus > Neotragus moschatus. Next base: position 716,655 of record SJYA01001213.1, on the reverse strand, counting down.
CTCAAAACACTATACCAGACCCAAGGAATGATATGGTAAATAAAGCAAACATGGGCCCTGCCATTATGAACTGGCAATCCAGTGGGAAAGAGAGATGTCAAACAGATAAGATGCACAAACAAAATTACAGTGGCAAACTATGACGAGAGAGAACAGATAGGAACAAGGTAGCATGAGAGAAAAATAAAGCTTCCCACCTTAGATTGGGGGTGTCAGGAGAGGCTCCCGTGAGAAAGTGATGTTTGAGCTCAGACCACAGGATGAGAAGGAGCTTGAGTGCTCTGACAAAGAGTGACTTACTAGGACTTCCCTGGTGGTCCAGTGGTTAAGAAACTGCCTTGTGGTACAGGAGCTGCAGGTTTGATTCGTGGTCCAGGAATTTAAGATCCCACATGCCACAGGGCTGTGCTACTCATCCTATTGAGCCCATTTGAGCCCATGCAGCTTCATAGCTAGAGAGAAGCCCACATGCCACGACTAAGACCCACCACAGCCAAATAAGTGAATTAAAAGAAAAAAAAAAAAGATTTAGGGGCTTCCTTGGTGACTCAGTGGTAAAGAATCTGCCTGCCAGTAAAGGGGACATGGGGAGATCCCTGGTCCGAGAAGATCTCACAGGCCATGGAGCAACTAGCCCATGCACCACAACTATTGAGTCCATGCTCTAGAACCCGTGNTGAGAGAGAACAGATAGGAACAAGGTAGCATGAGAGAAAAATAAAGCTTCCCACCTTAGATTGGGGGTGTCAGGAGAGGCTCCCGTGAGAAAGTGATGTTTGAGCTCAGACCACAGGATGAGAAGGAGCTTGAGTGCTCTGACAAAGAGTGACTTACTAGGACTTCCCTGGTGGTCCAGTGGTTAAGAAACTGCCTTGTGGTACAGGAGCTGCAGGTTTGATTCGTGGTCCAGGAATTTAAGATCCCACATGCCACAGGGCTGTGCTACTCATCCTATTGAGCCCATTTGAGCCCATGCAGCTTCATAGCTAGAGAGAAGCCCACATGCCACGACTAAGACCCACCACAGCCAAATAAGTGAATTAAAAGAAAAAAAAAAAAGATTTAGGGGCTTCCTTGGTGACTCAGTGGTAAAGAATCTGCCTGCCAGTAAAGGGGACATGGGGAGATCCCTGGTCCGAGAAGATCTCACAGGCCATGGAGCAACTAGCCCATGCACCACAACTATTGAGTCCATGCTCTAGAACCCGTGAGCCATAGCTACTGAACCTGGAGCACCTGGAGCCCATGCTGTGCAACAAGAGAAGCCACCACAATGAGAAGCCCGAGCTTTGCAACTGGAGAGTAGCCCCTGCTCGCCTCAACTAGAGAAAAAATGCCCACACAGCAACAAAGACCCAGCACAGCCAAAGACAAATTAACTAAATCTTTTTTTTAAAAAAAAGATTTAAAGGGCACTTATTTGAAAAAGTGAAACATGGAGGAGTCAATCCAGCCACTCCCCTGTTGATGGCACAGCTGATGATTGTGCTGCCCACTTTGTTGTGAGGCTGGAAAATCATCCAGTTGTGATGTGTAACATTTAGTGAGAAATAGTTCTGCTGATGAAGAACTCCTGCCTGAGTCTTCCACCATTGGATGACTTGCATGCATCCTCTTGGAGATGAAAAAATATATATCAGGAGTATATATCAGAGGGTGATGAGCTCTTAGAGGAAGGGAAGAGTGTCAACTTCGATGTCCAGTTCTTTGTCTGTCAGGCATGGGGTTCACATTCTCCTTAGCACAAAAACCAAATGCTACAAGCTGATCTGTCCAGGGGCAGGCATGCCTCTGGTGGGAAAGCCAGCAGTCACATTGACATGTTAATTGCAGCTGCTGGTGAGAAGGACCTGCCTGCAAATCCCAAAGGGGTTCCCTGAGGATTTCAGCTTCCAGAAAATCCTCTCTGCTCTCAGCAGGTCTGCTGCTTCCAGCCCTGGCTCAGAGGAGGTCATAAACTTAGAGGATAATGGGGATCATGATGTAGGAAGGTGGTGGCGGCTGGTAAGTAGTTTTGGGAAGAGGAGGGAACATTATTACATGGAGTCAGGGAGGGAGATCAGGCTGGGGAATGATATTCAAGATAGAAAACCCTGGCACCAAAAAGAACCCGTCAGCAACCAAGATTTGCTCAGCTGTCAGCCTCTCCATCAACTTCCTGATGGAACTTCATGTTTCAGAGCCTTCATTTGCCAGGGGCAGTGCTGCAGCAACCAGGTAGTCTTAGGGAACTCCAGGAGAGGAATTGGTCTGCGTATCCTTGAGTGGGGTGTGTGTGTGTGTGTATAGAGATCAGGGAGAGCTAGTGAGGGGCATGGGCCTCAGGGCAGGAGCTGTGCACAGCCCTGGTAGGTAGTTGGCTGGGCATATTCCAGCTCTAGCCCTTTTGTTATGACCTTTGGCCAAGCTCCTAATCTTTTAAACTATTTATAAAATAAACATAATATCATATATATGAAAATGAACTGCAAATTACTGCGTCATTTCTGATCTAAAGGTTGATGGTGATTAAAAGACTGGTGATTTCCATTTTTTGCCAGTGCTTCCCAAGAGAATTTTTATAGGAGAAGGAGAGGAGATGGTTTATTATTCTTACCACCAAATGAGGAGAGTCCTTGGCCTCCTTGGTAGGGCCCTGATTAGGCCAGGCTAGAGATGGAAGACTCCATGGACATGAGTTTGAGTAAGCTTTGGGAGTTGGTGATGGACAGGGAAGCCTGGCATGCTGCAATCCAGAGTCAGACACGACTGAGCAACTGAACTGAACTGAGAGATGGAAATGCTCTGTGCTCCCATTGGTTCCCAGAGCAGGTTCTATTGAGTGGGCTTGGGCTGGAGGAGGCTCTGTCCCTGGCCTTCTGAGCCCTGGCTGTTGCATAGTCCTGTTGGTAGAGGGGGCCTTCCTGGAGAACCCCACTACTGACACTAGTGGATGACATCCTGCTTTCATTTCAGCTCAAAGGCCAACTCTCAGGGTTCAGGAAACATTTGAAAAAGTCATGTTGCAACTATACTCCCCACAGGTCAGTGGGCTGGAGAAGGAGGCAGTTTCTAGTCTGCAGACTTTCTCAAAAATGTTAAAACATTTTGTCATGGAAAATTCGAAACACATATAAAGTGGAGAAAAAGGTAAAGTGAACCACTCGAGTTAAATCATTATCAACCTAGGACTAGTCTTGTTTCATCTGTACCCACCCACTGGATTACCTCCAATAATTATTTCATCTGTAGTCCTCTGTCTCCGGTATTTCTGCAGAGTGGTAATTAAACCTCAAGGTCCAATCAGATTCTAATTCAACTTTTTTGTGAAGGATACTTCCAAGGTGGTGCTCTGTATTTCCCATTGCATCATATCAGGAGGCACTGGACACATGGCTATCCCACATTTTGTGTTGTTTGAATTGATTAGTGGTGTAGTTAGCCTGATATCTCCATCACAATAGTTCCTCTTCAGCCTTTCACCTAATGTTTTTAGCAGCCATTGAAGGCTATCCCCTCAGTTGATTCTTAACTTTTTTTTTTAAGTTTATTTTAATTCAAGAATAGTTGATTTCTCCTGTGCCTCAGATGGTAAAGAATCCGCCTGCAATGCAGAGGACCCTGGTTCGATCCCTGGGTTGGGAAGATTCCCCTGGAGAAGGGCATGGCAACCCACTCCAATATTCTTGCCTGGAGAATCCCATGGACAGAGAGCTACAGTCCAAAGGGTCTCAAAGAGTCGGACATGAATAAGCAGCTAAGCACATATAGTTGATTTACAATGTTGTGTTAAGGTCTGCTGCACAGCAAAGTGATTCAGTCATATCTAGGAACTAAAAAGCCTCTTGATGAAAGTGAAAGAGGAGAGTGAAAAAGTTGGCTTAAAGCTCAACNAGAGGTGGGAGGCACTCAGCCAGGACTGAGGCATCAAGGGAGCAGGCTCAACCGGGCAAATAGTCTTGTGTAGGTGCCAAGACAAAGAAGCCCCTAGAATAGAGTGGGACACTCCAGGGCAGAGGGGTAGAAAGTGCTGGCCAGAGCAAGTGGGCCAGCGGGCTGTGGCCTAAAGCTCAATAAGAGGAGAGGACCTTGACCTCTGATGGCAGGAAGCCCCTGCTATTTCCTGGCTGCAGGACTCAGACTGAAAGCTAGATGCCCTGGATCAAGGACTGCTATTTACCTCCCTGAACTTGAAGGCCATTCTCTTTCCCAGGTCCCAGCTTATCCCTACGGGGGCCTAGAAAGTTGGGCCAGACAGGAAATGAAGAAAACTAAACTTACTCATCTTCTCTTCAGCTTTTATCTGAGATGGAAAAGAATCTATGTTTTAAAACTGGGCATTAAATAGTATTACAAAGTGATTTCTATGAGGGTGTATGTATATATGATAAGAGCTACCCTTTATTGACTGCTTACCATATGTCAGGGCCTAGGCTAAGCACTTTATCCCATTTAATTCTTCCAACAATCCTGAGAGATGGGTACTGTTACTTTCCCCATGTTGAAGATGAAAAACAGACCCAGAGATATAAGAAATTTGATTAAGACCACACAGATAAGTAAATGGCAGAGCTAGGGATTACTCATGCTTTTAACCACTGTACTCTACTGCCTCTTACTGACACTCACATGGGTGTGCACACATACATGCACATACATGCACATACACACACACACACACACACACACACACACACAAGTATCCAGGCTGTGTGCCAGGAGGTTTACATTGGATATAGCTCCAGACGATTGGATTAAGGGTGATGGTTTTTTTCTTCTTCTTTTCTGCTTATCTGGACTTTGTACAATGACTACACATTCCTCTTGAATTCAGAAAAAGAAAGAAAGACTTTATTTATTTAACTTTTGATGTTCTTTGCCAAATTTCTGTAACGTCCAGGATGGGAACAAAGAGGTACACTCTGCTCAAGCGCAAACAAAGGAGACTACCTTTGCTGCAGCATACAGGCTCTGCAGTGACAGTATAGAGAATCTGGGATTTGTGTATATGTGTGTGTGTGTCAGCATGTGTGTGTAGCAGCCACTGAGGCAGAGGGAGGAGCCGCCAAGCTGTCTAGGGATGTGTCACAAGGAGAACTTTCTCCCTTCCCTCTGGCCACCTTGTCCCTGAGCCAGGCTCATTTGGTCCTGAGCTTCCACAGTGACTGGGAGATATTTTCTCTCATACACACCAGTATCCTCAAACTCACCCCTTGTTGCAAAGCTGGCCAGGGAGTCAGGCTGCTGGCATGAAGCCCAGTCTGCAGCCATAGAGAGTGATTAGAGTCATGCTGGAACTACTTCAGGCTGTGTGGGCCATGGGTCCAAGCAGGCAGTTGGTATCAGGGATAAGCAGAGAGCAGCCAGAAGCATTTAAGGTTTGCATTAACTTACAGGCAGGGCTCTCGTTCAAAGTCACCAAGGTCTTCAGGTGACGGCAGTTCAGGACCCTGGACAGCTCCTAAAAGAGCCTGGTCCCTGCCAGGTCTGAAAAGTCTAGGTGCCTGAGTCCTTCAGGCACTTACTTATTTGATGCCGAGCAGCTTTCCTGCACGTGTCTCTAACTGTGAAAGGGGTCTGGCCTCTTCTCTTTCTAATAGTAGTCCTATGGATCCAGGGACTCCCCCTTAATTCCTCCAGCCCCTGCCCCATCCCACATCACCCCCATACACATCTAGCCAGACTGAGCTCTCTGTTGAGGTCTCCATCACTGTGAAAGTGACATAAGCCTTCAAGACAAGCATGTCCTATCCTGAGCTGTCCTTGATCAGGATATATTACCCTGTTACCTCTGGGCTGTACGACACTGAGTGAGTGGGGGTCTGGGAGTGGTAAGAGTCTAGTAGAACAAGAAATGTGAAAAGAGCTTTCGTCTCTAATAGTCCTGTGCTCCCCTCTTCCGTCTGAGAGTAGAGGATATGAGGCAGGGGAAACATGGGAAGCATGGAGCAGGTTTCAAGGTCTGAAGCTGGAACCTTTCATGAGCTCTCACTGCATCTTCACCCCAGCAGTGGGAAGACACTGGATTTAAAGACGTCTTTTTTTAGGGGAAGGGCATTAACATAAGGTAGAGGGGGGAAGGTGTAGCAAGTAGAAGCAGAAACAAAACAGCCTGTCACCCCAACTCTAGACATGCACATGGCCTCTAGGTAGAGGAGTTAAATCAGCCCTATAGGGAGGTCTCCTCCCTTATGCCTCAAGTCATTTAAAGGAGGGATGTGTGTGAGGTGTCTGGAAGGGCAGAGAAATCATAATTACCTACTAGGGGCTGGATTTTCTAGTTGAAATTCCTCCTCTACCTCCAGGCCCCTTCTATGGGTAAATGAATCAGATACCAGCAAATGAGGTTACTGTGCACTTTAATTGCCTGGGCGGGTCAGGAGGGAAAGTCAGTCTGCCTGCACTGAGCCTGAGTGAAAACACTCAGGGTCCAAACCCTTCCACCAGCCCTGCTCTGGGCCTTCTGCAAGGCTCTCCTCCACTGCTCCCTCTGTATCTCATAGGCTCCCGGGTCCCTGACTGAAGGCAGTGTCTGAGCCCAAATGGCATTACATGCCTTATACTCAGAGAACTTGCTGGTCACTGAAGCAAGTGCTATAGCAGTAGTGAAACCACTAGAGAACTGCAGGGAGCTGCAGGCTCCCTCTCTCAGCACCAGGTAGTCATAATGGACCAGTGAGAGGCCAGAACAGGGAAGGAACATCCAGTGTTCGCTGAGGCCTGGGTGGACCTGGCAGAATTTGGGCTGGAAGGACTCGGGCTAGCCTCCTGGAGATGGGAGCATTAACAATGAAGCAACTGATTTATGGATTAAAAAGGGGATCCGGATCCAGACTGTCCCCCAGCCTGGACCTCTCTTGTCCCTGGAAACTGTGTATTCTGCTTCCAGGAGAGACCCTTACTATGGAGCTAAACACGGGCCTTTGACACACAAGGAAGCCTGGAGAAGAAATGAGAGCAGATGAAGACTCTGCCAGATCCCAAGAGAGTTGTTTTTGTTGGGTTTTGTTCAAGTAGAACAGGCCTAACCTCAGCCAGGGCTTGCTTTTGGCTCTTCTCTCAGGGGCAAAGGCGCCCCATGTTTGCCTTCCTTACACTTGATGCTCTGTAGTCATTGTTTTCCTTAGGAGCAGTGATTATGTGACCACAAACCTTACTAAATTGAATACAATCCTGAGTATTCAGAAGAAGAAACAGTTCAAGACTCAGGGGAGGGAGCAGCTGGCTGGAAAGAACGGCTCATGAATTCTGATCCCAGGGCTGCCATCTGGCATCGACCTGGGACAACTCATTTACTCTTTGCCCTGGAGGCTCTTCCTAGAATCTCAGGGCCTGAATAAAAACAGACCTGTCTAGACTCTCAAAGTCAGTGCAATCCACAGGCCCCACTCTGCAGCCAGAGGCTGTGTTTATGTTCAGGGAGATTTTTCATGTTTTTCTTTGCCATCTCCTTGCCCTTAAGTCTGACTCCCAAGAGCTCCCCTGCCTTGGGTGGTTCATGCCTGGTACACATGACTGCAAGCCCTAGGTTGTCAGAAAGCACTCTGAACAGACGGAGGAGCAGAGCAGCGCCCCCCCACCTCCCTCCAAAGGGCTTTCTGATGGTTGGAATGCCAGGCGGGCTCCCTCCCACTCCTCTGACACTTGACAGTAAGAGCTGGGCCTTACTCATATGGTGACAGATATGCTTATCTGCAAGCAGAATCTGAGCCTGGCCCTTGAGTCACATAGAAAGCTGTGTCTGCTCAGCTAAGAATGATCAGTCTCCATGAAAAGGTGACTGAGAGTGGAGCTGCTGCTTCGACCATGAACCTTAAGTGAGTTTTTAACAAGGTCAGGCCTTCAAGTGAGCAAGTGAGTAAAGGTTTGGGGGATTCCTACTTTGGCTGTTCTCCAAAATAACTTCCTGAAGGGGAGTCTTTCACCTACAGAGATGAAGTGGTCCTACAAAAAGCACAGAATGCCACCTCTGTCTGAGGCGCTATTAGACAAGGCCCTGGCACCACCTGGCAGGCCACCAGCCCTTTGCCACCTTTCTGTTATAGAAATATCCTTGCTGCAGCTTCATACCAAGTAGAAGCAACCTATTTGTCTGCTATCAGATTATGTCTGTTCCTTCTGCATGCTAGGCACTGGGAGGATATGGCGGAGGCTGGCATGGTCCCTGCTTTCTTAAATATTTGTTAAGCAATAAATTATACAAATAATCATTAGAGTAAAATTTGACAACTGCAAGAAAGAAATGTATGAGGGGAGGGACTAAGAGAGTATATTGTAGACAGACCTAATGTAGGGAACACCAGGGAACCTGGTGTTCATGGGAAGCTACTTTAAAAAAAATTATTTTTAGTTGCACTGGGTTTTCCTTGCTATGCATGAGCTTTCTCTAGTTGCAGCAAGTGGGGGCTACTCTCTAGTTGGGCTTCCTGGGCTTCTCACTGCAGTGGCTTCTCTTGTTGTGGAGGCAGGCTCTAGGGCATTCAGCCTTCAGTAATTGCAGGTCCCAGGCTTTAGAGCACAGCCTCAATAGTTGTTGCGCACAGGCTTAATTGCTCCACGGCTTGTGGGATCTTCCCAGACCAGGGATCAAACCTGTGTCCCCTGCATTGGCAGGGAGATTCTTAACCACTGGACCACCAAGGAAGTCCCAGGGAGCTACTTTTAAGGGGTGATGTGTCAGCTGATCCATGAAGGACAAGATCTAGCCAGAAGGGGAGCAGGAGCAGGATGGGGTGGGGTAGGGGTTGGGGATCTTGGAGCACCATTAGAAATAAAGGAGACCTGTGATGCAAAGTGTAGTAAGCCTGGGGAAAAGTGCCTGAGATGAGGTTGGGGAAACAGAAGGGAAGGCAAGTAACTGCTTCTTTGCCTTCATCCTGGTCTGAATAACTCCTTTCCAAAAAAGGTGGGAGGGTAGTTGAGATCCACTCAAATTGCTAGGGCATTCCCCCACGAGAGGCTGGTTCCATCTCCCTAGCTCAGGGCGCACTCACAAGAACACTCAGGAGAGGCCCTCACGTGGGGTTCACACAAATAGACTGATCCTCACAGCCCAGAGGAGGTGGGAGAGAGGAAGCAAGAAAGACTTGACACCTACTTTCCCTACAAATCCTCTCTGTAAGTTTCTGCACTGCTTTGAACTATTTATTACTATATGACAGAAGCCATTTCCCTATTTAGATGGTTCTGCTGGGAATTCCACGCCATCACCCCCCTCTTGAGGACGGAGATTTTAAAAAAAGTCATCTTCCAAGATTTTATACTTGGATTTCAGAAACTAAATTACATTACTATGTCCGGTGAGACGGCGCCATTGCCTGTTCCTATCTGTGTGCTCCAGGCACTGTGAGGCCGATAACATCAGTGAGTCGAAGCAGCTCAATCCAGACAATTTGCAGCTGGCTGGAACTGGGCCAGAGGGGGGTGGGTGGCACAATTATCTCAGAATCCAGAGTAGCCCAGGGTCGACTGTACTCTGTGACCCAGGAGTTTTCAGTTCTTCCCACAGACCATCAGTTTTCCTACCTATACAGAAAGAACTGTCCTAGTCCCAGCTACATGTAACAAGGAGTGGAGAATTATGCTCTTAAACATCGCAATAGGATAAAATCACCAGGGAGCCAATGCTTTGGTTTTCATTGGAGTAAAAGATAGAAGGGAGTAGGGGAAAGAGTAGAGGCCGTAATATCACAAGGCAGATTCCTACTGCCTGTGAGATTATGTGTCCATATAATTTCATCCCTGGTAGCTCAGTTGGTAAAGAATAGGCCTGCAATGCAGGAGACCCAGGTTTGATCCCTCTGTTGGGAAGATTCCCTGGAGAAGAAAATGACAACCCACTCCAGTATTCTTGCCTGGGAAATCCTTTGGACAGAGGAGCCTGGCAGGCTACAGTCCATGGGGACACAACTTAGTGACTAAACCACCACCACCATAGAAGCCAGAAGGCTTCCTAGGTGGCACTAGTGGTAAAGAACCTGCCTGCCAGTGCAGGAGATGTAAGAGATAAGGGTTCTATCCCTCGGTCAGGAAGATCCCCTGGAGGAGGGCATGGCAACCCCTCCAGTATTCTTGCCTGGATAATCCCATGGACACAGGAGCCTGGTGGGCTACAGTCATGGGGTTGCAAATAGTCAGGGGAGACTGAAACAACTCAGCACACAGACTTAGCACACATGGAAGCTAAAATACTCCTGAAAAATGGTTATTCTGGGCTGCTTAGAAGCCAGATGAGGCTAACTTTGTAACTAACTTTCTGACTGCTATAAGATTGTAGAGTGAAGAAAAAAGCATTATTCCCCTGACAGGGAATATAGGAATATTTGGAGCTTCCTTTCTTATTGTAACCAAAATTTAACCCTACAGAACAAACATTCCTTTCACAGCAAAAAATTTTCAGCTTGTTGGGTTGTTTCAAATGTATCAAATAGCATAAAACATTCCTTCAACTCTGGCAGCATTCACAGATCTATTTTTGTAAATAGCCAAACACAGTCTCTTCATTTTCCAAACTTTTTTTTTTTTTTTCAAGATACAGTAGGCCCCCAAAGTCAAGGTTCAGGGAGAAGTCAGTCCAACCTCATTGGATTTGCCAGTCCTCTACCCTAGCACAAGCATGGCTCTCCTGTACTTCAGTGCCCCGGGCACTCACTCACAAGTTCTGGTGTTTGGTTGCAGGAGACACAGAAACTAGGGTCTATTATATCCACTCTGTACTATTCCCTAACTTTTCTCACAGTTTAATTCAGTTCAGTCGCTCAGTTGTGTCCAACTCTTTGCAACCCCATGGACTGCACCACGCCCAGCTTCCCTGTCCTTCACCATCTCCTGGAGCTTGCTCAAACTCCTGTCCATTGAGTCAGTGATGCCATCCAACCATCTCATCCTCCTGCCTTCAGTCTTTTCCAGCATCAGGGTCTTTGCTAGAGTTGGCTGTTTGCATCAGGTGGTCAAAGTATTGGACCTTCGGTTTCAGCTCCATCCTTCTAATAAATATTCAGGATTGATTTTCTTTTGGATTGGCTGGTTTGATCTCCTTGCAGTCAAGGGACTCTCAAGAGTCTTCTCCAACACCACAGTTCAAAAGCATCAATTCTTCAGTGTTCAGCCTTCTTTATGGTCCAACTCTCACATCTATATATGACTACTGGAAAAATCATAACTGTGATTAGATGGAACTTTGTAGGCAAAGTGATGTTTCTGCTTTTTTATACTGTCTAGGTTTGTCATAGCTTCTCTTCCAAGGAGCAACCGGTCTTTTAATTTCATGGCTGCAGTCACCATCTGCAGCGATTCTGGAGCTCAAGAAAATAAAGTCTGTCACTGTTTCCATTGTTTCCCCATCTGTTTGTCATGAAGTGATGGGACTGGATGCCATTTTCTTAGTTTTCTGAATGTTGAGCTTTAAGCCAACTTTTTCACTCTCCTCTTTCAGTTTCATCAAGAGGCTCTTTAGTTTTTCTTTGCTTTCTGCCATAAGGGTGAGTGATGTCATCTGCATAAGAAGGGTGTCTGATTAGCAATTATTAACAAATCAGGAGTTCCCTGGTGTTCCAGTGATTGGGACTGGGTGCTTTCACTGCCATGACCCAAATTCAATCCCTTGTTGGGGAACTAAAATCCTGCAAGTCACACAGTGTGGCAAAAAAAAAAAAAAAAAAGAATTTTTTTTAAGAAATAAAAAGAAGCTATAGTATGTTAGCGGAGAAGGCAATGGCACCCCACTTCAGTACTCTTGCCTGGAAAATCCCATGGACAGAGGAGCCTGGTGGGCTGCCGTCTATGTGGTCACACAGAGTCGGACACGACTGAAGCGACTTAGCAGCAGCAGCAGTAGCAGCATAGTATGTTAGAAATAAAACTATTAAGAAAATAAAGTCAAGCAGTTCTTTAATTTTACCTTACTTTTGCCAAAACGTATTATTGAAGGTATTCAGAGTATGAGACCCTGATCACTAAATAATCACAGTCACTCAGAGTATAGCTTCTGAGACTGAGCTTCCACTGGATGTTCATAGTTGATGGAGCGGGTATTCAGGTTCTAGAAAAATCTCAGTGCAAGCTGTCCCCCTTGAATCCCTCTGCCCCAGATTCCTAGGCTGAGGTCTGTGCAGGCTTCCTGCCAAAGGACTAGGAACCCAAGGATCTTTGCTGTTTTTGCCATCTCATGGGGGGCATCCTAGGACTTGGGGCAACTACACACCCCTCTGCTTGCTGTTATTTTGAGGTTGGTCAGACCCCAGTTAGAACACCTTGCCTTCAGCCACTTTTGCCTACACTTCCAAGAAATAGCAAATCTGCCTTGATCTCTGGACCATGGCTGGACTTCTCTACTGAAGGGTTTCTCTCTGTGGGGAGTCTCAAGCTTCCCAAAGATCAGACCCATAATTGCTGAGAACAAAGTTAAGTTTTTGCCAAAGTGTCAGCAAACCAGAGAACAAGCACTATGTCTTAAGTTCTTTTTCTGGATGTCTTTGAATAGCTCCCCCTTCTCTGTTGGCTCTTTCACCCAGTCTTAACCATCCCTTAGTCTCATTGTCCTTCTCAAGACCATGTCCTTCCCTGACGTCCATGACATCAGCCTCCCCTTGCTCCCCTGTCTGTCTGACCACAGCTGTCAGTCGTCTTCTACTCCACCCCCTTCAGCTTTGGTGTTGGCCAAGTTCTTTCTTCCCACCTTCATATTTACAGTCACACATACACACACCCCTGCACAAAACAAAATCATTAAACTTACTCTTATTTCTGTTTCTCTGTTATTTGGTGGTATCACAATTCACTCAGGCACCTGAGTCAGGAAAAAACTTGGGAGTCATTCTAGCCAAGGTCTTTCCCTCAATCTCAGATGCAATCAGCCACTGAGTCCTGACAGTTTGACCTCGATGTGCTTTTCTTCTGCATCCCCTTTGCTCCAGCCCCACTGACTGCCTTTTGCCAGCTTTTATCACCTCTTGCAATGCCTCTTATCTGGTGCCCTGCCCCTAGTTTGCTCATTTCTTCGTATTCTCCCACACCACTCCCAGAGTGATCTATTTCTATAAATCTAACAATGGGCTTAAAATCCTTCAATTGCTCCCCATTATTTCCAGTTAAAGTCCAAAGCCCTGAACAGGACATACAAAGCCCTTCGTGATTTTAAGCCTTCGTCCCATTCTAGTCCCATCATCTCCCACTTCACTCCTACATGTGATATCCCAGCAAGATTGAGCCGTCCCTTCTGCCTGCCGTATAGTCATACGTGTCTTCTTCCCACCCCTTTTTCTTTTTTGTTATCTATTCCTTTCTTTTTTTAATTAATTTTTATCGGACTATAGTCGCTTTACAATATTGTATTAGTTTCTGCTATATAACAAAGCAAATCAGTCATGTGTGTCCATATAGCCCCTCTTTTTGGATTTCCTTCCCATTTAGGTCACCACAGAGCACAGAGTAGAGTTTCCTGTTCTCATTAGTGATCTATTAGTGATTTGTACATAGTAGTGTATGGATGTCAATCCCAGTCTCCTACTCATCCCACTCTCCTCCTTTCCTGCTCCTTTCTTCATCTGGTTTGCATCTGCCTCCTACTCATCCTTCATGCCTCAGCTTTCTTTGAAGAAGTCTTCCCTGATTCCCAGTGGGATAGATGCTTCTGTCTTATGTCCCTAAAACACTCAACACAGACTTCTTTCTGTTCTAGCCCTTCTTGTATTCTTAATATTAAAATTATCTGCGCATTCATTTACCTTACTTACTGGCCTGTGAGCTCTTCATGGGCAAAGGCCATATCATCTTTGTATCAGCAGCACCCAGCACAGTACCTAGAATGTAATATAAAGTGCAGGACCTGAACTGAATGAGCGGCTGAGACCTTTTTGTCTCCCTTTCTTGTACTGCCCTCTGCATTCCTCTCATGGGCTTAGCACTCTCAGCTCCCAGGGATTTTTCCTGCTTGCTGCTTTCTGCCAATCTCTCTTTCTCTCTCCATCTTGAGTTATTGACAGCTTCCTGGCTCTAATACTTTCTTCCTATGGAGAACTCATTGAGCAGGAGGCCAATGATCAGAAAGCATGCATGATTTTCTCAAGAGGAGCTCTGAAAGTGTGCAGAGCACTAGAGATGTGATTAAACTAGTGCCAGCCTTTGAAGTGCCTGCTTTACAAGACAACAGTCCTTCAGCTAAGTTCTAATGTATTGTTAATCTCATAACTTCATCTTGATGTCTCTGAGGAAGGGCTAGGATATTTTAAAATGAGCAAATTAGGTTCCAATCCTAGTGCTTCCACCTTCTAAGTGTGAATTTGAACATATTGCTTTATACAACCTGGCTCTTCATTTCTAAAATGGGAATATTTACCTTACTTGGTCTTTTTGGAGGATTAAATTAGACAACATACATAAAGCACCTAGAACCATAACTATTCATAGAGCAGATGTTCGAGGTAGTAGCTTAAAAATTTGATAAATTCCAGAAGAACCACACCTGGGCTAAGCTGTTCTGAGCAGCTCCCTGCCTGGTCCCAGCCAGAGGTCTTATCAGAGCTGCCTCCAACAGTCCCTAATCTCCTCCCCCACCAAGTCTTCATTCTCTCTTCACACTAAGAATTAACCAGATTAAGCCTGGGGCAGAGAACACTCTGAGGGGCTGCCCGGGCATGGTGTCAGTGTAGAGGGGCTGGCCTAGAGCCCTGCTCTTCAAAGTGTGGTCCCTGAACTAAGAACACTGGTATCACCTTGGAGCTTTTGTGAAATGTGGATACTCATGATCATGTTCCTCTCCCGACCTACTGAGACCCTCCTTGGTAGCTCAAATGGTAAAGAATCCACCAGCAATGCTGGAGACCTGGGTTCGGTCCCTGGGTTAGGAAGATCCCTTGGAAGAGGGCACAGCAACCCACTCCAGTATTCTTGCCTGTAGAATCCCATGGACAGAGGAGCCTGGCGGGCCACAGTCCATAGGATTGCAAAGAGTTGGACACAACTGAGACTCTGACACTTTCACTTTCCAGACCTACTGAATCAGAAGCTACATTTATACAATATTCCCAGGTGATTTGTATGCACATTACTGTTTTAAAAGTACTACCCTAAAGGTACATAGATATGCTCTGTGGTGTGGAAGGATATAAGCTGTAGAGGTGTGTCAGAATGGTCTAGAAGAGATGAAGCCTGCTCAGATGTAATCAGAGCAAAGAAGGCATTCCTCAGAGAGATGGGCTGCAGAGCTCTAGGGAGCTCATTGAGTAAGTGTTGATTATTTGTTGTTTCAGGATCCCTACCTGTGGATGCCTCAGGATTGAGGTGGTAGCCTTGAGTTATCCATTCAGCATGACAGTGCCAGCCAGGGAGTGACAGGTGGGCCCAGGGAGCCCCTCTAGCAGGGACTCCACAATCAATCTAGCTTTGCAGAGGAGTATTGTTTCCCTCTAGAGACGCATAACCAGCAAATGGCTGTCTTCACAGCTGAGATCTTGCCTTGAGCTTGGGCTAGTGTAGAACCTCCCCCCTGCCACCCCCCGTGCTCTTCCACCGCCATCTGACTTCTCTAGAGAAACTCAGATAGGGTTCACGAGTCTCTCCCTCCCTTCTCTGACCTCCTCCTCTCCTGGGCTGGGCCCTGAGCCCTCAAGTGACCTTAGCATCGACCTCCCTGCTGCACAAAACAGGCCTGGTGAGAGTGATTGCTGGGGCCAGCAAGGGTTTGTTTCACCAGAGCGACCATATCCCTATCTTAGGACTGTGAATTCATGTTTGCCTTCCCAATGAAAACACTTTCCCGCCACCCACCTACAGCTTCTTGACCCTTCCTTATGGGAGAGTTGTCTGTGCCTTTCGTGGTAAAGGAAAAGCCCCTGATGTACTGAGCCCCTTGCATCTCTGTATTTGACCCACAGAAACAGGATGGACTGGGTGCCCCATTACAGAGTAGGGGTTGTACTAGCAGCAGCATTAAAAAGTAGTGAGAATAAAGTCCTAGCCCTAGGTCTAAACCTCACCAATCATTGCTTTGAGTCCTCTTGCCAAAGTACTCGTTGACCTAAGAGCTGATCCTCTGCTTTGATCAAAGTAAAAGTGCACATTGCTCAGTTGTGTCTGACTCTTTGCCACCCCATGGACTATACAGTCCATGGAATGTTCTAGGCCAGACTACTGGAGTGGGTAGCCTTTCCCTTCCCCGGAGGATCTTCCCAACCTAGGGACTGAACCCAGGTCTCCTGCATTTCAGAGAGATTCTTTACCAGCTGAGTCACAAGGGAAGCCCCCTGATCAAAGAAGAGCCTGACCCTCTTTGTCTGGGAGGATAAACAACCTCCACTGCCATCACCTTCTCCATGCTTCCTCCACCCTTCATGCATTTCTGCTTCTCATGTTCCTCTCTCTGCCTTGAACAGGCTAATTTGTGTGCCTGTCAATTCCCCACCTTTAGACTAATGTCTTCTTGGCTTCCCTGGTGGCTCAGACCATAAAACGTCTGCTAGCAATGCGGGAGACCCGGGTTCGATGCCTGGGTTGGGAAGATCCCCTGGAGAAGGAAATGGCAACCCACTCCAGTACTCTTGCCCAGAAAATTCCATGGACTGAGGAGCCTGGTAGGCTACAGTCCATGGGGTCGTAAAGAGTCAGGCACGACTGAGCGACTTCACTTCACTTCACTTCACTTCACTTTCACTTCTTGGCAAGAACCAGGTCTTGGAATTTTTACCTCCTCAAAATGCATTTTGTCCTGCCTGCCCCCTTGTTGTTGTTCAGTGAACATCAAGTTGTTGTTTTTTTAATAAACAAGTTGCAAGCATTAAGCTTCCCTGGTGGCTCAGACAGTAAAGAATCTGCCTACAATGCAAATTTGATCCCTAGGTCTGCAAGATCCCCTGGAGAAGGAAATGGCTACCCACTCCAGTATTCTTGCCTAGAGAATCCCAGGGACAGAAGAGGCTGACGGGCTACAGTCCATGGAGTCTCAAAGAGTTGGACATTACAGAGTGACTAACACTTCACTTTCAAGCTCACCAATGCTTAACTATTGGGATGACCAAAAAAAGGAAAGAACAGGGGACTGCTCTGGCCAGAGAGATGCAAGTTGTCTTTATTGGCAAAAAGTGGTGCTTGCCAGGCATAATGGAGGCTGGTGAGTTAGATGAGTCTGTAAGGGAGAGGAAAGGCACAGGCAGGAAATGCCACAGAGGGGAGGAGCTGCTTCATACCAGCCCTCCAAGTCCATTGTCCACCACAGACAAGTAGCTCTTACTCTTCCAAGGCCAGAGGAAAGGGGTCAGAGATGGCAGCCCTGGGAAGACATCCATAGACTTCCAGATGACTGCCTTCTTTGGAAACCCAGGAGTCCAGAAGATCATGAGCCAGTGCAGGCTTGGCTCAGTCTCTTGAGTAACTGAAGCTTATCAAACATCCTCAAGTGAGATTTGGAGCCAAGATCCAGATGAAGATCCATCCACAAGCAGTCTGGCGCAGGCCAAATGTCAATGTTTGTTGACATTTCTCTTGTTTCAGCTCCCTACCATGTGCAGGGATAAGGGACCAGTCTCAAGGACTCTCCCAACCAAACACCCTCTATCGGTTCTTTGGCAGCATCTCTCCTTGGTGTTCTGTGCTGCCTTCCTTACACTGGGGAACTAGAATCCATATCCTGGAAAGAAACCAAAGGGTCCTCTGGACCACACTCCTTAAAGCTCCATTATCCCTGAATATCCAATCCCCTTCTTTGCCTCCTTTCGACCCTGTCCAAGTAGAAGGCCCTTAGAACTGCAGATCCCTTGGCCCCTTTAACTCCCTTGATTTTGGAATCATTTCTATGCAAAGTCTCATCTCCAAAGCCTGTGTTGGCCGAAACTGAATTAAATAAGAGAAGGGGCTGCCTCCTCTCCACTGCTCACCCTCATACCATCTTCTTCTGCCTCAGGCCCTACCAGTTAATCTCTTTTTCCCTCTATTTTTTCCCATTGTGGTAAAAAAATATAACATAAAATTTATCACTTCAACCATTGTTGATCTACTTTTTAAAAGAATTTTACACCTTCACCCCTTTCTCCATTAAGTGAGATGATCTCTCCCTAAAGAGATTGAAATAGGAGCAGGTGACGGGGGAGCAGGATGTGGGACTCAAAAACATTTTGGTTCACCAGACTGTAGAGGCTAAGACCTGTGTCTCTGCCCGGTCCAAGGTAAGACAGGAGCCTGCTTAACATCTGGCTCAGAGGATGAGCTTGGGGATAGGGATGAAGTTCAAGGACTAGGCCAAGTCAAGCCTCCTGGAGGAACCAAGGTTTCTCAGTTTCTGGCCCTTCCCCTGTCTGCTGGGTCAGGAGGCTCATTCCCTAGGCCTTTTTGCAGAGGCTTCCCCCAAGCCACTGTTGCTGTCTAGTTGTCCCTAAGTTAAGCATTTGCCCTATCTCCCAAAGGCTTTTTGTTCATAGGATTTCCAGGTGAATAGGAATGACAGAACATCAATGTAGGATAAGCAGCCCTAACCACAGAGAAGGCAAAGCAGGATTCTAAATCATTTTAAAAATTCACAGGTCCCTTGTCTCCCCCAGATGAATCTGGGGCTTCCCTGGTGGCTCAGTAGTAAAGAACCCACCTGCCAATGCAGGAGACACAGTTTAATCCCTGGTCCGGGGAGATCCCACATGCCTCAGAGCAGCTAAGCCCATGCACCACAACCACTGAGCCCATACCGTAGAGCCTGCGAACCACAACTACTGAGCCCTCTTGCTGTGACTACTGAAGCCCAGATGCCATGGAACCTCGTGCTTAGCAACAAGAGAAGTCATTGTAATAGGAAGCCTGCACACTGCAACTAGAGAGCAGCCCCTGCTCGCCATAAGTAGAGAAAGGCCTACGCAGCAATGAAGACCCAGCCTTGCCAAAGATAAATAAATGCAGTTTTCTTTTTAAATGAATCCAGTTCTTTGCCATCCCAGTGCTAACTTCATATCTTTCACCATCCTTTTCTCTCCCTGTTTCTGAGTGGCTATTTTTGAAAACTAAATAATAGGTAAGGGAGTGGGAGCTGCCTGTCTTTCTGGAATAACTCCAGAGCCATTTTGGTTCATTGTCTCACCCCAAATCTGAAAGCAAGAGAGACCTCCTCGGTGAGGTTTGCCTCTTGGACCTGCAGCTTCAGTCCCAGTGCCTGCAGCTGATGTGCACAGGCCAGGGACCAGCTGAAGCGTGGCAGCCCGCTACCTGACAGTACTACTGCTCCATGTAGAGCCTTGCCCAAGCTGCAGTGTAATAGTCTTCTCTCCTTTTGTTCTTAATCAGTGGCTTTAAGTCAGTAATATTTTGTCTGGCAGGTGATGCCCAGAGGAAATTCTATTCTTTGAAAGAAGATTCCCCAGGGGGAACCAAGCAAATAGGACTGGAGAAGAGCTCTCTTGGAAAACAGTAGATAGATGTGATGACCTGAAATATCTTGGTACACAGTGAAAAATAAAATACTAAAAAACCAGCTATAGCTATTGGTTGTGACTAGAGGCATTGTAAATTGGAACAATCCTCTGGGAAAGCAGTTTGGCAGTATGTATCAAGAATCTTAAAAGCATTCACACTTTTTAAATTTATAATAGTGCAATATTGCAAACCACCTAAATGTCCAAAATAAGTGAAGGGTTAAAAAGTTATTTTATGTCCCCTTTATGGATATCATGTAGCCATTAAGCTGATAGTTAAGAAAACTATGTAAAAATATGGAGAGTTGAATATGCCCTAATACTAATTTTTTTTAATATAGAATATAAGATACAGTATGTTTTTCTTTAAATGTTGTTCTATGAATAATTATTAGAATATACTTTCTGGTTATAGTAACAAAATCCAACTTAAGCTAGTTTAAGCTAAAAAGATGACTAGACTGTAAGGACACTAGATTTTCTCCTAATACAAGAGGAAAGGAAAAGTGAAGTCACTCAGTCATGTCCGACTCTTTGAGACACCATGGACTGTAGCCCTACCAGGCTCCTCTGTCCATGGGATTTTCCAGGCAAGAATACTGGAATGGGTTGCCATTTCCTTCTCCAGGAGATCTTCCCGACTCAGGAATTGAACCTGGGTCTCCCGCATTGTAGGCAGATGCTTTACCATCTGAGCCAGCAGGGAAGTCCAGTACAAGAGGACAGGCATGTAATCAAACCTTAGAGGGTCAGGACAAGTTCTAGAACCAAAACCTGAAACCTAAGGAAGACTTTCTAGCTCTTGTGTTTCTTCTTTCTGAACATCAGCTTTATTCTTGTCTCCCTGCCAGTGACCTTCTCTGCTACCTAATCTATAGTCTTAAGCTTCATGTCTCCTTGTAGAAGCCCCACTTCCGAATTCTGGGGGATGCTCTGATGGGCTCCACCTGGTCTAAGCAAGGATAGGACCACATCGACCTAACAATGTACCTATCTAGAGGCCCATGCCTGTGACCATGAGGACAGGCGCAACACCAGCTTCCAGAGAGGGAAAGCCCCTAGTGTTCCTACTGTAGTATACATAAAAGACTCAGATACACTAGAACATTAACAAAGATTGCCTCAAAGTGGTAAAACTAAATGTGATTTTTTAAATTTTAGCATGTATCACTTTATAATAGAAAAATCTATTAAACTCGCCATGGCTAAAGTTGTTTCTAGCCATGGAGTTCTGCATTTTGATTCTCCCAATGACAGTCACCACAAAGCTACTGAAGCTTGGTGGGTGGTGCTTCTTTTTGGGAATGAATTCCGTCCTGCTGCTGCTGCTAAGTAAGTCACTTCAGTCCTGTCCGACTCTGTGTGACCCCATAGACGGCAGCCCACCAGGCTCCCCCGCCATCCCTGGGATTCTCCAGGCAAAAACACGGGAGTGGGTTGCCATTTCCTTCTCCAATGCATGAAAATGAAAAGTGAAAGTGAAGTCGCTCAGTCGTGTCCGACCCTCAGTAACCCCATGGACTGCAGCCTACCAGGCTCCTCCGTCCATGGGATTTTCCAGGTAGGAGTACTGGAGTGGGGTGCCATTGGAGCTGTTTAAGGAAACAAAAAATCTTCAGCTATACAAAAGACCCCCTTGAATTCTTGAACTCTAGTCCGGCCACGAGAGTCCTTTCTGCTTCCTTCTAGGGAGCTTTGCTTCATCCCATAATGCTCTGAAGAAGTGTGGTATATGTGGAGAAGGTGTGTTTTCTTCCCTACTACCAGCACCCAGTCCAGAGCTGGAAAGGAGTGGCCACTCAGTATTGACTTTGTTTGAACTGAGTCTTCTTATAGAGAAAAATCTTGAAGAGTGAAGAGATTTAGACTGATAAGAGAGGCCTCCCTGAATTAGGCAGGGTCCTCTGACCCCTTTCTTGAATTCAGGCTTCATAGACTTCCCTAGCTTTTCTGTTCTTCACCACCTTGCCTTCCAGATATCCCCCAAAAGACCTTACACCTAACAGAGGTCTTTGTCCTTCACTATAAGTGGGGCCCCTAAGTCCTGGCCAGTTGCCTGGCAGAAATGCTAGCAAAGAGGGAGATAGGGGATAAAAGTGGGAGCTCCCCAACCATGGTACTCACAGGACTTCAGATCCTTCTCTGGAGTAGGAACTGTCATTGGCCAAATGATTCTCATGTTGAGCCAGAGAGGGATGGGAATGCCTTATAGGCTGAATGGACAGCCATCTGCAAGGAAGCCAAGAGGTCTAACCAGTGCCTAAACTGCTACTGAATATTCTTGGACTGGATGTTAGGTTTCTGCCAAGCCATGGGCATTGGACAGAAAGGCATAGAGTTGCATTCTTTTGGATCTCCGTCTAAAATATTGAGATCTAAACATGCTTATTACCACCCACTGCTAAGGATGTTTTGGGGGAGTGGCATAACTCTTCAAAGGAAGTTTCTGAGCTGAACCACTTGTGACAGAAACAGAGTTGGTCTTTGATACCCTATCTTGCTGTCTCTCTGCCCATGAGAGAGTGGCCTGAACTCCAGATCACCCTCTGTTTTCCTTTCTTTCTCAGTACTACCTGTCCTCCTGGCCCTGTTCCTGTTCCTACTCTAAGTCTGTTCTGCTTTCTCCCAGGGGAACTGAACAGGGTACAGACATGATTATTCCGTAGGTAGCCTTTCAGCATTTCATAACTCTGAACTGCTTCCACCAACTCCCTCCTAAAACTAGAGGAAAATTCATGTGTTTTAGGCAAAGAGAGGTTAGATAATGTTGATACAGGCACTTTGCCTTTTCATACCTCATTCTAAATCCATTTCATTTCCCATCTTCCTGAAAATTATTGCTTGAAGGTGAGGACAGAGGTTACCTTTCCTGTGGGAAAGTGAAAATTGAGTCATGTTGTTACCTTGAATCCTCTGCGTTCAGTCCATAAGACAAAGGCAAAATTGTTCAGCACCACGGAGAGTGCCTTTCATCCTGAAGCCAAAATCAAGAGCTGATGAAAGTTGAGGATTTGTAGCTGAAACCCCTGCCAATCTGATCTCCTTCCACTCCTGCCCAGCCACCAAGAGTCCCTCTTTTCCTAAACCCCTTAGCATTTGTCCCCTTCTTTTACTTAACTAGGCTTTTAGGAATGAACTCCCTTAACTTTCCACCCACCTTTCTGTCTCCATGTTATCTGCATCCTCCACCCATCTTCACCTCCCTTTCATTTCAGTAAGGAGGGTTCCTCCTCTCATCTGATTCTGGTTCTATCTTCTCTTGACTCTTCAAAGACCATAGTCCATCGGACATCTCCCTTTCTACTCAATTTTCTTCCCCTCATTGTGAAACAGTGGTCATGTGTTCCCTCCCTCCAAAGAATCCTTCAACTCCAAAACTCCTTCTGACTGTCATTCATTCTCACTCTCTTCTCAGTTTAGGTCCTTGAAAGAACAGCCTGTGTTCACTGTTCCTACTTCCTCATCTCCTATTCCCTCCTACATCCCTTGTAATCTGGGCTCTGTTCTTACCATTCAACCAAAACTCTGTTTGCTGAGATCACCTATGACTTCCTCGCTTCTAAATATTATCTTTATCTTATGGACTCATGTATTAGTTTGACACTGTTTATTTGTTTCACCTGGAAACTGCTTGAATATCTTCCTGGATCTTTTTCTACATCTTGCCTTTCTGCTCCTACTCAATCTTCTTCCACTCATTTCTTAAGGTTGGATGCTCCCCAGGACTCTATTCTTTGTTCCTGTCTGTTTCACTGTGCTTGTTCTCACTGAGGAGGTTTATTCTCCTCTGTGGGCTTCAATTACCCTCAGTCCACAGCTCTTTCTTGAGATCCTGAACCTCAATTCCTACTGACTAATGGTGTCATCTAGTGTCTGGAAGACACTTCAACTGTCCCAAACTGAGCTCATCTGGTTTTCCCTGACCATAGTTATGCCTTCTCCTGCATTGTCTGTTTTAATAATTGCTACAAGGATCCCTTTCCCAGTTACCCCACACAGAAAACTAGGAGTGTCTGGACTCCTTCTACATTTTATCCCTGAGGTCGCCACTCTACTCTCTTTAACATCCTCCTTTATGGCTTTTTATCTTCTGCTTAGTTCAGGTCTCTGTCATCTCTTGCTGGCACTGTTGCAATAGTTCCCTAAATCCCAGTCTCATTTCCTTCCCACCAATCTTCTACATGACTTTTAGAATGTCCTTTTCCATCTCAGATCTGATCATGTTACTCCCCTACTCAAGGCTTCACTGGCTCCTCTGCCATCATCTTCTGAGTAAAGAACAAAATCAAGGCCCATCTTTCAGCATGATCTGAGCCCTGCTGGCCCCACAACTTTATTTCCTGTCACTCTTCATCATCATACCTTCTAGGTTTCAACTGTAGCAAAATATTGACTCTTTCTTGAATATGCAATGCTAGGTTCAGGCTTCTGAGCCTTTGCAGATGTTCCCTGAGCATCCTTCCTCTTAAGATAACTGGGAAACTGATGTTTGGAGATCTTTTCAAAAGTCTTCTTCTGGGAAGTTTTCTCTGACCACCCTCCCTCGGTCCCTTTCCCTCTATTTTTATGGCTCTCGTTACATTTACTGATAATTACTGGGAGCTCCTTATGAGCCCCAGGCTAACCCCTGATAACTAAGTGAGGGAAATGCAGTGTAAGAAAGTGAGGAGAGAGAGGAGACAGAATGCTCCCTGATCAGGCCCCTCCTCACCCTGTTGAGTGAGCATCTCTTCCACAGATATCTCCCCACATAAGCCAGGCCCCAGCCTGGGTGGTGGCAGGGCTGGTGCTGTGGATTGGCCACTGCCAGGGTACACTGTTCATGGCTGTGTGTCCCACAGAGCCTGTACTAATAAAAGTCTCATAGCTATACCACACATAGAGTGTGCTGGATGTAGTATGTATACTAAATACTACTCTAAATGCTTGCATATTAAGCACTAGATTACATAGTCTCACTTTATCCTCACAGAAAACTTTGACATAGGTATCAGTATAAGCCTCACTTTACAGATATAGAAACTAAAGCCCAGATCACATAGCTAGTGTTATAAATGGAAGAACCAAGATTTTTTTTAAAAAATAGTCTAAGTGGTAATCTGTTGAAGCTAGTAATTTGTTTGATAGGTACCCAGGATCTCACTATACTGTTTTCTCTGTTTTCATGTAAATTTAATAAGTTCTATAGTAAAGCATTCTTAAAAGATTGGGCTAAATCAATTTGTTTTAAACTCCCTCCTCCACCTTTCTTTTAAAGCAATAAAACCCTTTCTTCAACCAAAATCTTGCAGAAAGGCTCCTATGTAAGTGAAATCAAAATGGATCTAATCTGGGGATTTTCCTGGTGGTCTAGTGGTTGGGAATCCACCTTGGAATGCAGGGGACGCGGGTTTGATACCTGGTCTGGGAACTAGGATCCCCTATGTTGCAGAGTAGCTAAGCCCCATGTGCTGCAACATGCCTACGGGCCACAAACCAGAGAGCCCACACACCGCATCACAAGATCCCACATGACACAGTGGAAATCCCATGTGTCACAGCTAAGACCTGACACAGCCAAATAAATACATAAAAACATATCTATTCTGGTTTCAGAGAAGCCAGACCCTCTCCTGTTGCTCTTCTCTCGCACTCAGGCCTGCCCAAGGCACATGGTTCAGGAAACACCGTTGAATGAAAGTCACTGGACCAGACTAACTCTGAAGATTCTCCTGGTACTTCTGCCTTCCTCTAGTTATATTGGTTTTGCTCTGGTCATTAGCTGATTTATTCCATCCCAGAAACAGTGAGATTGAGCTATTAATCATCTCCATAGTCTTTGGAGAATTTGCATGCAGGGTTGTAGAAACATGGGCTGCTGTTAGAGATGCATTTCAATGTCTGTCTCTGCTGAGTGTTTATTAATAACCTTGCTAATCACCACTCTACTTTCTGGATCTAGCTAACTCCTGTCAGATGTCCTTGGGGGGCATTTTAAATTTTCCCTGATTTCTTCGAGCCAGATGCTTCCTTCTGCCTGGATTCCTCTCTGATACTTGTATTCATGAATATTTCACATCTAATCTCCCTGATTATATTTCCATGTGGTGGTCATGGTGCATTGGCTGCACTTTCCAGGAAAGACATACAGGAAACCCACAGTGAAGGCTTGAGTTTGCAGGCACAGTGCCAGAATCTTTGTTCCTCCCTCAAAGATGGCCTTCCATCAAGGACAGTGATGGGGAGATGCTGGATGGGACCTCGCAGTCTAGGGCTCTACAAGCTGGCTCTTGACCTAAAGGGACTGGCAGTGTCACTCAGGAATCCCAGTGGCCTTAGGGAATACATGTGGGTCCCCGTGAGCAGAGTCACACAACAGCTTCCCACTCAGGCCCCAACCTTCCTGCACTGGCCCCCTCCAGTGTTGCCGCCCAGGACCTCCAGCCTGAGAGAAGACACTCTGATGGACTCATCTGCATCAAAGAGGGAAAAGTTAGCCACAAACACCCAAGGACCTGAATTCTTGAAGTTAACTGTGGGAGAAGGCAGAGGTGATGGTCAAAGAGCAAGATGAGCCAGGGGCCGTGGTGCCCTGGAAGCTGGGGAGAAACCCTTTCCAATGGACATGGTGTATGTGACATGTGACAAACACTACAGAGAGAGGAAGGGAAATTGGAAATCTGCCAGTGCTTTCCCGGGAGGGCCCCACGGGCACATTTGTGGGTTCTGCCTTTGAGAAGCCTTCACTCAGGCAGCCTTGGCAGTGAGCTTCCCTGCAGCCTAGTGCTCACTGGCTGGTCTCCATGTCCCCTCCAGGCAGCAGTTTTGACCACAGAGAGACATGGATGGGTCACTAGAGGCCTCCTTCTCCAGGGCAGCAGGGTACAGGTGCTGCCAGAGATCAGTCTCCCAAGGAGAAGCCGAGCCAGGGAGGCAGAGGATGAAAGACTTGGAAAGACCAGTGGCTTGGGAAGTTGCCTGGGATGTACGCACTGAGCCCCCAGCACCCCCACCTGTTCTACCCTTCTGTCCCATTCCCCTCAGTGACAGCTAAGGCTGGGAATCAGAGAAGAGGACACAGGCCTGGGTTCTGCCCTCAGGAACTCACAAACCACTGTGGCAACACAGCCCACCCATGCCTTGCACTCTGGATGGCCTAAAGAAACACAGACAAGGCCAGGATTTCCCTCCAAAACATTCTAGACTTTTCCCTTTTCCTTTAGTGGCAAGCATGTTTTCATCCCCCCTGCTTCATTCTAAAGGGAAACTAAACCACCATAATGGCTGCATCAGTTCAGTTGCTCAGTCGTGTCCGACTCTTTCCAACCCCTTCCTTTAATGGTCACCAGAAGCTACCCAGATCCCTGGGCCTGGCCCCACAGGGCCCATCCTCCAGCATTCTCCCTGCCTCTCTGTCTGCTCTCCATGTCCCCAGAGGCAGAATAGGCACAGCCCTGGAGCCTCTCTGCAATCCTCTGACCTTAGGCTTACCACTCTGTGACCCTAGGTGGATGGTTAGGAGGGCAGCATCCTATGTCCAGCATCCTATGACTGGTTATCAGTTTCTCAGGGAGAGGGTGAATGACTCCAGCCCCTTCCAACTGACTGAGGCAGAGTAGGACAAGGCCTTGGATCTGGTAGCAGAGATTTGGGGGTGTTCTAGAGAGAATAGTGAGACTAAAGTAGGACTTGGGGCAGCATAACACCCATAGCAATGGGAAGAAGTCAGTAAAGAGGGCAGCGAGGGAGACCAAAATGGTTCCAGACCCTGGACAATGCACAGAATGCATGCTGTCTTGTTATCTGTAGTGTCCAGCCCTGTCTGGGCAACACAGGACGTGCTGGCCACCGGCTGACTTGCCATTGTCTTCTCACCTGCCATTCCCAGCCAACCACTCAAGTTCTCTCGGGAGACACTCTTTAGGATCCATCTGTGAAATGGAGAAGTTCTCACTAGAACTGCGTGGCTATAGCCTGAAAGTCTAGCCTGGCTCAGCCAGTCAGTTCTCTGGATCCTGGGAAGGGATCAGCCAGAGCTGGGGAAATGGAGAAGGCCCATCTCAAGGAGCAGCTGCTCAAATCTTAATCCAGACTTAAACTCACAGGAACCTAGAAAGATCTTTCTAAACAAGGCAGGGCCCTAAGGAGCATGGCGACTAGTATGGGAGGCAAGAGTAGGTAGTCCTGTGGGTTTAAAGAATCACAGTGGGCTTCCTGGGGGTGGCAGATGACACGAGACTTAAAGGACAGACACTCAGATAGGTGTAAATAAAGCCGAGATCCTCGGCTCTTCCACCCAGCTCCCGATCTTCCTTCTGTAGTAGATGGGTCTATCCCTCTCTTCCTGAACCCCAACCACTGCCAGGGAGAAATACCCACAGAAGACAGGTGAGAACAGCCCCCTGTGTTCACCTCCTAACAGCTCCCTGTCCCCCTGCTTTCTCCCCCAGGACCCAGCCGCCGCCTCCATCTCAGACGGAGACTGTGACGCCCGGGAGGGTGAGTCAGTAGCCATGAATTACAAACCATCCCCGCTCCAAGTGAAGCTGGGTGAGTGTGTCTGGGGGGTGAGGGAGATGTTGGGCATGGACAGGCAAGGTGCGCTGGGCTGGGTCTGCAAAGAGGTACAGCTCAGGCTAGACAATTCCAAGACTAGCCACCAAGTTACTGGCACTGCCAGGTACCTTCTCTCCTGCAAGGCCAAGAGGGAGGTGATAATTCTCTACAGGCGCCCAGAGCTCTAGAGGCATCTCTGGGGCCCAGAAGCCTCCAGGTGTTCTGGGGCATAGCTGCAGGAACCCCGGTGAGAGGGTCAGAAGCCCCATCAAACACTGGACCAGGTTGAGAGGAAGCTAGCTGCCTTAGAAGTGGGCATCAGTTCCTGTGTCTGAGGGCAGAAAGGAGTGAGGCTCCTGAAGCCTGGAATCTGGCTCCTCTCCCCTAGAAGCTGAGCCCCTCTCCCCCTTCCTAGTCAGCCTATCTGGATATCTCCAGATCTTGTTGGCTCCTGTTTGGAGGAACTTTCCCTTAGTTTCTTAATAAACCCAAACCTCTCCTGGCTTCCCAGGGTCACCCTGCCCTTGGGGGTTTATCGCACATCCACTTGAAGTCAGTTTATGCTGCTGCTTGCTCCTTTGAGCCACCTCTCTCCCAGGCACTGCCCAGAGCTCCTGCAGCTGCTGCGCTTGCTTTAACTCCGGTCAACACCACCTCTCTTCCTCAGGGACCATCTCACTCACCCAAGGCTGCCATACATAACAGACTTCTAATTTTAAAAAATGGTTTCAGGAATTCCCTGGCAGTCCAGTAGTTAGTATACCTCATTTCCACTGCCGAGGGCCTAGGTCCAATCCCTGGTTAGGGAACTAAGATCCCACAGGCCATGAGGTGCAGCCATCAATAAATAAATAAATAATTTGTTTTCACAAGTGAAAATATAGCTAACACAGTGCATCCAGGAAAAAGTTAACAGTTAAATGCAGGCCATGATCATCCTTCAGAACTTCTCTGCCATCCCGGCCACACTCCTGCTATCTTTTTCCCCAGGCTCCAACTGCCCATCAGATACTGGGCCCTCTCCTTAGTCCTGAGAAATCTGTTTCCAAACCTTGCTCTGCAGCTGCCAGGACACCTTTTCGGAGTCCTGCTATATTATTCAGCTTTTCTTTTTTCCTTTTAACTTGCTTTTCTCCTTCCAGACCAAATCCAGGGAGCCCCTCAGGCTGTTTTTCTAAACAAGGGAACAGTCCTCTCAGTGGAATTTGTTCATCTTCCCAGGACAGGACCCCAGACTCAAACTGCAGCCAGTTTTATTTTCTTATTATTGTTTAATTTAACAACACAAGTATTCAACAAGTATAACTTCTTTACTCTCCCCCATCATTTTCTCCTCCCCAGAGATAATCATTCCAAGCGTTTTGTTTTTGGTTTTTAGTTTTTTCGAGTTTTATTTTGTATTTAAACACAAGTGGTATCATACTGTCCACATTTTCTGAAATTTTTTTCTTTTTTGTTTTCTGATTAATGTCTTAGAGCCCTTTCTAGTATCAGTATATAGAGAATGACTTCTTTTAATAATTGCACAGTAGTCCGTAGTTTGCTTTTGCAGTTTATTAGCATTTGTTCATTGTTTCCAACAATTCCAACATGCTTTTAAAAACAACACCTTCCCCCCTGACCATTGTATTACCACCACAGGTCCTCTAGAAAAATTCACAGCCTTTTCCCAGATGCACTGAGAATCCCCACCAGGAACTTATAAGGCAAATTGCACCCCCTAGAGGCTTGCGGTGGTAATGGCAGCTGCTGCCTGCGGGAAAGGAGGTGGAGGTGGGTTTGCCGGCGTGAGATAGATGAGCAACGGCAAAGAAAGAGGGTTAGAGAGTGGGAGATGAGAGACATGGAGGTCGAGAAAATTCCAGAGTCACAGTAGCTATAAATGCCCATCCCATCCTTCCTCTCTGGAACTTGTTGTTTTGTGAGAGCTTTCCCCTGGCAGTCCTTTTGCCGGTATCGGAGCTGCTGTGAGGAAGAGGAATGGGTAGACAGGCCTCCTGTAGGGCCCAGGCAGAAACTGACCACTGGTAGAGCCACACACCAGGCACTGGGTCCCTTGGTTGCCAGTTCCATGAATCTGGTAGGTTCTAGAGCCTCGGAGAATCCATAGGCTCACCAAGGAGTCTCGGCAGAGGGGTCCCCCAGCCTGCTGCCTTTACCCTGCCTGCCCATGCTGCCCCTCCCGCTCCATAACCTTCAGCAGCTTCTTTTCCTTTTCCATTAAGCCCAGACTCCTCTGCTTGGCATTCAGCCTTCATGCTCCAAATCTGTAATCAGAGGGGGCCCCCAGTTCCTTGTGCACAGGACCTGATACATGACTGGTGACACAGATGTTTGCTGCATAAACAAATGACTGAATAAATGTATCTAACTTTTCTAACCCGACCTTCCTCCATCTTCATCCCTCCATCCCGTCCAGATCCACACTTATTACACTCACTTCTAAATGCACTTTTCTATACACTACCCTTCCTTCCTCAAATGCCCTCCTCTCTACCTCAAGTGGGCTTCCCTGGTGGTTCAGAAGGTAGACCATCTGCCTGCAGTGCTGGAGACCCGGGTTCAATCCCTAGGTGGGGAAGACTCCCTGGAGAAAAGAATGGCCACCCACTCCAGTGTTCTTGCCTAGCAGAACCTAGTGGACAAAGGAGCCTGGTGGGCTACAGTCTATGGAGTCACACAGAGTTGGACACAACTGAGCGACTAACATTTTCACACTCCACCTTAAGGTGTCACCTGCAGGAAGCCCTGCCATCCTTCTATTCCATCTCTCCCTCTCCAGCCTTTCTCTGGATCAAGCACATGCTAGCTGCCCCACTTGGGAGTACAGATCCTGGAAGATGGGAGTCAGCCTCCTCCTGTCGCCTTTCACTATCTGCCTCAGGTTGGGCAGAGGAAAGCACTGTCTCTTTCAAGCAGCAGGGCCTAGAGTTGGATCCTTGCCTCAGTTCTTAGAGAAGCAAGGGGTTTCACCATGGAGGCCAGCCCAGGCTGTCCTGAGTGGTAAGGCAGGGTGGCCCTGGAGGCAGGACACAGCTCCTTTCCCATGTTCCCCTGCAGAGAAGCAGCGGGAGCTGGCCCGGAAGGGCTCCCTGAAGAATGGCAGCATGGGTAGCCCTGTCAACCAGCAACCCAAGAAGAACAACGTCATGGCCCGGACAAGGTAGGGCCCCGCCCTACCCCACCAGGACCTTGCCAGCCAGGTCCTGTCTCTGCTGTCTCTGAGCCTCCCCTCTTCCCTCCCTCCTCAGGCCCAGCTCCTCTCTGAGAGGAGAGAGTCTCATCGGATCAAGGTGGCGGGGTGGGATGGGGTAGGGTGGGGTGGGGGCAGGGAGGGAGACTGTGGGGTGTGGCCCAGCCCAGTTCCTTGCCAGGTTGGTGTGCTTCAGTCGCCAATCCAGTCCCCCAAATTCTCCACCCAGGCTGGTCGTCCCAAATAAAGGCTACTCCTCGCTTGACCAGAGCCCGGATGAGAAGCCACTGGTAGCCCTTGACACGGACAGGTGTGTATGGTGACATCAGGGCAGCCAGGCAAGCCAGAGGAGTGTGGGAATGGGAATAAACAAGTGGGCTGAACAGGCCACACCTGCTCTACTGTCAGAATGAGGGTGTCCCTCAGCCAGGAGCTCTCCAAAGGTGAATCCCCCAAAGAATGGAGATGGGGGAGCAGAGACGGGAAAGGGGATCAGTGCAATCTGCTGCTGTCCCGGGACAGCTGAGCCGGCAGCTACCCCTAGAATGGGCCCTGATGCCTTAGTGCCCTGCCCACTCCGAGGGGGGAGCCCTACTGTGGGGCTGCACAGACCTGGCTAGACCTAGACTTTGGGAAAACCCAACAAACCCAGGTGATTTGAGCCTAGGAAAAAGAGGGGCAGGCCTGTGGGGTAGTAGCAGCTTGATTTAGAAGGAGCTTAAGGGTAGTAATATATTTAGAAGGGTGGGGCTAAGGAACCTGGCTTAAAACTGCATTCCCACAGCAAGCACGGTTTCTGCTAAGACTGTGCTGTTTATTTGGAAGTGTGTGTGTGTCGGGGGGCGGGGGAGGGGGGAGAGACTGACTGATGTGGGGGAGGGTGAAGAGAGTTTTCTATTTAATGTCTGGAAATCACTTCCTCTCTGCCTTCTCTCCTCCCCGGCCAGTGATGATGACTTTGACATGTCCAGATACTCCTCCTCTGGCTACTCCTCTGCTGAGGTGAGGCCCCACTGCTTCCTGCCCTAAACAACCTTAGTAGGACCACCTCTAGGGGAAGGGGTGGGGCTAACACCAAAACACCCTGAGCAGAGCAGTGGGCAATAGAATGGGAAAGACTAGAGATCTCTTCAAGAAAATTAGAGATACCAAGGGAACATTTCATGCAANATTGGAAAAGACCCTGATGCTGGGCAAGATTGAAGACAGGAGGAGAAGGGGACAACAGAGGATGAGATGGTTGGATGGCATCACCGACTCGATGGACATGAGTTT
Organism: Neotragus moschatus; assembly: GCA_006410615.1. Taxonomy (NCBI): domain Eukaryota; kingdom Metazoa; phylum Chordata; class Mammalia; order Artiodactyla; family Bovidae; genus Neotragus; species Neotragus moschatus. The sequence continues at coordinate 684,288 of SJYA01001213.1, read as the reverse complement.
GAGCAAGCTCTAGGAGTTGGTGATGGACAGAGAAGCCCGGTGTGTTGCAGTCCATGGGTCACAAAGAGTCAGACAGGGCTGAGCTACTGAACTGAGGTGGAGCAGGTGCTGGGTGGGGCTAAGATCTGACTCCGCCTATAGTGCTGGGAGCTCAGGGTTAGGGGCGGGGTTCGGACCCAGGTTGGAACATGGCCCTGAGCTACAATGGGGTGTGACATAGGGGCGACACCTTATGGGCGAGGGCCTGAAATAGGGAGGGGGCGAACAGAAGCAGGATCCGAGGTGGGAAGTTGCCCTTAGAAAGGGGTGGGGTGAGTAGCAGGGCCAGGTGAAGCCCCAAGAGGACATGCCTGTAAGGGAGGCCAGAACTGAGGCTGAGGCCTAAAGGAGGTGCAAAGCCTTGGATTTCTGGAGAGCCAGGGATGGGACAGGGCTGGATGTGGACGGCTGGTGCCTGCGGATGGCCCTGAGCCTGACCTCCCTCCCCTTTGTCTGCAGCAGATCAACCAAGATTTGAACATCCAGCTGCTGAAGGACGGCTACCGGTTAGATGAGATCCCCGACGACGAGGACCTGGACCTCATTCCCCCCAAGTCCGTGAACCCCACCTGCATGTGCTGCCAGGCCACGTCCTCCACCGCCTGCCACATCCAGTAGCGGGTGGGGCCGCTGCGGTCGCGGGGGTGGGGCCGCCAGGGGCCAGCTTGGACCGGGCAGGGGCCAGCCCCTCCCCTGCTCGTCCACCTGCCCCCCGGGGCCCCGCGCCCTCTACAGCCGCCAACCTCGTAACAGTCATTGCTTCCTCCTATGGTAGGACGTGTACCTCTGTGTGTTCATGGAGCCGGAGAAACCAAAACCGGGTCTCTTTCCACCCAGGGGGGCTGAGGAGGGGAGGGCTGTTTGTTCAGTTACCTGGAGGACCTTGCCCAGCATCCTGCCCCCTCCCCGAAGCCTGTCTGGTGGAGGAAAGGGGTGACTGGACTTCGTGGAGGCTAACAGTAATGAGTAAGGGGCAGGATCACAAAGCCAGGGTTTGGCTCCACCCCAGTGAAGCCAGGAACCCCCAGCACCAGCCAAGGAAAGGGGCTGGGAGGGAGAAAGGTCCAGGCCAACAGGGTCAGGGCCCAGCCCCACAGAGCCGCCTCCACGTGCTTCCTTGCTGGCCCATGTACCATTTGCATTTCTCCCCTCATCTCCAGATGGGAAGTCTGGCAAAGCTGCCCAGTGGGATATTGTCCCCCATCCATTGGATCACTGCCATCTTCCTCCTCTTTGCCCCATTCACCTCCTTCCTTGCGGTCTGGATTGTGTGGCAGGTGAGGTGGGCCTTAGAGACAGCCAGAGTTTAGGTGGTATGATCCGTCCTCAGCTGCCCCTAACACATCTATCTCTCTGCACCCCTTCCCCTGCCTCCCACATTTCTGTTCTGTTCATTTGTCCTGGGCTGGGAGCAGGAGGTTAGGCTGGCCTCAAAAGCCCCATTGCGGTCCTACTCTAGCACAAGATCCTAGAGGCTGCTTCCCAGGACGAATCTTCAAGAAACCAAGCCTGGGAGAATACAGTGGTAGCATGTGTTTGGTAGGGACGGCTTGGCAGAGTGTGCGCGCACCTGGAGCTGTCAGAGTGTGTGTCTGCATCTCGGAGTTGGGCCTGTCTCTCTAGATGACTGTGATGGCCATGGAGGGGAAATGACTGTGTGACCTGTTAACAGCGTGAGAGGCTGCTCAGCAGTTCAGTGGGCTGACAGCCCTGGGCTGGGGGTCAGAATTCTGAGTTCTAGTCATCGCTCAGGCACGCTTCCTCTTACCTCCAACAAGTCAGTTACGTTCTCTGGCCTTCTGTTTCCTCCACGGTATAGTGAGCAGCATCTGAAGTTATTTTGAAGGTTATTTCAAACCTGAAGAAATTTCTTCATAGGGATTTCCTTGGAGGTGTATAGGGAGGTCTCTGGGAGTCTTCCAGTATACCTGGGGTCTTCCTGAGCTGCATGTCTGTGTGGAGAAAAGAGGGGGACGTTCCTATGGGACCTGTGTATGTCTTAATACATGTGGATCTTTGGGGGGATGTGAGTGTGTGTGCCTGTGAATGTATATGTATATGTGGGTATCTATTGTGTGTGTAGCTGTACCTGTGTGTATAACTGTACCTATGTGTGTAGCTGCATACAGAGTATAGCTGTATCTTTGGGGTGTGTGAGAGTCAGAATGTATCTACTGCTGCTTCTGCCACTGTTATTCACTGGTGGAGGGGCAGGGGTGGTGGCCAGAAAAGCTGAGAATGAAAATCAAGAGGGAGGAGGGGACCAAGGCCCTCTCCTAGGCCTGGGCAACGCAGACCTGCCCCCAAGTGAAGAAAAACAAAAGCAGAGACAGCCTACACCCACTCAGGTCTCTGCTCCTTGAACCCCATATCCCAGGGCCATTCCTCAGGCTGACCCCATCCCACACATTCTGGCCAATCCACTCTAATACATACCACTCACATGCTGCAAGTGTGCGCAGGCCACACCCACAGCCCAGTCCCTGGCTGCCGTCCTGGGAGGCTGGAAAGGGGAGAGGGCAGAGAGGAGAGAGAGCAAGGCTGCTGGCTTAGGAGGGTATCACCTCTCCCTGCACCACACCAGGAGCTGCCAGCTCCCCTCAACTTCTCCAACCCAACCCCACCTCCTCTTAGTTCAGGGACCCTGGTTAGATGATGAGGAAACGCCAAGTGGAGGCAAAGGACAGAGAAGTCAGCTGCAGGGCTCATATAGCCCAGNGTGGAGGGGCAGGGGTGGTGGCCAGAAAAGCTGAGAATGAAAATCAAGAGGGAGGAGGGGACCAAGGCCCTCTCCTAGGCCTGGGCAACGCAGACCTGCCCCCAAGTGAAGAAAAACAAAAGCAGAGACAGCCTACACCCACTCAGGTCTCTGCTCCTTGAACCCCATATCCCAGGGCCATTCCTCAGGCTGACCCCATCCCACACATTCTGGCCAATCCACTCTAATACATACCACTCACATGCTGCAAGTGTGCGCAGGCCACACCCACAGCCCAGTCCCTGGCTGCCGTCCTGGGAGGCTGGAAAGGGGAGAGGGCAGAGAGGAGAGAGAGCAAGGCTGCTGGCTTAGGAGGGTATCACCTCTCCCTGCACCACACCAGGAGCTGCCAGCTCCCCTCAACTTCTCCAACCCAACCCCACCTCCTCTTAGTTCAGGGACCCTGGTTAGATGATGAGGAAACGCCAAGTGGAGGCAAAGGACAGAGAAGTCAGCTGCAGGGCTCATATAGCCCAGACTGGCCCCCATCTGAGCCCATTGCTCCCACCCTGATCAGCAGACCCACACCCTGTCGTCTGGGCACCAGAGCCATGCTTCCTACTACCATCACTCCAGGCTCCTTGATTCACCCTTCAAGAACACGGGTACCTCCTCTTTTCCAGGCAGGGCCCCCACCAGGGCTCATTTAGACTGCTGCCTTTGCTGCTGACATGCTGTGTGAATCTGGCCCACTGCTCAACCTCTCTGGCCCTGAGGAACAAGGGAAAGGCTCCCTCCCCACAAGATATACCTAATCCCCTGGCAGACAGGGGCTTCTCGCTAAGGCCATGTGGTGGAGAGAAGTAGGAAGCTGGTGGCTAGCACCCTCTGGGTGTAGAGACAGTGTGCAGTTCCCACCTTCCTACCCAGGAGGTTGGAGGGGAGAACGGAGGCCTTGGCTTGCCCCTGCTGCCCTCCCCCTTGTAGATACTGCCTTAACACTCCCTGCCCTCAGCATTGGCTGCCACCCAGCCAGGTTTCTCCGTGCTCACTAATTTATTTCCAGGAAAGTGTGTGGAAGACATGAGCCGTGTATAATATTTTTTTTAACATTTCCATCGCAGTATTGACCATCATCCTTGGTTGTGTATCGTGTAACACAAATAATGATATTAAAAGCATCAAACAAGCTAGCCTCAGCTCCCTACCTGGGGTCGGGGCCAGGGGCAGATGGGCCGGGGAGGGCAGAGAACTGACCCTCTGAACTTGACCCCTCGGAATCTCATTCCTCTTCACCACAGTGAGAAGCTTGGCCTAGAAGGCCTCCGGGGACCTTGTGAACTCTTGGAAATTGGGCCCTTTTGAGAGGCTGAAGGCAGAAAGAGACTGGGGTGGGGAGTCAATCTTCACCTCCCCGGAGATGGGGCTGAGCCAGATGATATCATAATGGGCAGTGCCCATCGTAGAGAGGGAATCAGGGTGGGGTAGGAGCAAGAAGGCTGTGAGGGAGGGAAGCTGAGAGACCCTCTACAGGAGGGGGTCACAGCAGCTAGGGGTACCTGCCGGGCTGTCTGGGAAAGAAGGGGTAGTCACTGATGTCTTGCAGGAGCCCTTGGTAGGTAGAGCCCACCACGGCGTCCCCCAGACCCCACTATGTTCCTCTTTTCCCGAAAGACCAAGACCCCCATCAGCACCTACAGTGACTCCTACAGGGCCCCTACCTCCATCAAGGAGGTCTACAAGGACCCACCTCTGTGGGCCTGGGAAGCCAACAAGTTTGTGACCCGGGTAAGTGGCAAGCTGGTGTGGGAGGTTTGGGGGAGTGCAGTCCAGAATGTATGGCTGTGGGTGTCTGGATGACTGATGGTGTGGCTGTCATTGTGTGTTTGTAATTATTTGTAGTTTTGTGTGTATATGATTCATTTGCTTAGGCATAGAACTTCTAATATATATAAAGTAGTACAAGATCCTGCCCTCATGGTACCTTGCTACTCCACCAGGATAGGGAATGGAGAGAGACAGATGATAAGAAATAAACAAGATTGTCCAAAATTCTGTAAAGGAAATAAACATGGTACTGGAAATGAAAAGTAAGAGAGAGCTACTTAGAGTGATGGAAGAGGTCTCTCTCTCTTTCAAGGTGACATTGCGTTGAGACTAGAAAAGTGAGCAACAACTAGCTCACCTTTGAGCTATGTGAGGAACTGAAAGAAAAGCATTCCAGGCAGAGTGATCAGAAAGTGCAAAGGCCCTGAGGCTGCCTGTGGGCTGTGCCTACAGGCATGTTTTTATGCATGCATATCACAGTCTCCTGTAGTGGAAGACAGATGGCCAAGTGGGGGTGTGCAGCTTCACAAAATGGAGAGGAGATGTGTGAGTCTAATTGTGACTCTGCCCACGGAAGATAATCTGTGTGTACCATCCAACACAACTTTGCTGAGTACTTACGTGTGCCAGGTACAGTATGGTTACAACCATGAAGGGCCAGGCCCTGCCTCTGAGGAGCTCTCAGCAAGAAATGAACAAAGTGCCCGATGTGAAACATGCAACAGCAGAGAGGCTTGTGCTGGTAGAAGAATCAGAAAGAAGAGCTCACTCCAGAGACCTGAAGGGCAGGTCTCCTAAGAGATCCAGGAGGGACTTCCCTGGTGGGCTAGTCATTAAGAACGAACCTGCCAGTGCAGGAGACACAGGTTAAATCCCTGGTCCAGGAAGATTCCACATGCTATGGAGAAATTAAGCTCGTGCTCCACAACTATTAAGCCTGCAACTAGAGAAAGCTTGTGCATAGCAACAAAGACACAGCGCAGTCAAAAAAATAATTGATTTTAAAAAAGAGAGCCAGGAGGAGGACGCTTCGAGCAGAAGAAATATAAAAAATGGCAACACCGGGGCGGGGACCCACCAGGTACTAAGGACTAAAACAGAGAGAGAAACCGGCCCTACAATAAGAGAGGAGCCTGCAGACCATGAAGAGCCACAGGTTGTGTTGAGAAATGTGGTCATAATGCTCCAGGTTTTTGAACCTGGGAGTGTCATGCTTGGACTGTAAGCAACTCTGGCCACAGAGGCAGGAGATTGAAGGGACTGGGTCTGAGGGCAGGAAGCCCCATGAGATGGTGAAGGATAAGGGGAGAGGATGTAGGTGGGAGATAAGGAGAGTCTGTATCAGTGAAAAGGGGAATTTGTTGAATTGGAGGACATTTTAAAAATTATTTTTGTAATTACAAAATAAATATATGCTCAGTGCGGAAAACGGGGATAAGAGAAGCACAAAGAAAAAGTCCTATAATTCTTGCTACCTAGAATAGCCACTGGTAATTTATTACCCTGTGCACTTTCAGGAAGCAAAAAAATTTTATGAAGGTGGTGTCATGTTGTATACCATGTTTTGAATCTTGCTTTTTCTGCAAAACCATCTATCAAGTACATTTTCCTGTGTCAAAAATATTCAATAATGTAATTTTAATAACTGTATGCTGTGTTACTTTATGAATGTACCAAAATATAGTTCAGGAATTTTATACTATTGGAAACTTAGATTGCTTATGAAAGTTTGCTAGTATAGTCATTCTTGTACATTCTTTGTGTACATCAACTGTTCTCTTAGGATAAATTCATAGATATGAAACTGTTGGGAGAAAGGCCACATCCAAGAAACTTTGGATATAGTCTTTAGATTGCTGTGATGAGGTCATAATAATCTACATGCCCACCAGCAAGATATGAAAATGCCTGCCTGCTTTTCCAAACTCAATAGGAAAGAATTGTTAGGAAGTAGGTCAACACATCTTGGTCGCCATCTGGATGTGAAGATGAGAGAGATTAGGATGACTCCTGGGTTTAGGGCTCTGGGAAACTAGAGGAATGGCAGTGCTACCCACTGAGATTTGGAATGCACATGAGAGAGAGGTTTGGGGCTCTCCTGGGGGCAAAAGTGTTCAAGGACTTCCAGGTAAAGATGTCTGATAGGTAGCTGGATATACTTATCCGAAGCAAAGAAAAGAGGTCCGGGCTACAGACATAGATTTTGAAATCAACATATATGTGGTAGCTGAAATCACAGGAGTAATTCAGATTGCCGAAAAAGAGTAAGAAAATGGCCAAGGACAGAACTTTGGAGAACATCAATATTCAGGGAGTAGGTAAAGGAAGAAGAGGCATGAAAGGAGGCAGAGTGATAGGAGAAAAAATCCAAGAGAAACCAACAAAGACAATATCATTAGACAAAGCTCAGTATCAAATGTTGTCAGCACAGAAAGGGATCTCTTGGCTGTAGTAACCCTTAGCCACCTGACTCTACAGCTTCGTTGAGTGGAAAGGAATGAAAGTTAGATAGCAGTAGGATTAATAATGAAAGAAAAGGCTTCTGCTTCTGACATTATGGTGGTCTAAAACTGAAGGACACTCCTGGTTCCAAACAACTAGATCTTGCATAAAAATTAATTTTTATTTGGTTTTGGACTGTCAGTGGAGATGAGTGGTAAGTACAGTAAGATGACAGGATTGCCCTGAGAACAAATGCCACTGTCAGTACTATAAGCAGGAGCTGAAGCCTTAAACTAGCTGCAAGATGGAGCAACCTAAACCTGTAATTCCCAAACTGAACCAGAAAATCCAATGATCCCTGGCTCCCTGCCCCACCCCACCCCCACACACATGTATATATATTCTGTGTTGGAAAATATCTTCAATGTAGGTCTCTAGGTACCCTTCAAAGTACAGTCATTCAAATCTGAGCTCATAATAAGAGATATAAGGAAACAAACCACCATATGACAGAGGCAGTAGAAACAATAAACAACAGCCTTAAACCTCCAAGGACATAAGATATTCAAATTAACAAAGAATACAAAATAATTACGAGCCTTTAAAAATAAAGTGTGAAATCATCAAAAAGAGCAAGAAATAAGAGATTATGTTCTTAAAAGGACAAATTTTTAAATGAATAGAAATTTTAGAACTAAAAGATATATATCTTAAAACCAAAAACTCAATGGATGGGTTAAAGAGCTAATTAGACACAGCTTGAGAGTGTCAGTGAGGGTCTTCCCTGGTGGTCCAGTGGTTAAGAATCTGCCTTCCAATGCAGAGGACTCAGGTTCGATCCCCGGTCAGGGAACTAAGATCTCACATGCCAGTGGAGCAGCTAAGTCCACACACAGCAGCTAGAGAGGATTCCACGTGCCACAACGACGAGTCCACATGCCACAACAAAGACTAGTAGGCACAGCCAAAATTTAAAAAATCAAAGAAAAAATTGAGTGTCAGTAAAGTGAAAGAATGAAATAAAACTTCCAGAACGCAGCACAGAGAGACAGAGAAAATATGGAAGAAACATTAAGCAACATGAAAGAAGGGGAAGATCTCACACAACTACTCAGAGTCCTAGCATGAAAGAGCAGAAAGGAGAATTATCTAAAGAGGAAAAGGCTCTGAATTTTCCACAGCTAACAAGAAATGAATCCAAGGCTTCTTAGGTAACTCATTCAAAGCTGTACAACACCAGCATAAGAGATGACCTTAAAAACATGCAGAGGAATTATTTTCAATGCATCTCCCTTTCAACACCAATAAATAAATAAGATAAAGACACTTACAGGCAAATAAAAATTTAAACATTTACTACCATAAGACCTACTATAAAAGAATTTCTAAAGGATATACTTTGAGGAAAGGGAACTAATCACAAAAGGAAAATTTGAGATACAAGAAGGAATGATGAGCTAAGAAATTGGTAAGTGAGATAAATTTAAGCAAAATTGTCTACAGAAAATCATTATAATGATTTTAGCTTGTAAAATTTAAAGAACCAAAATATTGGAAAACAATACTGTGTAAATTGTATATTGGAAAACAACATCATGTAAGATACAAGGATAGGAAAGGAATTTTTATAAAAACTGTCATTATTCAATTATTCACAGATGATACATTTGTACATATAGAATCTGAAAATTATTCAAATAAGAGAATTTAGAAAGTCAGATGAATATAAGATAAGTCCACCACATTTATTTATATCAAAAACAAGTGTTTAGGATGCATAATCTTAAAGTACATATCATTTGAGCATCAAAGAGTAAAACTTAGTAGAAATAAATAACAGTCTATGCAAAACTGTATGGATAATATTATAAAACTTTGAATACTTTAAGAAAATAGTTAAGTGAAGAGGCATAGCATGCTCTTGGAGAGGAAAAATCACTAACATAGAGATTCACTACAATTCTGATTAAAATCTGAATAAGATTCTTTGAAGAATTTGTCAAGCTGTTTCTAAAATTTATAGAGAAGAGCCAAGGCCCAAGACTAGCTAAAACACACCTGAAGAAAATGAGAACTTGCTCTATCAGATTACCAATCTACAGAAATTCATAAAGCATAGTATTACTGAAGGGGTATACAAACTGATTAATGGAATAAAATAGACCAGAAATGGACCCGCACATAAATGGAAACAATATGCAGCAGAGAGGATTGAAAGGAAAGCTATGGAGGGACTTGCCTGGTGGTCCAGTGGCTAAGACTCTGTGCTCCCAATACAGGAGGTCTGGGTTTGATCCCTGGTCAGGAAACTAGATCCCACATGCTGCAACAAAAGATCCCACATGTCACAACTAAAGATCCCACATGTCACAACTAAGACCAGTGCAGCCAAATAAATAAATATAAATAAATATTAAAAATTGAACATACATTAAAAAAAATTTTTTTTTAAGTAAAGCAAAGCTATGGGAAAAGATGTATCAGGATGGGGTAGCTTTGCAAATCTGTGAGAGGGATTTCCCTGCTGGTCCAGTGGTTAAGAATCTACCTTCCAATGCAGGGAATGTAGGTTCAATCCCTGGTTGAGGAACTGAGATCCCACATGCTGTAGGGCAACTAAGCCTGCACACTGCAACTACCCAGCTGGTGCCACCTGGAGCCTACATGCTGCAACTAGAGAAGCTCCCACCCCACAACAAAAGATCCCATGTGCCCCAACTAAAACCCAACACAGCCGAGTAAATAAATACTTTTAAAAATTTGTGGGAGAAGGTAGATTACTCAATGAGACAACTGATTACCTATGTGGATTAAAAATAAAATTGATCCTTAACTCACCCCAAGCACATGATCCAGTTCCTGACAAATTAAGACTTAAATATAGCAAGTAAAACTGTATAGCTTTTAGAAGAAATTATATATTATCTCCATTATTTTAGATTAGGGGTAGATTTCCTAAGTCACAAAAGCACTACCTAAGAGATTAATAAATTCAATTATATTAAAATTAAGAACTTATGTTTATCAGAAGACACTAAAAAGAAAATGAAGATATAAGCCATAAACTGAGAGATGATATTTGCAACATATAACTGACAAAAGAATATGTAGAACGTATAAAGGATTATAATTCTCTGGGTTAAGCTTGAACATATGTTTTGACTCTTTCCTAAAACTCCTCTAAAACTACAAAAAGTGGATATTTAAGACATCAGTTCACAAAAATAGTGAAAAAGTGGGACAATGACAACAAAATTTCAGAAGCTGGAAAGTGTGATAGTTAAGTAACTGACAACAGTTCTGAGAAAGCTGAATCCAAAGCTAATAGTGGGAAACACAAGGCATAATTCAGTTTAAAACTGTGTAATTTTCAAAAGGTTCAGAAATTCGTAATATTAGGCTTCTCTGAAACTGAAGATGGGACAGGACCAAGGCTTAAACAATGATTTGAACGCTGTTAAAAAGCAATTAAATGGACTCCTCTGGTGGTCCAGTGGTTAAGACTCCATGCTGTCAATGCAGAGTGTACAGGTTTGATCCCTGGCTGGTGGAATGTGGGAACTAGGATCCTGCATAATGCTTGGCTTGAACAAAATAAAAAGAAACAAATAAAACCACTAAATCTCTCCTCTACTCCATGCCATAGGATGACTACTTGCCCATCTCTGCAAAAGTCAGAAGGCTTATTTTCTGGCAAGGATCTCAGGACTGGGAATTCCAGGCCCAGCTAAAGTCAGGGTACCATATTGAAAACAGGTGAACCTCCATATGCTGAATGCTAAAACCCCCAGCAGCCCTATTTTCCACTAGGTTCTCAAAACACTGGCAGCCAGGCACAACTCTCAAGCCAAAGATTGAAAGAGTCTCTTTGGAGAGACCTGATCAACCCAAGAGAAAAGACGTATAGAAACTGACAAAGTTTGCAACAAATAGTCTAGCCAGACCAGCCTACAGTGATGCCCACTCATAGCTCAGAGCCTTCAGTAAGTCTTTATAGTCTCCTATTCATGAACAGACAATCAAAGATTATAAATATCTGAGGAAAGCCTCAATGGGAAACACTGAAGATATCTGTGGGTTCTTTTAAATGACTACATGTATGTGTGCGCGCACACATGTCTGTGGGTATGTGAGCATGTCTGAGTGTCTGTGGGTCCATGAGCATGTCTGACTGTGTTTGCATAGATGTACATCTGTACGTGTGTCTATGAGTATTTCTGGGTGCACAGACCTATGTGTCTGGATGTGCATGTGTTTGTGTGTGTGTAAAACTCAGGGGAGTGCTAAGTCTTGGGGCCCCTTCACCCATATGGAGTATGACTGTGCAGGATCTGCCCACAGAACAAAACCTCAGTTGGCATGCAGGATCCAAGAAGCCCCTCATCTGGGGGATTTTCAGGGGCCTAGGAGCCCCTGCCTTCTCTCCCTGGGGGAGAAGGCAATGGCAACCCACTCCAGCACTCTTGCCTGGAAAATCCCATGCACGGAGGGGCCTGGTAGGCTACAGTCCATGGGGTCACGAAGAGTCAGACATGACTGAGTGACTTCACTTTCACTTTTCAC